>OZ018395.1:54644900-55183353 GCA_963969525.1 Ontholestes murinus
GCATGAATGTCTTGCGGTTATCTGGGCTGTGGAAAAGCTACGTTCTTATTTAGAGGGGTCGGAATTTACAGTTGTTACAGACCACTATTCGTTAGTGTGGTAATTTAAAGGATCCACAAGGCAAATTGGCTCGTTGTCCACTTAGGTTGCAGCAGTATTCATTTCAAATCATACATCGCAAAGGCAAAGATCATATAGTTCCCGATACTCTCTCTAGAAGTGTTCCTGTAATTGACTGTGTAATGTTCGGTAATATTGAAGATAAATGGGTAAATTCTATGGTGAGATTAATTCAAGAAAAACCGTTACTATTCCTCAATGGTGGGTTAAAAATTCTCAATTATATAAGTATGTTCGAGGTAACTTTTTGGTGGACAAATTGACACATTCTAGTAATAATTGGAAATTAGTGATTCCAAAAAGCTCTAGAAGCAAAGTAATAAGGAATTGCCATGATATCCCAACAGCATACCGGCATCTATAAAACTTATCATAGGGTGGCCGATAAGTACTATTGGCCCAAGATGAAAAGTGATTTGAACAAATACGTTAAAAATTGTGATGTTTATCAGCGAAATAAACCCGAACAGGAAAAACCTATGGGTTTGATGCAACAACAACCAATAGTCGATAAGCCATGGCAGATGATCACTGTGGATTTAGTGGGCCCTTTGGCTAAAAGTTCATCTGGGCATCAATATACCTTAGCCTTAACAGATTACTTTAGTAAGTTCTCATTATTCTTTCCTAAACGACAAGCAACATCTTCTATTGTAGTTAAGAAAATTGAAGAAGAAGTATTTCTGGTGTATGGTGTACTAAAAATTATTTTAACCGATAATGGAAAAAAGTTCACCAGTAGTTTATTTAAATCGCTTTGCAAAACGTATGCAGTGAAGTGGAGATACAATTCTCATTATCACCCACAAGCCAATCCTGTAAAAAGGTTTAACAGAGTATTAAAAACAATGTTGAGATCGTACGTAGGTGAAATTCTTCGTTTATGGGATAAACAATTGGCGAAACTCATGAGGTGACTGGTTTCACGCCATAGTTTCTGAATCGACATTAAATAAGTCGGGTATATTAAATATTTCTGCACTTAATTTAAGAAGGATCGGATGGTCCTTCGTCTGACATTTCTGAAAGCGAAAATAACGAATCTTTGATTTTTGTCATTTTCAGCATAACAGAAACAGATGTCACTTAACGCATTTTTAGAGCGCCTGGATGAGTTAAATATTAGCTAGGGGTGTTTCTTTGTCAAGTCTGTTTACTTCTGCAATTGATCTTTTTACGGGGAATCTGGCATCGGGCTAATAGATGTTATTTTTGTAATTGGGGTAACTTAGTAGAGGTGTGAAGAGTTTCAACGCTCTGATTATGATGAAAAACTGTTTGAAGAAATAAAAATGCGCACACAAGGATCGAAAGAATCTATTGGCATATATCTTTCAGTACTGCAATATCTTTTTAGTCTTTACCGGAGAATATTCAACTTAAAATAATTATTAAAAACGTATTACCTGTTTATTAAATGCTACTTAGCTTAGTAGAAATTACATCTATGGTATATCACAGTTATTAAATTTGGTAAGAAAAATAGAGGCTAGTGAAACAACAATGCGTGAGTTTGTAGCACCACCGAGAAGTTTGACTGTCCTTGAACCTGATTTAGCTTATACATATATTGAAAATAGTTCGGTTTGCAGTTCGATTATTAACGAAGGAAGCAAAATAAACTGCTGGAATTGTATTAATGCGAACAATTTACCTAGAAATTGTTCACATCGTAATAAACTTTATTGTTTTAAGCGTGGAATGGAAAGATTTAAAGTTTATAACTGTCCTAAATATCAGGGAAACCTAAAATCAGGGCATTGAGTCGTGTGCCTGTTGTCTTAGAAAAATCGACTAACCATGTAAAGAAAGTAATACACCCCATCTTCAATTATCAACAACCAGAACTGACAATAGCGTGGACGTCAAAGGTTATCCTTCGCTTACAGAGCCCTGAAGAAGGGAAAAAATTACCACAAAATATTGGCTTACAGAATAAATAGTTGTATTCAGTGAATACAATTCTCTTATTGCCCAATTACCCACTAAACCTAAAACTTATTATTATAATAAGAGCGAGGTAAATATCGTTTATGTGGTATATTCTATTGTAAAAATTAATATTTACATCAATTAAATTATTACTATATTAGTTAACACTTTACTTAAAAATATAAATGCATGTGTGATGGATTCCACGAAACCAACTTATAATAAATTTATTTTTTTTTAAATTATTTACACAATTAATTAATTCAAGATATATAGAATAAACTGGCAAAATATAATAAATTAATTTAAATAAATGTTCAAGAGAGTTACATTGATAATATTTGGTGGCTGCGCCTGGAATGCGAAATTATTTATAGGTTGAATTTAATATCGTACAATTTATATGATAATGTTATGAAGGTTTTATTAATTTGAAACAGAGTTAGTTAAAAAAATATCAATTAAAATCGACGGATTTTAAAATTTTGATTTTTTTAAAATTGAAACTGGTCTTTTTGTAAACAATAAAAATACTTTTATAGTTGACTTAAGTATTTTCTTGTTAGCCTACTATCTTCATAACTTAATCATATGAATTGTACAATATTAAATTCAATTTATAAATAATTTTTCGTTCCAGGCGCATCCAGCAAATATTATCAATGTAATTATGTTTATTTATTTATTTATTTATTCAATAAACGGTACACCCTTTTTATAATAAAATAATACATAACAAAAATGACAGTGTGAAAACACAAATATAGCTGAAAATAAATATAATTTTTACTATTAAAAAACTGAACATAAAATCATAAAGAAATTAACTAAACAAATTCAAATTTTCATGAGCCGCACAACGAATACAAAAATATACTTAAAGCTAAAATTGATTAAATATTACAATTAGGAAATTAAAGATAAATTATATGAACATAAAGTCTTTTTATAACAATTGAAACAACTCTGAAACAAATTAAAAGAATCGTAAGTCGCTGCGACTATATTAGCCAAACGCATCATCCTTCTAATTGATTCGTTTCTTCCATAATTACAACGGCTGAAGTCTTCTCTAAATACCAAATTACTGCGTGTTGCATTATGAATAACGAAATTAAGTCTTGCAAGCAATTCATCGCAAATAATGAAACCATTGATAATTTTAAAAATAAAACATAAATCAGATATAATTCTACGCTGTTTGAGTGGTTTTAAATTTAAAAAAGTCATCATATGACTACGACTATATGTCTCACCATATGAAACCACTCGAAAAGCTAAACTTTTCAGAAATCTATTCTGAACACGTTCAATTTGCTCGATTGCATTAGAGTAAAATGGAGACCATACGGAAGATGCGTACTCTAATCGCGTTCTAACCAAAGTAAAGAATAGAGGTTTCAAGGTATCGATTGAAAAGTCTCTACCAAATCTCAAAACAAAACCCAATATTTGTAGGGCTTTATGGCAAATATTATTTCTATGTTTGAAAAACGACAATTTTGAATCAAAAATTACTCCAAGATTCCGAATTTGATCAACCGAAGATAATACATGGCCATTAATAGAGTAGTGGAATAGCGATGATTGGCTTCTGGAAAACTGAATATGAAAACATTTGCTAATATTCAAGTGTAAACGGTTTAGATTGCACCATTCATTAAGATTGTGTAGATCCTCCTGAATCAATAAGTTATCATTAGCACGTGATATTGAACGAAATATTTTCAAATCATCAGCAAACAATAATATTTTTCAGTGATGAATACAAGCTGATAAATCATTAATAAACAGTAAAAACAGGATAGGACCACAGTACACTAGATGAAACATTAATTGGACGTGAGACAAAATTATTTATTTCTACATATTGCTTTCTATTACTTAAACAACTAAAAAGCCATTTAGTGATAGCTTGACCAAAACCAAGGTATGTTAACTTGTTAATAAGTGTGTAGTGACAAACACGATCAAAGGCTTTGGCAAAGTCAGCATACACTGCATCAACATAGTATCCAGATTCTAAAGATCGCAAAATATAAGACTGATAGCATAATAAATTCGTTTCAGTAGATTTGTCTTGGCAAAAACCATGCTGCTCTTTACTAATTACATGTTTACTATACCCATTTAATTGATTAGCAATTACTAGATCAAATAATTTTGGTATTACCGATTGAATACAAATTCCTCGATAGTTTGTTATATCCTCTCTCTTTCCGCTTTTTAAATAATGGTGTAATAAAGCTGTGTTTCCAATAGGTAGGAAAAACATCAGAACTAAGTGAAAAATTAAAAATTATATGTAGCGGAATACATAAAGAATACATACAACGTTTCACAAAGTAACTGGGCAATCCGTCAAAACCAGCTGAACAAGAATCCGATAAATTTGAGATAGCAATAAATATATCCGAAATACTAATTGTAAACGTATTAAATCAACAGAATTGACAGAATTAATAGCATTACGATCAGATAGAGAGCCAGAACTATCCACGTAGACATCTGAAAAGTATCAGCATAAGTATCAGCAACATAATCAATTGAGGCACAATGCAATGCGTAAGTGTCAATACTTGAATTAGGTGAAATATAAACCGCAGAAAAAATTAATTTAAAACCATTATATTCAACTTTAACAAACAATTCATCAATATTTGAATTAATGCTTAAACGAGAAGAGTCAATTCCGCATTTAATAGCAATTAAAACACCACCACCACGGCTTTTTACACTAGTTTCAGAAGATCTATCTTTTCTAAATATACTGTAACCGAAAAAACCCAATTCACGGTCCAGGATTGAATCATCCAGCCACGTTTCAACGATCACAATAACATCATATTGGCACACATTCGCATTTAATTTCAAATTATGAAGTTTGGTAGGAATCCCTCCAGCGTTGTGGAAGTAAATACTTAGTTTTTTGGACTCCTCCCAGATTCCGATGAGACAATAGACGGAAAACTATTCATATATTTTATACTGAGCGCTTCGCCATTCCTTCTTCGATCTGCAAGTTCTTTTAAATGATCTCGCTCCAATTGTGTTCTATCGTTAGTAAATCTTATTGCACCATAATTGAAATTTCGAGATGCTGTAAGTAATTTTAGTGCCAAATTCAGGTCACTAAAAATAATTTTCACTGGCCTAGGCTTAGCACATAATTTACCAAGTCGAATAACTTTAAGAGGATTGAAGGAATCGACGTGAGTTTCAACTATAGATTTTATCGCAGCTGTATCTTTAACAATTTTATCTTCAACAGTGCCTGAAGACTCTGGTAGGTTGAAAACGAGTACATTTGAAGCCCGGTGCTGTCGATCTTATATTTCTCTTACAATATTTAACATTGAAACATTATTGGTATTAGACCCAGCTGTTTGTTTCAATTTAGATATTTCATCCGGCAGTGATTTGTTCTCGTCTTTTAGGGATTTAAATTCCATTGTTAAATTACGAAGATCATCCCGAATGGAAGAAAAAATACGTTCTTGAAAAATTATTAATTGTTTGTCAAGAATGGAAGCTATGGTAGACTCGAGAGATTATAAAGTAATCACGTTATCATTCGTTACTGAAAAATACGTAAAACCATTTTTCCTTTTTGTCTGCATTATTTTTCTCAATTAAATTAAAACATGCAACGAATGGAAACATTTTCCATTCGTTGCACTTATTACATTCCAGCGCCGGTGTTCTTTTATTAATATTGCATTTACAAGTAACACAAACATGAGCCATTTTAATTCTCTATGGATTTTATATTAATATAGAAATAAATAAAGGGAAATAAACAAATAAAAAAATAAACAGGGAACACACTTCACACCCAGGGGCCGATCGGGGTGACTAACTAATACAAACAATTACGGCCACATAAAATAAATGAAACACTAGGAAATAAAATATTTGCTTGAAATTAAATATATATCATTAATCTGTATTAATATTCAATCGATTAAGGCCGAAAAAGTAAAAAAAGTGTACCAAATACCGGCGAGTTTTTATATTAATCGCGTTAAACGCTATACGTTTAACCTCTAAACTCATCAATTTAATCACTATAACTTCTTAAATATAATGAAAATAAGCCATACACTTACATTAAATAAGGCACAGTTCATCCAGCTTGAACAAAAGTACAAAACTAATAATTATGTGTAGCACTAAACGACATAAATTCACTAATTATTAGAAGCTATAATAACGCATTTTACTCGGTCAACGTTTCATACTATACTGTTGAACAATTATTTAAAGTAATTTATTATATTTTGCCAGTTGATTATATATATAGTGAATTAATTAATTTTCGTAAATAATTTAACAAAATTAATACTTCAACTAATTGATTGATGAGGCTGATAAATGTTGAAAGTTCATTTTCACTTTTATATAAATAAAACTATTTAATCACTTTCAAATATATTGTAAAACGCTACAATTGTTTCGCCACACTGTGGCTTCTTCAGGCGAAGAAATTACAGATTAGTTTTTTATGGGGGGGGGGGTGGCTATTTCAAATAAATTTAAATTTAAAAGAGGTGAATTTGTTAGGTCCGTTTGATTATTGAGGAGATGTCCGGTGTGTTTCCTTTTATTTATTTCCATGCACTCCAGGATGTTAAGTTTGCGGCCTTTAGTTTCCCGGTGTAAAATTTGGAAATTTTCATTAAATTGGTGGTTGTCTTCGATGAGGTGGTTGGAGTACGAGGAGTTAATTTTGTTTTGTTCAAAGCTGGTTTTATGTTCTTTGATCCTCTCTTGAAACGATCTTCCGGTTTGCCCCACCTACACTTTTGGACAGTCTTTGCAACTTAGTAAATAGACGCCACTTTGTTGAGTTTTATTAATTTTGTCTTTATTGTTTTTGATGATTTTTCCTAAGGTGTTATTTGTTTTGTAAGCTACCTGAATATTTAATTTTTGCAACATTTTTCCTACTTTGGTACTATATTTTCCTGTGAATGTTAATGCTGTAAAGTTTTTCTTATTGTTGTCTATTATTATGGGGTAAATGGAATTATTTAATTTATTTCTTTCTTTTTTTATGTAATATTTTTTCAATAATTGATTTTTTAAAACCGTTTTTTATTGCAATTTGAAATATGATCTTTAATTCTTTTTCAAAATTATTTTGTGTCATTGGAACCGCTAATAACCTATGTACCATACTATGATAAGCCGCTAATTTATGGGATAAAGGATGATTAGATTTGTAACTAATTGTCGTGTCTGTGTGTGTAGGTTTATGAAATTATATGGATTAATCAAACTCCACAAAGATAACAAACCAATAAGACCAGTAGTGTCATACGTTAATGCCCCATGTACCCAACTAGCCAAGAAGTTAAACAATATTATTATAGAATATACAAAATTCAAACCAAAATTTTCAATTAAAAATAGCTTGGAATTAATAAATAATATCAAAGATATACATTTAACCAACTCAACAAAACTAGTGTCATTTGATGTTAAAAATGTATTATTATTTATTATTATTTGATGTCATCTGATCGCTGATCGTGTGCGCGATTCAAAGATTATTAAAGTATCATACAGTGTGAAAAGTGTACATTATTTTAGTTATGTCTCAAGAATAATTGTCAGTGACGTACAGAACATTAAATTGTCATTGTGAATGCAATTAAACATTAATTATTATCATAAAGTGTTAAAAGTGTACATAACCTATATTTTTCTTATTTTTCACTTAGACTCCTCGTGTCAAGTCTTTTACTGAACTCAGCGTGAAATGTTTTTTAAAATTTTCAACGAACTAGCAATTTGGCGCAATGGTTAAGGCGGCAGAAAACGAAAGTTAATGCAGCGTGACACGGTTCGATCCCGGCCGGATGAAGAATAATTATATTATTTTTAAATTTACAATAAATTTAATAATTATATTAAATAAAAATATAAACCAGTGCTACGTCGGCTCAATTCAACGTCGTTCATGAAGCAAAACTACAAGGATAAACTCAAAAATTCATCGGGCACGATGTCCTCCATTGATATCAACAAATTAACAATAAAAGATTTAAAATTGGAACTCAAAAAACGGGGATTAACCAAAACAGGAAACAAACACCAGTTAGTCCATAAATTAAAATCCGCCGTTAATTCTAGTTTTATCGAAACGGATAATACGTCAATTATGGATAAAGCAATCGCAAAAACTTCGAAAAAAGGAAAGGAAATGTTTAAAATTATGAATTGTCTGAATTACTTAAAATATCAGGTCCATTTTTTAAACGTACAAATTACAAAGATAAAAGTTGCACAAATAAAAAAATAAATAATAATACAACTACTGCACGTAATAAAATCTCTATCATAAATTTGGAGGAACAAACTACTTCCACCGATAACGAGATAGTAACCACTAATACAATAGAAATGGGAAGTGATTTAGTTATAAATAATTTGAGTAATTTAGACAAACAGATTACTCTCGCCGACAACGTGATAAGATGCACCGATAATATACGCATTAATAACACATCATGTGTAGAAGATCAAACAGGAAATATTGAAAGTGGCTTAATAATAAATAATAATTCTACAACACAACCAAAAATTAGAAGTAGCGACAAGAAAGTCTTGATTTTGGCAGATGGCGTGGGACGTAATTTAAGTAGAGTATTTACAAGATATTTATCGGGACAGTTCAAGATAGAAATAATATTTAAGCCGAATGCAAAGTTTCATCAAGTGGTTGAAGTTATGGCAACACTAACCAAGGATTACACCAGAATGGATTATGTCGTAATTATGGCAGGGTACGAGGATGCTGCTAGTGGTGGAAGGATCTCCAGTCAATTTTTAGACAATTTTATAAGTTCATCTTCACATACCAATATAGTGCTAGTAAGCGTTATCAGAAATATTAACCGCCCAGTTATTACTAAGTTTACAGATGCTATTAATAAATGTCTATATAGCGCAGTTAAATTTTTTATCAATAAACAAAACATTGCACTTATAGATTCAAATAAAATAATTAAGCACTCCTATCTTTTACCTGACATGTCATTGCGAAATATTGGCGCAAATAAATTAATTAAAAAAATATGTAAAACTATAAATACTCATTTTGATAGGAGATACAACTCAACAATAAAAGGCTGCTATATGAATCCTAAAAATTTAGTAGTTATGGAACCAACTAACTCAACTATCTATAGTTTACCTAATTCTATAGATCAGGATTTTCTGATAGGAAAATCCAATACAATAAATGCATAGCCTCTAAAAATGTACTTTTAAAAATATTGCACGTTCAATCATTGTCTAATAAAATTAATATTATTGATTTACTGGTATCTCTTGAACATATTGATATACTATGCTTTACTGAACATTGGCAAACAAAATCCCAAATAAGTAATATGATCTTACATAATTTTAAACTAGCTGATTCATTTTGTAGGGTTGATAAGATACATGGGGGAGCTGTAGTGTTTGTAAAAGAAAGCCTAATAAATTTATTTAAGCCTATGCTAGAAATAAGCCAATTTGCATTAGAATCATCCTTTGAATGCTGTGGTGTATCTCTGCATTTTCATATATGCATAGTGTGTATATATCGTCCCCCAATTGTAAATAATTATAATGATTTCTTCAATAAATTCAATTCTCTCTTAACACTAATTCAAAAATTTGATAATATTATCATCTGTGGTGATTTCAATATTGATAGTCTAGAAAAAAATAACATACAATCTAAATTACTGCAAGATGTCTTTCATTCATATAACTTATATTTTATAATAAATGAACCTACAAGATGTACAAAAACAAGCTCAACATGTATAGACTACGTACTTGTAAATAACCTAAACCTAGTTACCTTTGCAAAAAATTTCGTCCCCGGAATATCGGATCACTATGCCCAACTAATTAATGTTAATGTTCCACATCAAGATAATTATCAAAAAAAGGAAGTTGTTTCTTTTCACCGCTACATTACAGACTCCGGTATCAACGAATTTATATTTCTTTTTGAAAAGTATTTTAATAGTAATGTATCTACAAATTCAATTCATCACAGTTATGCTGAATTCATATATGTTTTTGAATGGTGTTTCAATGTTGCATTTCCTAAGAAAATAAGAAAAGGTAAGACCAATAATTATAATATAAAAAGTAAAATAATTTTCTCAGAAGAACTCCAAGCAGAATATAATTCAATGCAAAATTTAAGATGGGTCAGTTCTCTAACTAATGACAATAATATTATTATGACATATAAAGAGAGCAAAATAAACCTAAGCAAAAAAATAAAACAAGAAAAAATTAAATATTATGATTCACTTATATCTGAAGCTCCCAATAAAAATAAAAAACTTTGGTCAATAGTGAATTCTTCTAAATCAAATGTAGTAGAAAAACCAATGTACATAAAATCAAATAACATAAATTACACCGACGATTTATCAATTGCAAACGTATTTGGCGAATATTTCATTAACTCTATATCAACTTTATTAAACGAGGATATAATAGAGACAAATAAAACTTGCACCGTATCAGATAGGCGCCTTACTTCAATGTTTTTTAAACCCATTATACCCTTAGAGGTTGAAAATATCATTAAGGGATTAAAAAATACATCTGCCGGACCTGATGAAATTCCTGTTAAATTGATTAAAAGAATCTCGACAACTATATCTCCAATTTTAGCATCGATCATTAATAAATCAATTGAAGAAGGTACCTTTCCATCGCTCTTGAAATGTGCAAAAATTATACCAATATTTAAAAAAGGAAATATAAATGACATCGCCAACTACCGAGCAGTATCTGTATTAAGTATATTTTCCAAAATTCTTGAAAAAGCGGTTTATTTACGTCTTATAGAATACTTAAATATAAATAATATATTGTGTAAACAACAACACGGTTTTAGGTCAGGTAGGTCTACGGAAACTGCTTCAATAAATCTAATCCAAAATATACATAATTACATTGATCAAGAAAGTTGCCGCTGTATTTTTTGACTTAACCCGTGCTTTTGATGTAATTAATATTGATTTTGTAGCAAAAAAGATGGAAACGGTAGGACTTCGTGGAATTATTAATGACTGGCTGGTTTCATTTCTCACTGATAGAAGATTCAATGTCCTCTACAAATCAGAATTATCGCGTGAATTTTCTATTAGCAAGGGAACTCCGCAGGGTAGTGTATTGGGTCCTCTAATATTTATTCTTTACATGAATGACCTTCCTCTACATATCCATTGCGGACAAGTATTTATGTATGACGATGATACCACAATTGTTATTGAAGGAGAAAATGATGTAGAGTTAGAGAATAGGATATATGCTGTTCTAAACGATTTTTCTAAATGGTGTCAAACTAATAAGCTATTAATTAATTTTCAGAAAACTGTTATTTGCCAGTTCTCCAATAAATATAATAAATTTACTGCAAAGGATTTCAACTTCCAAAATATGAAAATCACTACAATAGATAATACAAAGTTTTTAGGTTTGTACGTGGATAAACACATGTCATGGTATAATCACATTGACTTTATCGCAAAAAAAATTAACAGTTCAATATATATCATGCTAAGCTTGAAACAAATATTTCAGACTAGAAACCTATTAACTGTTTACTACAGTCTAATTTACTCTAATCTAGCCTATAATATACAATGCTGGGGTAGCTCTCAAGATATCTCGAGAATATTTGTGGCACAGAAACGAGTAATTAGACTTATTTTTAGCATAAAATCACAAGACTCTTGCAAACCAATATTCATTTCTAAACGAATACTAACAACCCCATGTATATATATATCTATAAATTACTATTGACAACTTATAAAAATAAGGATGTACTAATGCAGAGCGTGCCATTGGATACGCATTATAAAACGCGAAGTAATAATTTAATCCCAATAAAACGCTACTTTCACGAGTTTATTAATAAATCTCCTGAATATGTAGGAATTAAACTCTATAACTGTCTGCCAAGATCACTTAGAGAGCAAACGTTTGCAAAGTTCAAGAAGTGTATAAAACAGGTTTTATTAGACAATGCATTTTATGATATTAATGAGTTTAAGAGATTTTTTCACTGATGTTTGTTTATTTGTTCTGTTATTTTTACTGTACATTATAATATCTGACGTATATTTACTATTTTATGTGTTTTATTTTATTAACTTACATTTTGTTTGACTTGTGTAATGTTTGCAAATGTAAACAAGCTACATCAATAAAGAATTGAATTGAATTGAATTCACGAACGTGCCTCCGACCGAAGTATTCACAATTATTAAAGATATGCTAATAAAAAATAACACAAACCCGATAATAAAATCAGAAATTTTAAACTTCCTGGAAATTTGCCTGTCACAGAATTATTTACAATTCGATAATAAATGTTTTCGCCAGAAGGAAGGCTTAGCAATGGGAAACCCACTAAGCCCCCTGTTGGCGGAGATATTTATGGATAATTTTGAAAAGGGATTATCGCAATTGCCGGTTTTTAAAAAGTGTGTTTATTGGTATAGGTACGTCGATGATGTGATTTTGGCATTGAATGGCACTGACAGACAATTAGATTCATTTTTGCAGTTATTAAATTCACAACATGAAAAAATCCAATTTACAAAAGAAATAGAAGTAGATCATTCCATTATCTTTTTAGATCTAACAATAAAAAGAATTAATAATAAACACGACTTTTCAATATTTCATAAACCTACACACACAGACACGACAATTAATTACAAATCTAATCATCCTTTATCCCATAAATTAGCGGCTTATCATAGTATGGTACATAGGTTATTAGCGGTTCCAATGACACAAAATAATTTTGAAAAAGAATTAAAGATCATATTTCAAATTGCAATAAAAAACGGTTTTAAAAAATCAATTATTGAAAAAATATTACATAAAAAACAAAGAAATAAATTAATTAATTCCATTTACCCCATAATAATAGACAACAATAAGAAAAACTTTACAGCATTAACATTCACAGGAAAATATAGTACCAAAGTAGGAAAAATGTTGCAAAAATTAAATATTCAGGTAGCTTACAAAACAAATAACACCTTAGGAAAAATCATCAAAAACAATAAAGATAAAATTAATAAAACTCAACAAAGTGGCGTCTATTTATTAAGTTGCAAAGACTGTCCAAAAGTGTATGTGGGGCAAACCGGAAGATCGTTTCAAGAGAAGATCAAAGGACATAAAACCAGCTTTGAACAAAACAAAATTAACTCCTCGTACTCCAACCACCTCATCAAAGACAACCACCAATTTAATGAAAATTTCCAAATTTTACACCGGGAAACTAAAGGCCGCAAACTTAACATCCTGGAGTGCATGGAAATAAATAAAAGGAAGCACACCGGATATCTCCTCAATAATCAAACGGACCTAACAAATTCACCTCTTTTAAACTTAAATTTATTTGAAATAGCCACCCCCCCCCCATAAAAATTTTATATATACCCGACCCGACTAATCTGTAATACCATTTCTTTGCCTGAAGAAGCCACAGTGTGGCGAAACAATTGTAGCGTTTTACAATATATTTGAAAGTGATTAAATAGTTTTATTTATATAAAAGTAATACTTCAACGTTAAATTTATTATAAGTTGGTTTTATGAAGTAAATTTTTTCAAACATGCATTTATAATTTTAAGTAAAATGTTAAGTAATATAAATATCTAAATACTAAAAATGTGGTAGTTAATTTTAAAAGGTTAAGTGCAATTAATTTTGACGTTTTCATTCTTTTCAAAAAAAATTACTAATATCACTTCTCAATATTCTGTCAAAAACTACCTTTGAATTATCCCAAAAACTAAAATCCATTACAACACCCAAGAACTCAAAATTAGTTTCTTTTGACGTTAGTAGTATTCCTACAGGTGAATGCCTTCAAATAGCACACACTTTTTTAGATAAATCTAACACTAATCCCGTTGTAAAAGCAGAATTTAGATACGTAGATGATGTTATCCCATGCTTTAGTGGGACATCACGTCAGTTAGATCAATTTTGAAACTTAATCAAAAAGGTTCACTCAAAAGTAAAATTTATAGTAGAGAGAGAAAACGACAAAAAAATCAATTTTCTTGATCTTACATTAATTCATTAGAATAATAAAATTAAATTTGCAAACCTTCTAACGTCAACTCTAAAGTTCCCTACAATTCAAATCATCATCTATCTCACAAGATAGGTGCATTTCATTCCATGATATATAAGCATTCATAATTCCTTTATCTGATTAAAGTAGAATCACGGAACTAGAAAAAATTATATCAATAGCAAAGGAAAATGGTTTTTCAGTTAATCACATTCAAAATTTGATACAAAAAACTTTATAAACCAACCAAATATTTACCTAAATATTTTAGACCGATCGAATACAACATGTATAACGTTCACTTATTTTGGGTACAACAAAATCATCAAATTGCATTTAGATCACCGAGCAAACTTTAAAAAATACGCGAAAGACAAAATCATTCAATTAAAAAATCGGGTGTATACCAAATTTTATGTTCCAAATGTAACAGCTTATATGTAGGACAGATGTGTAGGAGTTTAGGAAAGAGATATAATGAACATTTTAGAGCATACAACCAGTTCTTTTTCAAATCATATCTTAGAGTGTAATCATTCATTTCCGCATATTGATAATTTAAAACTTTTACATTTTTGCAATAAAGACCAAAGGTTTAATTTTTTGGAGTCATTAGAGATATAGCGCCAAAGCAAGAATATTAATACTAATCTGCTTAATGAACAGAATGATTTAATTTCTTCGCCTAGTTTTAAGCTCTTATAATGCTATTACCTCTTCTGAAAACACCCCACCTTAATTCGCTCTGCACCAAAATATCGCACTTAAACATATTTAGATAATCTATTATAATAAATCTCTTTCATTCAACTCCTACGAAGGTCAAAATTATAGTTGTGTCACAAATTGGTGTTTTAAGCTCTTATAATGCCATATACCTCTTCTGAAAATACCCCACCTTAATTCGCTCTGCACCAAAATACCGCACTTAAACATATTTAGATAATCTATTATAATAAATCTCTTTCATTCAACTCCTGCGAAGGTCAAAATTATAGTTGTCTCACATTGTTAACTTTGTTTGTTTATATTATATAATAAATAGTGGTATAAACGCGTCAAAATTATTTTCATTTACATTTTTAAAATGTAAATATTAGTTTTTTTGATAGAATATATAAAGGAAAATATTTTCCTCACTCTAATTTATTAAAACCTGTGTTGTTTGCGTGTGTGATGTTGCGACGGAGATGAAATCAGAAGTTTGTTCACAAATAAACTGTTTCACTTTGTATCATGCTACATGATTTCAGTATATAGAGCAATATTGTTTCTACAGCTATATGAATTGTAATTGTCAAGCTGCGCAGACAGCGTGAAATACAAATGTGTGCTCATGTATCTGTGCAGGTTTGGTTGTTTCCTTTTACTGTAATTGATGGCTGTAGGCTTTACAATATGTCATAAGGCGAGGGTGTATTAAATTATATGATGATTTTAATATTAAAATTTTTATTATTTTCTCTTGACAAAATAAATTTATGAAATTAAAGTAATACGTTTATTTTTGGTAAATATTTACTACGCTTTATATTTTTTGAGCAAAAGCCATTAACAATTATTTTTGCAGTATTTATTTACGTTTGTCAAGTGTTTACTCCCGGTCCTGTAAATTGCAATAAAGATGAATTACGAAATAATATATAGTTTTATAATTATTTTTAGAAAAACGAATATGAAAGAAATTAGTTATTTAAATACTGAAAATAATTATTTTTTTTATTTTACTGTAGTAAAAAATATGTTTATGTTTATGTCCATTAGACTTTAGCTTCTTTTGCTAGAAAAAAAAAACAAATGATTATATAAGAATGCTATATAAAACAAACACGTTTTAATGGATGAAGCTGGGTAGATTTCATACAGCTACAATAATCTTCCACGCTAACCCTTATTTCTCTTTCTTTTTATTTTTCATTGATATATAAAAGTTAATATTTACCTTATGATATACGAAATAAAACTGTTTATTTTATAAATAAAATTATACCGCAAAGAAAACTCTTATAAAATTAATAAATATTTTTTGAAAAAAATAACAAAAATGTTTATTTACGTTCCCTATAAAAATAAACACAGTTTAATATATTAACTTTTTTGCGGGCTTTCAATTAATTCATTTATTACACATTTGGTTATTTTTTCAGTATAAAATCTAACGTATAAATTAGTTTTCTATTAGATTTAGCATTTCACGTTATTACCCCTTATTGGATCATGATATCCCATCAAGCTTTTAATATAATCACGGAATTTGAGCCAGTATCATTAGGTCATGCCTGAAGGGATTTCGGGTTTGCGTTAAGTAATCCTTGGTCCTGTTAAGTGCGCCCATTAAACGTGGAGCACTTACTTAGATTTAAACGGCCGAATTTATTGTGATGCACTCCTCCTTAATATAAACCCTGTGGACATCTATCCCTCTCTCTCTCTCTCTCTTTCTCTTGACCGAAGTGGGCGCGCTTCTAATTATTTCCCTTTTCGCCACGCACTTTCCCCATCTTTATTGCTCTCTATCTGGGTGTAAATTTGACAGCATAAATTAGTAACCACGTTATTAAGTCATTTACATATTAAATCTGGCGATATTAATTATTCCCAAAATTAATCCCTCCACGATTTAACGTTATTCAATTAAGTATTTAATGCCGAGATATCAAATTATTATTAATTCGTGTTTATGACATGGTTGCCATAGGTACTGTATTGCATGCCTATCTAAGTTGTTAATGATTGCATTAATTAACTTGTGAATGAGTGCCAAGTGATCTACACGCGGTGGTATTTTACCGCCTGGAGCTGACGTTAATAATGTTGGGATAATGTTTGCATAAGCTCCATACACAAAAAATATATATTTATGTGTCCCATGTGTAAATTAGCATTATTTTAAATTATAAGTGAATACTCTTTGCATCTAACAATTCTATAAAGGCTTTGTACAGAAAAATTCGTATATAAAAAAAAAATAATTTAAGATTAATAAAATTAATAATTTATAGTTTTGCAAATGTAATACATATGATTCTTGAGGTTACCATTAATTAATTTTTCAAGTTAGAATTAGAATATAATCTCTCTAGCCTAATTTAAACGACTGAGTGGCGATTTACCAATTTCTCTGACGACGTAAGGGTGCCAAGAAGTTTTCAAACTAAGGGTGTTTAGTACTCTAATACAATCTAGGCTATTTTTCCCATTATGTTTGTTTGAACAGCGCAGGGATAATGAGACAGGTTAAATGATGATGAGAATTCTGGTACTAACACAGCATTCCGTACGGACTCTTTTATAATTACCCCATCAGAACCATTAAGATGTTACGACAGAAGTTCCTGAATTATTTCTTGGCCTTTTTCTCTTCCGTATAAGATATACAAGAAATCTTCTTTTGTGCATTTCTTTTGGTAGGTAGATAGTTAGACTGATGAGCCTTCGTACTTTGCTATTTCTTAACCTCGTTATGTCCCACAAAATTGCCAAATACATTGGGCAATATTGTAGGGTAGTTCTGACAATAGTAGTTTTTTTTAAAATCATATTTAGCAATTATTTTGCTTCTGGGCAATGATCTGCAACTGAGTTCTCGTATAAAAACACTTGATCTCTTGAACACTCTTTTGCATGGGAATCATAAGCTTAATATTATCCTTTTCTTTATCACGGACGTAACAAGACAAAATTTCCTAAATCATTACGTACCCTTGGGTTATCTTCTGGTGTTGGTCTACCTCGAAGGTGATTATAAGTTTTTGAATTAATGCATGTGTCTAAAAGATATGCATTTTGAAGGAAAGAATTACAATTTTGCAAGGAAAAATAAAATTTCTTTAAACCAATAAAATATTTTAAAAAAATTATCAAAGTTTGCCAGAAGAGCATTAGAAAGTAGCTAACAAACTGTTTAAAAATGATTCTTTTAGCTAAAGAAATTGACACGCTAACAGGAAGATAAGTTTTCGAATGAAAATATTTGTCTTCGTCAGCACAAACAAAAACGAAAAGTCCTTCTTATGCACAAAAAAATATGAGAGGTTTCTCCATTGGTGATGTTTCTTAAAAGTATCTCTGATCCTCAGTGACTTAAATTCATGCCTTCGTTCCTTTCCTGCTTGGTAATAAGCTGTATTTCTCCGTTTTATTATTAGAGGCATATCAGTACAAAATCTCCTAATTTATTATGTACTTTTAGACTACCTATATGTGTTTCTTCTTCAGATGGTTTGACTCGAAGGTTTTTATAATTTTCCGAATGTCTACGTGTCAAAGTCAAAGTTGATAAAGACAACCTGTACCTTAATTTTGAGTGATAATGTATTGCTTAATTATGTTTCTAAACTGTATACCATTATCGCCAATAATTGTCTTGGGGATTATATAGCTCAAGAACACTTCTTATACTAGACCTCTTATGCAGGCAAAGTTATTTGCAACAGTCAATAAGAACAACTTTATCAATTTTGTTTTTAGGATCCACTTATTATTACTTTTGGATCGAGCACGAACTGGCTATTAATCGCTCGCGTCTGGGCTTCTGATTCGTTATCTTCTACTTTTGGCACTTTTAATACTGCCTGACGTATTCAGAGATACCTAGGGAATGATTAATCCTTTTTGCTTGGCAATATAAGCTCCATTGCCTTCGCTACATCATCAGGAGCATACTGGTACGGATTCTCCTAATTCATAATTATTTGCTTTAATTGTTATTTTCTAGGTATAACGTTTCGCAGGTTTTTAAAATCTTCTAAACTTTTTAGTCTGCCTGACATTCAGCCATAATATTGCTAGGTAAGTCAACTTTGTTGAACGTAACATAGAACTCCTCTTCAAGTGGTTAAGATAATATATATGAAATAACGTTCGCCTTTTCTGTAAAAGTTTGTTGCGTAATGATTATCCTAAACCATATGCCATTGACAGTTCTCCTACATATCGCAGAAAGACTTTTCTACTAGATTTATTTTGCAGGCCAAGATTCTCTCTGCTTCTCAAAGAAACAGATTCCCTCATATCAAGGCGGTTAATAATAATAATAATAATAATAATAATACTTTAATGCCCAACAGGAACACCCAATTATAAGACACAATGGTATAAAATACAGTACTAATATAAAATTAGGATTTAGGATACAAATATAAGTTAAGAGAATATACATTAAAGTAATAAGCTAAACAAAATAGGTGAAAAAGTGTAAAATTTAACAAGAATGGAGAGCTTACACTTATAAAAATCGGCACAATAAATACATTAAATTCAATACAAAAAGTTTAAGTAAAAGAATAATGTAAGTAGAATATAACATAAAAACAAAAGTAGAGAAAATATCCTCGAACCACTTCTCAGACAGAGCACCATAATTGGGGCTCCCTGCAGAACATTGGTGCGAGCGGTAGGTTGAGGTAAATCTCGTAGGGAAGCTTGATGCATGAAAGGTAATCCCAGCTAATAACTGCGAGCAATCAATCAGACCATGAATTAATTTCCACAAGAACATCGCACAGCGTTGGTCACATCTTGAGGTCAGGGATACCATTTTGTGTCGTTCGAGTAGTTCAATCTGAGGAATTTCATTAGGCGGAAATTTCAAAAACCTGTGGTGAAGGCGGTCTAGTGGTAAAGAACGATTCAAATAGATTTGATACCAAATTCGGCCCCAATATTCCATTTTATTTAGTACAAATGCGTGAAACAATGATTTAATAGCATCAGTGTTGAGAAAATCCTTGCTGGTTTTAAGTATGAAACCTAACGATTTAGAAGCATGCGGACGGAATCCACGTGATCCAGAAAGGTGAGTTTTTGTCAAAAATAACACCAATGCTTTTGAAGGTATCAACACAGGAAATCGGACTGCTTGCAATATAATAATCAGATAATAATATATTGCGCATGCGACTGTAGTCAATAATGTGGCACGTGGCAGTGCTAAGTTTGATGCTGACATTGGAGCACCAGTCAGAAATGATGTTTAAATTTAGTTGGAGACTGTGGATGTCAGACTGTGACTCCACTTTCGCATAAATTTTAAGATCATCAGCATATGCTAATACAGGACAATTGTTCCGCACGAGAAAGTCATTGATGAAAATGTTGAATAGAAGGGGTCCCAGGCAAAAGCCCCGCGGAACACCCGAAGAGGACAGAATACCTACGATTTAAAGCCATTATACGAGATATAACACGAACGTTCGCGTAATTAGGAATTCATAAGTTAAATGACTGCCGGTGCAGCACCAAAGGAGCTAAGTTTATTAACTAACAGAGAGTGGTCAATAGAGTCGAACGGGCGTGAAAAATCGGTATAAATTTGTTGATGGTTTCAGCCAGATATTGAGATATGACAGTAAGATTCATTAATGTAGAACGACCCAGCATGAACCCATTTTGGGAGGGAGACATATATGAACCAATACTCTTAAAAATAGAACTATGAAGGACAGTTTCGAGTAGATAGAATTGAGATTGAGTGCTAATTGTGAATATCCGTAGAGTCCCCATTCTTAAAGAACGGACAAAGAATAGCGATTTTTCAGGAGGTAGGAAAGTGGCTTGTAGCAATTGGGCAGTTAACAATTGAACATACGTAGTGGCTTTGCTAAAGCGTATCTGCAGTCTCGGATTAGGAAGCTTGGAATTTTGTCATCCCCCGACTTGTAGTTATTGGGGAGCTGAGCCATTATTCATATAAGTTGCGCCTCATTAAGAAAGGTGGATATGTAGCCGAGTCAGTATGATACGTAGGTGTGAAGGCATCACTGTAGTTGCTGAGAAAGGCGTCCGAAAAGCCATTGACTACGTCCATTGGTTTAGATAATTCACGGGAATCGTTATCTAGTTTTCCTCGTATTCGAGTTGTTCCACGTTAACTTGCCACACATTTCCAAAGATGAGAAGGGTTTATTTTAATGTCTGACTCAACTTGTTGCACGAAATCGGTATACGCATCGGAAATTTGGAGTTTAATTATGATATTATTAAAGTTTCTTATAACTTTGCGAGCAGCATCAGGACAGCTAAGACGAATTTTTGCGTTTAGAAATATCAAATTTTCCCAGACGTTAGGGTTTCACTGGCAGCTCATTAATATCCACTTTAGTTAGTACGTTACTAACAAGCTGCACATCAAGCTCTAATTGATTCTTTGAAGAACTGCCGTGTTTAGATGACCTTATCTTCTTTTGTTCCTCTTAAATTTTGCAGAGCAATTTAACAGCTAGCACCTCAGACTGTTTTTCATTGTCTAAAGGCAGCTAAGGAAATCTTAGAAAACATATGCTGTATAAAATCTCACAAACTTTTTATTAAACTACACTGAATTAACAATAAACGTTATTATTGTTATTATTGCTGGCGTCTGTAGGAGTTTCTGGGATGTTACTTTTGACATAGCCTAAAATCATGGTATATTATTGGCCAAGTATTGTTCTTTAAAATCTTGTTTTAAATTACATATGTTATGACCATACTGACAAATTAGTCGCAAGTACTTTCATTTTTGATTTTGGTTAGGGATAATGAGCCATCTATTTGTTGGCTAGGGATATATCGGTAGATAAATCTCTAATTTATTAGATATCATGTTGCTTTCATTAGCAGTTTCTTTTTTAGATAATTGACTTGAATTTGATTAACATAATTTGCCGAACGGTTTAGTCTTAGTGGGCTAGTCAAGGCTCAAAAAGGCTGTCTGGAGCTTCTTCTACAAATAGTAAGGATATAAAATCTGTAATGACTTTTGTTTTCTTTTCCTGGGATGTTTTGTGCTTTCAAACTGTTTGCCGTTGTCGTCAATGATTTTCCTGGAAATTATTTAGCGCAGGAATACGTTTTCTTGTACAGTTCTTCTGCAGGCAAAGGAGCTCGCTGTTTGTACACAGAGATATTATCTGAAAGAGTCCTTGAGGCTTCTCGTTCTATGTCACACTTTTAGCACTTTTAATAATGACTGAAAGTGTATGCTTTTCCTTGTCAAAGGAAGATTAGATAAGATTACTTAATTGTTGTAAATACTTCTAAAATAGATATTTAATAGAAGCATACTCCAACTGTTTCTTGTTTATTTAGAACAGGGATTTGAAAATTGTAGTAACTTTTAGCTTCATCCCTTCCGTGTTGACGTTGCTACTCAAATATTTGAGTGACCTGTAGCAAAGTCAGTACTGAGCCGATGCAGCCTCATACTTCTACTCGATACTTACATGGAGTAAATTCTTCAGTTCAACGAAACATATAGATACACAGCAGAAAAAACAAAATCAAAAATGCTATCGCCGCAAAAATCCGTATGGATTACTTGACGGTATCTGGCAGTTAAAATCGTTTCTTGGCATTATTTTCAACATGGCCATATAAGTAAAAAGAGCGGCACAAGATTTTGATTTTTTTCGGGTCGATTGATTCGAGTAGTTTTCTAAGGGTGTTATGATTAGAACGAGGTTTTTCCAAATATTTTGGAGTTTACATCATCCAGATTGACAAATCCACTGTTGGATTCAGAGGGAAGACTATTCTCAAAGTTAATAATCTACAAAAGCCGCAGAAATTTTGTAAATGAGAGTATATGCTTTGGCGGATACTGAATACATCTCTGCATTTGAGCCGTATTTTGACAAAGAAACGAAAGTGATTCACCATTTACCTCCAGAATTGTAGTCCATCTTATATATAAATTACTTATTTTCACTGGCACAAACGGTTTCCACTTATATACCGGAAGATTCTATACAAGTGTTCAACTAGCTCAAGAGTTGCAAAATCTGAAGGTTTATTTGTCAAGAACTGGCCGAAGTTGAAAACTCACCAAATCAGAATATACAACTCAAAACCTAACAGATTTATCGTGGAAGGATAAGAGAATTGTCCACATGCTGTCTTTTTTCTATTATGCGTTTCAAAATCATTCGATATCGTTCTAAATCATTTTCGAGATTGTTCAGGATGTTTCGGCTCATTCTAAAACGTTCAAGATTATTCCAGAGTATCCAAGATCATTCGAGATCATTAGAAAACATTGAAGATCAATTAGAAGCGGGAGTATTAGAGATTTTTTAAGATTGTTTATGAACATTCGAGATCGTTCAAAGTCACTCGAGATCATTTAAAATCAATCAATTAACTGTTGACTGATATAAAGCTGGTGTATCAGGAGCAACAGGATAAATTTCAAAACCAGTGGCGGTTATTGACTACACTGCTAAAATAGGAGCTGTAGATAGAACGGACCATTATTAAACCAGTTACCCATTTTAAAGGACCCTCAAGTGGCAGTGAACATTTTTTTTTAGTTGTTAGAAATTAGTGTTATTAACATTTTATTAATTTACAACCAACAAAACAATAGTGCCAAAATGAAACGCCAGAAGTTTAGAAAACATCTAATTTAGCACCAGTAAGAGTTACTAGAGGAAGACTATCAAGGAAAAGGGGAAAGACATAGATAAAAAAAAGTGGCGATGTAACCATAGTACTTTCTTTAGGTTTTTCTCGAAAACTATGAGGTTTACGCTAAAAAGATTATTCTTAACAATTTGTTCAATTTTGGATTCTCTACAATTACTTCTTATATAAATTTCATGTTTATGTGAACACACATAAAACAGAAGCTTTTTAAAACGTATCATTTGTTTTTGAGATACAGTGCCCACAGACATTATTAATCACGAAAACAATACTTTCCCTTTAAATTCTATATATGGATAGTAGAAAGAAAAACTTGATGATAAACTATGATATTACTAACTTGGAATGGCAGGATTTCAGTAGGTAGAAGGCATGTTATATGGTTGTACGAAACATGTTCCAGGAAACCTAGTCTTCATCCAGGAGTTTGCTTTACAAGAAGAAAAGTATAAATAAAAGAATAAATAATACCTTCTTATTGCAAGAAATTTGAGCTAATGAGTTAACATTGACAAAGTTATGTATTTTATTATTAAAATTGTTATTCTATGCTAAATATAATAATTGCTGCACTAAAATGCATATACGTTTTAATATTTGAGTGCTAAGGGTTAATAAAACATGGACATTTTAACAGTCTTGCTTTGTTTGGTAGAGACAATTGTTTCGCCACGCATGGCTTCAAAATCACTATAGAATATGTCTATCTTATTGATGTCTAGAGGAGTTCCTCTTCCTTTTTGCTCAAATATCTGTTAGCTTCATAATGATAAACTTAGCAATCGTGGAAATTCTTGAGCAGGCCCTTTTTTGCTTAGAAATGATCTGTTTCGTCATCAGAGAGATTGGTATAGAATTCCCTACATTATTAGATAATACTTTTTGCTTTCATTAGAACTTTAGTTTTTGGACTATTCATTTGAAAACTGATTTGGTCTGCTAGCTACTTCTTCTGAAACTCAGTTATAGTCTTAATAGGTAAGTCAGTGTTGATAAAGGCTACCTGCTGCTAATTTAAAATGTTCTAGATAAGAAATTCGCAATTGCATTCGCTTTTTTTGGGATGTTCTTTTACTTCCAAACTGTGTACCATTGTCGCTAATGATTATCCTGAGGATTATATAGCACAGACACTGATTTTATACTAGGATTCTTCGATAAGGTTCTGGATAAGAAATCCGCAGTTGCATTTGCTTTCCTTTCATCCTTATCTAATAATGTTTGCAATTCGCTGTCTTAAAACTTTTTCGGTGGTCTTTCACGTTCTTCGTTTCTCACGTCAAAATCGCCACTTTTGAACTTTTTAAATCACTCAAAGCATTGTGATTTACCAAGAGCACGCTCGCCGTAAACTTCGACAAGCATTCAATGATGCAATTCTGCAGCAGTTTTCTTCAATTGGTAAGAAAAACAATGCTGTCCGCAAATCGTAGTTTCCAGGCACAAAATTAGGCATGTTCAACGCTATTACAAACTATACTGTTATATGAAACTTGTATTGCTGTGAGTTGAAAATCTTTTTCAGAGATGTCAACAAGGAAATGGCGCCAATAATGCGGCTAATCTATAAATGTAAAAACCTTCGCATCTAAACAAGCCTACGATGTTAAAACTCCTCTCCTCTCTGATGTTTGTATGGAGAAAATTCTTGAGACTGTCTTCTATTCTTGTCCTCTGCAAAGATAACCGATAGGAATGTTGTTAGCTTGTTTGATTTTTTTGTAGGGCCCATACTGCGAATAGAGCATCGTTTTAGGTGGTATCATATTTTACATCGAATTTGGTGATAAGATGGCTGACGTATTCATTTCCTTTCTTTCCTACTGAGGTTTTCAGGTCTAGAGCAACTCGGTTTTGTAAGATTTCTTATTGAATTAGCAATGCCTGCGAAGTCCTTGATAAACATTTTGTGTCAGGTGCAGCCTTGTATAATACTCTGCAGATTTTCTCGTTTTCTAGGTGAGAGGTTTGGAGATGGAGGCCACCTTTTCTGGATTCGGCTTAATCCCTCCTTTACTGATGTTACCCAAATATTATATATTAGATTGATGAGGCTGTTACTTGGCGAAACTACATTATGCGCTTGAATTAATAAAAGGCGGATGTATTAAGAGGCTTGCTTTACTTTGTAAAGACACTGCTAAAAAAATTTCAACACACAGGATTTGTTATTTATTATTATTCAGCTGCCTACTGAAGCTAGTGTCGAATCTGCAAAGAAGCTAAAATATAATCACAGTTTATATTGGAAGTGTAATTAGAGTGTATTCGAATATTATCAGGTAAAAGGACTTGAATTTAAATTAAATAAGACAAATATTCGAAATCAAATATTATAAAAATTATTAGTTTGGTTTTACAAAATAAATATTACTTTAAAAGTGTTTTCTATCATTACTATTATATAATTATTAATAAAAATAGTATAATATACAATAATTTTATGTATTTATAATACAATTCTGCATTTCTGTATATTTCTGTATAATAAATTCAATAACAGTTTATATATATAAATATATATCACTTGCCGTGTTGATATAAGATATGGTGAATGCTCCGGGCTCACGTCGCCTGAAAATTGGTTCGTATTTCATATCAACGGAAGAAGCTGTTGAGTACTCTTCTATTATTAAATTTTCGTTATATTATTATTTCTTGACCTATTTCAAAATTTTACGTATTTACTTTTCATTTTCCGATCACATTTGAAGCCTCATTTTCTCGATGTGGTCATCCTGAACGTCTAGCCCATTGACCATTGCTTAAAATATTAAATTTTACGTCATTAGCTTTGCCCGGTTAGGAATTAATGGGCAATAAAATTGCCGTAACGTAATTCGAGTATAGAGATATTATATATTGATAATACAATTTTTATGAGAAATTAGAAAATTAATTAATGTACGTTTAATGATAAAAAAAAACTTCATTGATCTTCATAGAGAAATGAGACCATCATTGTTTTAGATACAAAATATAAATCTCAATATGTAAGACCCTACAATTAGGTATTTAATTAAAGTTAGTGTAATAAAAATCTAATATATATATTTATATATTGCATTCAAACAAACGAAGCGAGCAAAAATTTTAGATGGTAGGTATGCTAAAAATCAATATTGTACCACAAAACCGAAACAAATATAAATACGAGGCTGAAAGACCACCGGTCGATAGCCATGGAGCAGAAGTACAAGAACATATCAGAATTTATTTTATTTTATCCATTACATGTATTAGATTTTTCTGTGAATAAAGATGTTTTAGTAGTAGTATAAATACGTAAATTATTTTATGTTCCATTATATTTATCTTATTTTCAGTCGCCTGACACGTGTTTCAATTATTACAGACTATTATTAAAGTATAAACTGATCGGTAATCATCGAATCACGTGCCAGGCGACTGAAAATAAAAATAACACCATAGAACATCTTTATAAATGAATAAACATAATAAGTGTTTTTCTTTATCAAATTTCCACCAAGAGTGTAGCTCAACAAGTATCAATTATAAATTTAAATACTCTATATTTTAATAAATGGTGGATGCGCCGGGAATACACGTGTACAATATTTAATTTCTATAATTTGAAATAATATTTATGTATACATTAAATCATTCATTAAATTACTAAGATCAATTCTGATTCGTATTTTAAAACTTCAATTAGGAATATGTAACACATTTCCTTTAAACTACATGATTTATATAAGCATTTTTACCTAACATAGAATATCCATTATAACTGAAAACTTTGGCGACGTGACCATTTCGGTGTAAAACCGTATTGGCCATAAATACATCGGTGACGATTCGCAGATTTGATGGTATTGTTGAAGTGTGAATGTGAGAAAGTTTCCAATGTACGTGTGTCGGCGACTGGTGTACGAGCATATGAATCGTCGCAATGAACAGTGTAATTTATTCTCCCTTTCGCACATTACTGTGACAGCCGTTGCTCATTGAACGAATTTGTTGGGGCACTTCGCGCTGAACGGTTGCCTTTTAAACGTTTAGCATAATAAAGAAGTTTTAATAACGAATTTGTTGTATGAAAGGTGGTGTTTACCTAGGAAGTTATTAATGTTACAACTCTAGGGGGATATTTTAATGCAAATACTTAATTTATGTAAAATATTATTAACATATTAATATTATTTTAGAAATAATAATTCACAGTGATATAAGAATAGGGAACTACTAAAGTAACATCTATTATCTAAACATTGCACTGATTTACATAATTGAGTAGACCAATCCTTTACAATTAGAAAAAATGTTAACAGCGACAATTAATAATAACAAATAGTGCAGCTTATTTCACTAAATAATTAATTATTAATTTCCTATATTGTAAACAATTTATAAAAAAGTTTTAATTAATTTTCTCTCGTTAGCTTAGCAAAGTTAAAGACATGTTACAGCTGAGTTTAGAAACCTCTAGTTCTCCATTAAAGTGACATTTATTTTCTACATATTGAACTATTTTTTCTAATTCAGTGATCTAAACCAATTCGTAGCTCTTATTAAAGAAGGAACAATAATTGAATTAGAAGGAAGGCCGAGGAGAAAAATATTAATGATAATGCGTAATTAAGAATCAAATGTAAGTGCTTTAAGTTTTCTTGGCAGTTTTTTTCTGTTCCACCTTTATATATTCGTGGAATTGATATCTTTATATCTCTGCCTATACAATTCTGTCTAGAAGAACTTGGAAATTATTGTGGCCTAAAGATAACTATATATAATAACAAGTAGCTTCTTATACCTCCATTCGATCCATCTCCCTATACTAACAATATATTTTCTAGTTCTCATATAGCTTCTTTACACTACCTTCACTGCAATGAATCAAGCATCCGCCGACGGTTTTCCTTTTCTTTGATATTCTGACTGTATTCTCTATTGCTACAGCTTAGATTCAAAGACTTCTGCAGCTTCGGTGGATACTGATACTGATACTCCTCATTATTCTTAGTTTAGGTCTCACTATGTTGCGTAATCTGTTTTATTTTTCTAGAAGCTCAATTACTCTAATTATGTCAAGATGACATAAATCACATATTTGAATAAAATGGAAATATTCTGATATGAGCTTCAAGAAGGAAATCTCTCATGGAAGAAAGTGTTGGTACAAGTGGAAGAACACTATATTGTGAACTCTGCCCTTTCCATATGTGATTGAAATTTTTGTTGATATTAATGGATTTTATATACAATTTTGGAATATTATGTAAGCATATTGGAATAAATAAATAAATAATACTAAATAAATAATAATACTTGTTTTTCATACAAAAACTTTGTTATCGCCATCCCAGCAAAGACTTTGTTGTTCTTTCTGCCAAGTCTCCCGTCTTAGCACCAGTCTCAATAATAGTAGGAGCAGTAGTTATATTACCTTCATTGCAACCGCATCAATTACATTAAAGCTACTCATTAAGTTTGAATTCTCTGGTACGTGTTATTATACTCTTTGAAAGTTTGTGTTTTAGTTCCAACACCTAACAGTGAATTTTAAATGCACTTTCAACAATTAACAACCAATACAATAAAATCATTAAGTTTGCTTATATAGCCGCTTCCAGATAATTAATTTTCTAATAGATCTTGACCACATGTTACGAACTGCTCTTCTTGATAGCACGCGGCGATCGCCTTCTTCACAGCTACCTCTAGCCCTGGCGGGCATTCACTCACTCCACCATATTATCTATTACAATCTGCCTGTTTCGACTTTACTTGCGTGGTTGCAACTCTAAGCCCTCATATACCTTTTAAGATCTATTTCCTGTTATTGTTGTGGATGACACCAATTAGAATCGGCGCAAATATTGGAATTACAAAAATAGGTATTATTACGAACAGTGGAAGAGGAAGACTACTAAAAAACTGGATGAAAAGCGTAACAAAGATACAGCAAGACAGAGAAATAAGCACAACAGAGGCAGAAAAAATTGCTAAGAATAGAAACAAATGGATGAGAGTCCTAGAGAACGAAGATACCAAGATCCCGACTCCGATTGGTAAAAGTGGTCATCGATTCAACAATAAACGGCTTCTATATTATAGATAGCCAAGAACCCCCGAAAAACCATCAACTGGAACGCAGACCCAGCAGTTGGACAACAGTGCAATTGTACGAGGTGAAAATAAGAGAACCTTCCAACCTGATCACCACTTATAATTGGCTTCCCCTACAACCCCGAGAAGAATAGCAATAGTCCAAAGAAGAAAACATTTGCTGTAACTGTACTGGTATATACAGGTAAACAAGTACGCGGCGATATTTTTATTTTTTAAATCGTTTGTAAATACTTGTACATGTTTAATATACTACTTAAACGTATTCTTCAATTTAATGAGGAATTAATACCCAGTAATACTGCGTTTATCCATTTATATTTATGATGCCTCCCTTTATTACCATGAGCAGATTATCGTCGATATTCGTTTCTACCTCTGCGCATAAAATGCGATTATTATATTTATCCCTTTTAATTTGTTATTTTATAATTTTTACAACGCAATTCCACTAGTTTTATTGTGTGTACGTTTCCTGGGAACGATAATTTTATCTCCTATCTGGGAAACTTTTTTATTGAATTTTTGTCGGAATACAAAACAAAAGGAGTTTAGTGCTGTAAAAACTCTGCAAGACGTCCATGTTTACTATTTGACCAATCGAGGCCCTTATCACTTTCACCCCACCAAAATGAAGGCGCACCGAGGTGATATAACAAAAGCACCTGCAGCACAAATGTTAAAGTTACATCTTGAACTTCTTTTTTTCAACAGAATTGTCCTTTTTAGTAGTAGAACAAATAACTGGAAATTTACCACAAATTTCATTTGAAAGTGATAATCTTAAGATTCCATTAAATATTTCCCTCGCTGATGAAGAATTTCATCAATCAAAACCAATTGTTATGCTAATTGGACCCACAGCATTTTGGAAATTTTATTAAACTCTGAAATTTTAATTAGTGATACCAAATTAAAATTACAAAATACACAACTAGGTTGGCTCGTATCAGGTACAATGCCAATTAATAATACTAAAAATGTAAAAATTTCGTGTTTATCAATTGATTCACAACTGAAACATGTTTGGAAATTGGATAATTTTGAAAAGAATTCTAAACACTTGAGCCCTGGCGAAATTTTCTGCGAATCACATTTTAAGAATACCACATACCAAGACCAATATGGTCGATTCATTGTCTCGATCCCCTTGCGTGGGACTAAAATTGAGTTATACGATTCCCGATCGCAAGCTTTAAAACGTTTCTATGCCTTTTAAAATTGTTTGAGTAAAAATCCTCAAAACGAAGAAATTATATTCTCAGTTTATAAAAGAATATATAGATCTCGGTCACATATCTAAAATATGGGATAAACTTGAAATCCGCACAATTCGTAAAGTTAACGTCATCAAACGTTTCATTAAATGACATTAAATGCGTGGGCCCAACGATTCAACCGGACATATTTGAATTATTAATAAATTTTAGAAAATATCGTTTTATCGCTCACGTGAAAAAGATATATCTCCAGATATTAATTGAAGTCAGAGGTGTTTACAAAAATCTTCTGGCGAGAAAATGCTAATGAAAAACTTGAGGTGTATCAGTTCAACACAGTCACTTAGGGTACTGCTTCGGCTCCATATCTCGCAATTCGCTGTCTTTTAAAATTTCCAACAATAATGAAACATATTATCCAGAACCTGCTAAAATCATAAAAGAAAATATGTATATTGATGATTTATTAACTGGCTGCAATAATTTAAATTCGTTAATTAGTTACTGTTACGAGTAGCTGATATCTTAAACTCTGCCGGTTTTTCACTTAGAAAATGGAGATCAAATAGTAGCGAACTAACGGGTGTCCAACAATTATTGCAGTCCCGGGTGGCGTTGGAATAAAAAACGTAGGTCGATTCTTACATGTTGCAAATAAATGAACTGACATTTTTAATGCACATTTAAGTTATGTTTGACAATTAAAATGTCAGTTCATTTATCACTTTAATAGTAACGATAGTAATAATACCGATGAGAATAAATCCAATAATATTAATATGTTTAATAATAAAGCGAAAACACTTGGAATTGTATTTAATCCAGTTGCATACGAATTCAAGTATCATTTTAACAGTAAGATTGGTGTACAGCACTGTACAACATGTTCTATATTAAGTCAAACTGCTCAATTATTCGATCCTATTGGTTTGTCCGGAAATAATAATAATCTTTATGGCATAGGCCAGTACTGGACAAGTGAGTGATGATTTATATAAATGACAAATAACAAAGGTCCCAAGTTAGACCCTTGTGGAAATTATACATTATAAAATACAGACTTTTGTCGGCAATTTAAATACTAAGAGAAAATGTTTCAATAAACGATTAGCAAATCCAAATGTACTCAATTATTTAATTAATATATTGTCATCTGAAATGTAAAATGCACGGAAGAAATCAGTATAAATTACATCTATTTGGCCACGATTATCAAAACCGTCAGATAAAATTTGAGTGATGGTAGACAAGTTAGTAACCGTGAAAAGACCAGATAAAAAGTCATTTTGATGGAGCGTTACCAAGTTTTTAACGTGATATCTGAAAAAAAATAAAAGATCAATTGACTTGTAATTGTCTAAATTACAAGCATCTCCTATTTTACATATTGGACTAATAATAGCATGTTTCCATTTATCAAGGAAGATACAAGTACCGATAACCGAATTGAAAATAAATTTGTACGGCTTAGCTAATTCCTAGTTTTTTATTAAAAAAAAACTAGGAATTCCATCATCACCACATAAAAATGATTTCGTAAACTTATTGATACTGGTCTGTGATTAGTAAATATATGTAATCTTTTGTTAATTTGTCAGTAAATTCTTGATTACTTTTAGAAGTGTATATATTTGAGAAAGATCATGCAAATGCATCGACATAATCTTGTATCATACAATACACCTGGTATTCTAGTAGTACCTTTTTATTTGTTGATAAAATTCTGCAATATTTTAATCTGCAAATTCTGAGCCTCTTTGATTTGAGTTTTAGTAATAGAGTGCATACTATTGTATGTAAAAGTTTTCATTTTAAGTTACGTCTAAGTTCATTTGAAACCCATCGTGGAAATCAGGCGGAATGATAATGACCAATCCATATTAGTAAAACCATTGAATAAGTTGAAGTAGTTCGCTTTACAGAAGTTATAACAATTGTTATTTTTAGTAGGAAATACTGGAGGAGTTGTTTTAGACGAGATATGAAATAGATGGGATAGAGATAGGTGGTATTCATCTTCAGGAACAAGTGAAAATCCATCAGGACAAACTTCATGATGTCACAAATCGAAATTACAAAATACCAAATCGAGAATTATCATTAGAGTTTATAACAGTATTATATTGAGTAAATTTCAAAATGTTTATAAAATTATGTATAGATTAAATTTTAGAACGAGCAAGAGTATTGTTTGAAGTGACAATGTTGGGTACATTAAAGTTACCTAGTAATAAAATAGGTTTATCCAATATAACCACTTCCAATGCTTTAAGAAAACATTCAAATTGGTCGTTAGGTACATCTGGATTTATGTATAGTACAACACAATAGAATACAAATTCTTTCTTCCAGGTTCTTTCACAAACAACAAGAACAAATAACGGTACCAAGTTCTTAATATTATCAATATTGATGTTATATAATGCAATATCAGTACAAAGTAATACTCCACCTTCAGTTCTACGATTATTTAATGAATGATCGTTATCTTGGCCAACAATACTGTATGTAAAATTCACTATGTATTTTAGTTTTATCATGCGATAAGTTAACCAATTTAAATTTTACACGTTGCTTCAAGTTCCTAATATTTTTAAATGCCTTCTCAATATCGGACTCTATCATCAGCTTAATTTTTTGGTGACGCATTAATGCTTAGAACAGGTAAAATTTTACGTAACGTTATACATCGTTTTAGCTTTGTTCTTCTTTGGTTTTATAGGCTGTGTTTTCAGGCAAACCAAAGAGGAGTCATTAGTATTATCAGATACGTGAGTTAAGAATTGTTTCGTTTTAGATTAATAATATCAGTAACTCGTCGTAGGTATAATACTGGATTCTCAATATAAATTCATTCATGAAACATGAATAAGTAGTAGCTTTGTCTCAAAAATAAGTGTAGGTAATACAACATTCGTGTTTAGTCTATCAGTGTATTCTGGTTTAATGGTGGTGTGTTCGGACGATATTCATAATTACAACCGTTGTTTAATTTTCACAGAAGCTAACTTTTTCTGATGTTGCTACTGCTAGCTTTTATTGTACATTTTACTACTCGCTGTTATTTTAAATGAAAAGGTACTAAACGCTATTGTAGGTATAAATAATTTTTTTATTCAAAATATAAACTATAGATCTGAGCACAACATGTCCATTGATTAACGAGGGAAAGGATTCCATGTTCTCAAAACTCTTCTGGCCTTGACGAGACCAAGTCTCTCAAAGTGTTTTTGAGTTCGTCGTCCGGGTTGAAGCGCTGCCCTTTTATATGTTTTTTTTTTTCGTGATGGAGTGAGTAGTCTTCGGACTGTCCCTACATCGACGTTAATGGTTCTTCTGAGCTCGAGGAATTCAACAAGTACACAATACTGAACATCAAAAATGACGAGAAATGCCTGGCCTGCTGACGCTATGCATTTGTGCATTTGATCCTTTTAGGGGGAGATGACAGAAGAACCATTAATGTTTACTATGGGACACTCCTGAGACTATGCATATCCATCAAGAATAATAATGAATTTAAATAGTATACTTGTATTGTTTCCTGTTAACAACAGACACTAATTGGTTTTGGTTTTGGATCTCATCGGCGTAACGCAGTGGCAATAATTAATGTTAGCATTATAATTGTTATAATTAACAGTGTTGACAGGTTCTTGTGATTTATCGGTAGTTATCCACCCAATGAAGTATGCACTGCTAAGAAAATAGATGGCACCTTTATGATATTATTTTAGCTTAGTGGTAAGTTCCTCCAGTAGATTTAAGATAGTTTCAAAGAAAAAGTGTTATGATACAAACTGCCATCATTCTTTGTATATATAATTAATACTCTATACCATTCACCACATTGTTGTAACAGTAAAACTCTTCATTAAAACTTTTTAGGTCTTTCGACCAGATTATGCAATTCAAAGTCATATAAAGCCGATTATTAGTCATACCTCAAAAGTTTTACTGACAATCTTTTCAATCTTATCATCATCTAAACAAGCATTACGTATATTAATGTCATTAATTTCTAAATTTTACTATATCATCAACCATGTTAGTAGAAAAACTCTTTGTCCATACTGCTGAAATTACGCAGTTGGTAAGTAATAGTTACTAAAATGGCCCTGTCAATCAAATTAACTCAATCAATCTCAATTTAAATAAAGTCTTATAATCTCCTTATATACTATCTTCTAAAATACTATGTTTCATAAGATTAACCACGGCACTTTTCTTACAAATCTACATCAATATTTAAAAATAGATCATGTATTCACTTTAAAAAAAGTCCTGAAAATCGAGAGAAAGATCTTCTTCGGGTACATTTTTCTTTATTTTCAAGAAATTGCATATAATCTATAATTCGTTTGATAATTCACGAGCAGATAAATATAATTTATACAAACAAAATAATAGTATTCGATTTATTATATTAAGAAAATAATATAATATTTTGTTCAGTATGTCTTTATTTTTTAATATCTTTTCTTCTTCTGCTTACAAACTAAAAAAATGATACATGATTTACATTAATTTCATATAAAATATACAAATAATAAAATTACTTCTTTCATTTTCGATTTCTCTTTTTCGATTTTTTGTATCTATAAAAAATAGAACCTTTTCGCATAGCCTCATTTAGTAACTGATCAGGATGGTCAAAATTTCATTATTACAAATTACTTCTCTGTTAAATCCTATAGATAGGGATTTTTTTGACTTGGTAGTAAGTTATCTTTATGCCTCCAAACGCTACAAATTTAAGAAACTTTTTTGAAGCTGCTTTTATATAGTTCAGAAATACTTCTAGAAAAGTGACAATCATTTCATGTCGATACCTCCGTAATTTCGCTTAAGGTTTTCATGATTCTGTATGGCTATCAGGATGTTAGAGGGAGTTATGAATTTTTCTAGCAATATTATTAATATAAAACTCGTCTTCTTCTTCTTTACATAAGATATAATTTGTTGACGTAATTAGTTTAAGCATATGTATAGATAGGATGTATAATAATTTGCAAATAAAGTAAATTTTAGCAGAACAATTTAGAATCTTGTGTCATGAAGTAAACATGAGTAAATGTATTCTTCTTCTGACAGGTACTAATGCTGATTATTAATTTAATTTCCTTTGTGAATTACACATGGCCTAACTTTAATTTAACTGTGACACTGACCAAAACAACACTACAAAAATTTGCATTGAATGAACTGTGTTAAATATCAACAATACGTCAACGTTATCATACTTGTGTCTGATGTGTTTGTTCTTTTATAATTATGACGCATTCTGGTAACATTTGTGAATCCCACCAAATAAACTAATCTTGCTTCTTTCTGGCACTGGTACTACTACATCAACTATTTTATTGCAGATTGTAAATTATTTAATTGGGTTTGACGTACGGTTTACTAGATGCAGTACAACAAATATGTATCAAATAACACTTAATCGGTATTTTAAAAGGAATCAATATAGTTTTTCTCATAAATTTGCTTTCGTTACGTTAACGATCCAGTCAAAATTTTCTAGACTTTAGAAATCTTTAAGATTTAACAAGATTTTTAAAAACTAGCACTGAAGACCTCTAGATACGTAATCAATCAAATCAAATATTCCGTAATTAGTTTTTGAATTTGGCAGCTCCCATCTTATACGGTCTACCAAAATTACACAAACCCAAGATCCCTATAATTCTAGTAGCCGTTTACAATAATACCCTGACAATGAAAATTGTGCCAACCTAAACAATCTTAAATTCACACAAATAATTTCAGGAATATTTTTAATCATTCGACGCCAAAACTACTTTTCCATCAATACCAAGTAGAAATGGTGGAAACAGATTTTGCAAGAAAAGCTAAGAGAATCCAATATACGAAATCATGAGGCAATATATATATATATATATATATATATATATATATTATATATATATATATATATATATATATATATATATATATATATATATTTCATATTTAAGAACAATAAGAATAAAATAATTACACCACCACCAATTACATATAAAATTAGTAAAATAACTCAAAAACCTACAAATTTCAAGTAAATTAAACGAATCTAGGGTGCCTTATAATGAAAAACGTATTATGTAAACGAATTGCATATATGTAGAAAATAGTGGCATAACTTTCAACAATTTAATAAAATATCATAAACAATTTTAAACTTTTAACTCATACTGGGATGTTAGATAAATGCATTTATACAAATTATCAATTAGGTAGGATTAAGCAGCTATTAAGAACGATAAACCCGTCGTTAATACTTGTTAAGAAACCTCAAACTGTTCGTAAAAACATGGAATAACAAAAGAGTGTTGATCCAAACAAATCTATTATTATAATTTATTAATTAAACATGAAACCTTCAAGTAAGTCTAAAAATCATACTAATAAAAATAATCTTATCTTATTTAAAGGGAGTTTTATATAGTTGGTTTTAATTAAGGTGTAACATGCCAAAGTATAGGTTTAAAAACATGAATTTGTTCTGAAGATTTCATCAAAACGTAGTGAATTTTTCAATATCACTTTCTTTCGAGACAAAATGAATTAAAAAGTTTTGTAAAAATTATTATTATTTAAAAATTTCATTATTTGTTTCCTACACAACACACACAATTGTATTATTGTTATATTTAAGCATTGAAACCTATATAGTAGCTTCAAACTTAAGAACGAAATAATATGACACCGGCGCCTCCACCAAAATTACAAACAACAAAAGTTAATATATCATGTACTTGTTTCTCATAAATCACTTGGTGAAACATTATGTTAATATATTTCTTTCATAAATATATTTGTGAAACAAACCAAGTGAATTTAATTATAATACCTATATATTAACAAAAGTTAAGTCATTCAATATGTACCACGAAGTAAACGCCTCTACCATCAAATATTTAAGAAAAGTTAATATTAATATTTGTTAATATTATGTATTGTATTTTAAAAATCACTTATGTTTTAATAACGATAAGTGTCTTGCCGAAACGAAAATTAAAACCAGTTATGCAAACAATTTATAAAGTTTAAATAAAGTAAAATAAAAATACTTTGTTTATATCACATACTTTGAAAAGCGTATTATGTAAGTGTGTGATATAAACAAAGTTTATTTTATTTTATTTAAAGTTGTTGCGACTACCTGACAAGTCCCAACACTAAATTATTTTATTGCTGGTCCGAACCGTAAGAAATTGCGGCCAGTAAATATATTTACATAGCGGAATTAATACATTCCCGAAATCCATGGGCCCGTCCCACATCTGACAAGCAGACCACCACACCACCACAGCGTAGTTCTGGAGGGTGCGTTATCACCCCCACCCCCAGCCCCCCCAGGTCTAGCCGAAAAGGTGACAACACATCTCAAGAAGAAAAAATACAACAGATCACGACGAGACGTCGAACACTACACCTCGCGATAAACACTAATTTGTAAATGTTATAGTTTCATAGAAAATAAATCAGTCAAGTCTATTTCTATTCGTCGAATAATTTTATTTAGTTGGTCCTTCGAACATATACACATTCATACAACATTTTGGTCCTTCGAACCGGATACACATTCACACAACATTTTGGTCCTTCGAACCGGATCGATTCGAGTTTGAATCAAATCAGTAAAAGAAAACCCAAGTACGCGAGTCGTTCGAGGTAGCAGTATCTTCGCCGCATCACAAGGAAACCGTGGGTGCCCTTCGGACATCAGTTTCGACGTCGTCTTCATTTATATCCACGTGCTGGTACCTGGGAGTCGCACCGTTTTCGTGCAGCATCACAAGGATCGACGGACGCCTTCAGGAGACATCACCACACAAAAGGACAAGTGTCGCAGAGTTTGCCCTCCAACAAAAGTTAAGGTAGGCCTCTCCTTGTTCCTTTTCATTTAATTCCATTATGTCTAACACAGATCAACCTCAAATTTCTAAAGAGAGTGAAAGAGCTCTTCGTATGTTAAACAAAAATCGCCAAGTAATTGAATTTAACATAAATCAAATCAAACAAGATTTAGAATCAGACCAGTTTGAGCCTGAACTTATTTTAGAATTAATTAATAGTATTCATGTTTCGGTACAGAAATTTTGTGATGACGAGAGAGATAATTTTGATCCAGATTTTTCTAATTCATTTAGTTTTGGTTATGGATTATTAAAAACAATTACTCAATTGAAATTAATTGTAACAAAATTAATTTCTAGACCGAATTCTGCTCCTTCTACTACATCTCAAGTAAAACTGCCTGATATAATTTTACCGACGTTTAGTGGAAATTATCGCGAGGGGTTCTCTTTTAGGGATTCATTTAATTCTTTAATTGGAAATAACTCCAGTTTATCGGCTTTGCAAAAATTTCAATACCTGAAATCCTCATTAAAGGGCGAAGCGTTAAAAACCATTCAATCATTAGAAATAACCGAAATGAATTATCCGATAGCATTACAGTTATTAAAAGATAATTTCGAAAATAAGAGACTAATTATCAACAGTCATTTACAAGCGATATTTAATTTGCCACATATTAAAAAAGAATCGTGTACGGATTTACGTGAATTCATTAACACAATCAAACAAAATACTCGTGCATTAGAATCGTTAAAATGTCCAGTTAATAAGCCGGATGCATGGATTGTATTTTATATTTTAAATAGATGTCCAGAATCTGTAAAATTAGAGTGGGAAAATCAATTATCCAATTCAGAAATCGCTAATTTAGAGAAATTAATTACATTTCTAAGTAAAAGTCTTCAGTCGCTAGAGTCGGTTGGCAGTACGTCATTTTCGGACAAAATAAATGTCATCAATTCAAACAACAATTTATTGTGTTACTTATGTAACCAATCGCATAATTTATTTAATTGTAGCAAATTTCGTGCCTTAGATGTTTCTAAACGGTTAGATTTAGTTCGAGCGAAAAAGTTATGTCGTAATTGCTTAAAAAATGGTCATAATACTATAGAGTGTAGATCAACAAGAAATTGTAAAACGTGTAATAAAAGCCACAACATTTTATTACATTTTTCTGGCAATCAGAATCAAGATGGTTCCAATACCAATGCCTTATATATTGATAATGTTGAAACAGGGACTGTATTGTTACTCAATATAAATACAGGCAATAAAGAACAAAGTATTAGGGCGTTATTAGATCCTGGCTCACAAATAAATTTAATTTCTAACAGGATAGCTAACAAATTAAAATTAAAAAGAATTACAACAAATCAGACATTCTCAGTTGCAGGGTCAAGTGTCGTCAAAACTAATAGTTATGTCGAAATCAATATAAATTCTGCACAAAATGATTTTGTCACAAAGATTCGGTGCTTCACTATAGATCGAATAACAAATAAACAGCCAGCTCAACAATTAAATGTTAATAAAATACATATTCCTAATCACGTCAATCTAGCAGACCCGAAATATTACATACCGGCAAATGTAGATTTATTGATTGGGGTGGAAATTTACAATAAAATATTAAAAACAGAACGAATCTCAAATAGTAATAAGTCATTAATATTCCAAAATACTCAATTAGGGTGGGTAGTAAGTGGCAGAGTGCCGGAAAATGAAGCGCATATTAATTTAAGTTGTAATTCTGTTACTTTTAATCAAATTAATTCAAATATTAAACGGATTTAGGAGATAGAAAATGTTGAGGCTAATGAAAGGCTATTAACCGCAGATGAAATTCAGTGCGAAAAACATTTTAATTCTACAGTTAACAGAGACATTCAGGGTAGGTTTATAGTGAGTTTACCTTGGAAAACTGATGCTTCCTCATTAGGCAACTCATATTTCAGTGCTAAAAAGAGGTTATTAAACTTAGAATCAAAATTTGAGAAAAACTCTGAATTAAGGGCAGAATATATTTCATTCATGCGTGAATATATTCAGTTAGGTCACATGACTCAAGTAAGCAGTTCTGCCGAGAACTTAGGTTATTTTTTGCCGCATCACGCGGTAATTAAAAAATCAAGTTTAACCACCAAGCTACGCGTAGTATTTGATGCCAGCGCAAAATCTCATAATAAAGTTTCACTTAATGACCTTCTCTTAACCGGTCCTTCCCTACAGGATGATTTATTTGAAATTTTAGTTAGGTTTCGAACATATGAGTACGTAATTACTGCCGATATAAAAATGATGTATCGACAGATTACAATACACGAGTCTGATTGACAGTTTCTAATCAACAAATCAAAATTTTCCAATTGAACACAGTAACGTACGGTACATGTTGTGCGCCGTATTTAGCAGTACGGTGTCTTCAAGAATTGGCTAAAGAGGCGCCTAATACCGCGACATCAAATGTAATTCGTCAAGATTTTTATATGGATGATGTACTTACAGGTGCACCAACTATTGAAGAAGCTCACAAATTACGTGATTCGTTAATAGAGACATTATCTAGGGGTGGGTTTCAATTACGTAAATGGGCGTCAAATAATGCAATTATTTTAGAGGATATAAATAACACACAAATTTCAAATCAGGCATTAAATTTAGCTCCAGATGAGCAAATTAAAGCCTTAGGGGTTCAGTGGAATTCATTAAGTGACACTATTCAATATAATGCATTTAATTTTAATTCAGTTAAGATAACAAAAAGAACAATTCTATCAGAAATATCCAAGTATTTTGATCCGTTAGGATTATTAGGCCCCGTAACGGTAAAGGCAAAATTAAATTTACAAAATCTATGGAAATATAAATTAACTTGGGATGAACAGGTACCTGAGGTTATTTTAAATTCCTGGCTTGAATTAACGAAAGAGTTAGCTTCAATGGGAGTAATTAAGACGCCACGTAAAGTTAAAATGTCTCCAAATGCTACTATTGAAATTCATGCTTTTGGAGATGCTAGTTTGGTAGCATATAGAGCTGCAATTTATATAAAATCGATAAGTCAAAATGGTGTTACATCAAGCATACTCTGCGCAAAGTCAAGAGTAGCACCAATTAAAACGATAACGTTGCCTCGTTTAGAATTATGTGCGGCGGTTTTGACAGCTAATTTAGTTAACCAGGTTAAAATGGCATTAAAGGATCAATCAATTAAATGTTTTTATTATACTGATTCGACTATTGTGTTATTGTGGTTAAGGTCGGAAGCAGGTAAATTTAAACAATTTATATCTCATAGAATTGGTGAAATTCAAAATTTGAGCAATATAGATAATTGGTATCATATTCTTTCGGAAAACAATCCCGCTGATATTATCTCACGGGGAACTCTTCCCTCGGAATTAATTAATAATGAGTTATGGTGGCATGGTCCCAATTTTTTACTGCACGAAATTAAACCACAGAATTTTAATCCAACCTTTAATCAACATGCAGAATTTAGAGTTTTGACGGTGATAGAAAATATAGACAATTTAATCCCTTGGTTGTACAAATACTCGTCATGATCACGGTTAATTAGAGTTACAGCTTGGATTAATAGATTTGTAAATAATACTGTAAATAGTAATAAAAAGAATAGAGGACCACTTAGTGTAAACGAATTAATTATGGCAGAATTATTAATAATTAAAAATTTGCAAACGAATTCATTTTTTAAAGAGATTATTCAAATAAAGAAAAATCAATTAGTTGATAATATGACACAGATTAATCCATTTATTGATGACGATGCAATTATACGTGTCGGAGGCAGATTAAAATATGCTAAGTTATTATACGACTCAAAATTTCCAATTGTGTTACCTAAAAATAACAAGATTACAGATTTAATTATTAAACATTATCATAATTAAAACTTTCATATTGGTCCACAAGGCACTTTAGCTTCAATTAGAACTAAGTTTTGGCCAATTGCTGGGAAAAGTGCAGTTAAACGAATTATTCTCGAGTGTATCGTTTGTTTTAAGTCCAACCCTACATCAACAGAACCAATTATGGGTAATTTACCAGAGTACAGAGCTGACAGACTTAGACCATTTATAAAAACCGGTATAGAGTATGGAGGGACGTTTATGATTAAAGAAGGAGTACGAAAACAGGCAAGATTTTCTAAAATGTATATTGCTTTGTTTGTCTGCGTGAGTACAAAGGCAATCCATTTAGAAATAGTTAGAGATTTAACCACTGAATCATTTCTCGCGGCATTAAGAAGATTTATAGCGCGGCGTGGCATAGTTACAGATTTATATAGCGACAATGCGACAACATTTAAAGGTGCTAACAACCAATTGAAAGAACTATACACATTTTTGTTAGAACAGAAAAATGAAATTAAAGATCAATTGAGTGTTGAACAAATACAGTGGCATTTTATACCACCCCGTGCTCCTCATTTCGGTGGTTTATGGGAAGCTGGTATAAAGTCCACTAAAAGGCTTTTATACAAAGTATCTGGTAGCGCTAGTTTAACATACGATGAGTTTTTTACGTTAATAACACAAATTGAGGCGATATTAAACTCCAGACCTCTGTCCCCACTTTCCAATGACCCTAATGATTTAACCTTCCTCACCCCCGGCCATTTTTTGATTGGAGAAAACATGCGAGCTCTTCCGGAACCAATATTGGAGGAGGTCCAAATTGGGAGGCTATCACGTTGGCAATTAATTCAAAAGATGCAGCAACAATTTTAAACACGCTGGAAAAAAGAGTATCTCCAGGAGCTGCAGGCTCGACGCAAATGGAAGCCAGCAGATGGTGACCCTATTGGCGTAGGAGATAGGGTGCTCATACATGAGGACAACTTACCCCCTTCGCAATGGCGATTAGGCCGCATAAAGGCGGTGCACCCAGGAGGTGATGGTGTAGTGCGATCGGCCACAGTGATTACAAAGTGTGATTGTGTTGTGCGCCCCACAGTAAAACTTTACCCCTTGCCTCTCAGAAATGACTGATTAAGCCCCCATTAGATAAGTTAGTTGTGCATATATGTTAAGTTGGGTTATTTATGTAAATAGTAGTATTAAGGATGAGATGAAGTAACTGATGTCATTTTCCAAATTTAATTAATTGAAATCTTAATTATTTCAACGCGGGGAGAATGTTGCGACTACCTGACAAGTCCCAACACTAAATTATGTTATTGCTGGTCCGAACCGTAAGAAATTGCGGCCAGTAAATATATTTACATAGCGGAATTAATACATTCCCGAAATTCCATGGACCCGTCCCACATCTGGCAAGCAGACCACCACAGCGTAGTTCTGGAGGGTGCGTTATCACCCCCACCCCCCGCCCCCCCAGGTCTAGCCGAAAAGGTGACAACACATCTCAAGAAGAAAAAATACAACAGATCACGACGAGACGTCGAACACTACTAAAGAAACCAAGAGATGTCTAAACATATTTACTATGGATTTTATATATACATTAGTTAGTCACTTAATAATGTATATTTCTATAAGAGCAAAGTGACGTCTTATAAACAGTTCGGTAAAATAAATGAAACTGTTACATTTTATGCACTTGAGATGTATTCCAAATCTTATTCAGGTACAATAGGGAAGAATAATATGACCAAATTCGTTAGGAAATAGGCATTGTTTACGGCGTTAATTATTCATTGCGTGTATTTCAAAGGCTTAAGAAACGGGAGAAACGGAGAATTGCGCATTTTCTATAAATATATCGCCTTGATAATTAATTCCGGACTTGAAAACGGGGACAATAAATCAAAACTGAATATAATTAAGAAAACACCGACGGCTTTTTCTCGGATAAATTAAGTCGTCAATTTTGTTTAATTAATAAAATTAATTATTACATTTTAAAGATTAATCAATTATATAAATAATTAGTTTAACTAACAACAATAAGAATTATTCCTACATTTTATTAAATGCAATTAGTAATATTAAGTGTGAACTAGATTTCAAACGTTTACTGCATTTCGATCCTAACTGTGCACGTATCTATCACTTGCACGAAATAAGAATGATAGATGATAAATTTGATAAATTAAGTTCTCCTAGTTGCCAGAAGGAACTTATCCATCAAGGAAAAAAGAATTCCTTTGATTAATTTTATTTGGAAGTCTATATAGGGTGTAGAATGCCTTATAGATTTTTATCTTTTAGATGTAAACAAAAAATAACATTACTTGAATATATGATGATTAAAAAAAATATATTCATTGTTAATAATATGTATTTTTTATTATAATATTTATGTTACAATATTTACATTGTTAGATTTAAAAATAGAATATTTTTAAATTTTTTTAATGTATGTATATTTAAGAGATTATAAATTAAATACCTAAATATTTTTGAATAAAGATTAACACTATTATAATATGCTATAAGAAATATAAAGTGGCCGATCTTTCTAGCAAATTCTTTCAAATGCATTTCACGAGCTCACGGGAAAAATCCATCGAGGCCTAATATAAGTGGCCTTTTTCCGTGCTCGTAGAACATAAAAGGGCAGTAAATATAATTTACCCGAAGTCACGTCTGAGAGGATTCCGCCGACTTGGACAGGACTTATTCTTGGGAATTTTTATTAATGGTGAACCAGCATACGTGATTTCCTCTAAAACGTTTTCAATATTCAGGAAGTTGATTTGCGTTCGATTCATTAATACAATAGGAATTTAGTAATGTTTTTATTTATAAATAGAAATAATTAAAATAAAAGGCAGTTGTTAAATGAATCTCTGTTTAATATAACAAAATATATATAACGATTTTTTTGGAAAAGAAAATTTTCTTCTGCCTTATCAACTCTGACGATTAATTTACATACATTACTTATATTTTACTATTAACTTTGAATTATATTTTCTTAATATTATATGTGCTTATACTTTTGAAATTTAAATAATTCATTTATATGGTTATTCGTTCGTTTTACATTTTTGAGAAAAACATGTGAAAACTTTTTTATTATTTTGTACCAGGGTTGCTATTTATGCATTGAGAATAGAAAACATAAACAAATTAATTTTATCAAAAATATTTTGCTTTTCAAAATAATCATCTTTAAGATCTATATACTTTTGCATGAGATTGAAGGGTGGCTTCAAAGCACTTTGTCAAGGCAGAAGGTGGCAGCTCTAAAATATGTGTTTTTAAGTCCTCATTCACTTCTTCGGGCTATGAAAATCGTTGTCAACGGAGTTTATCTTTAATTGCTGGGAAGAAGAAAAGGTCAATGGGTGCAAAGTTGGGGCTGTAGGGCGCATGATCCATCAATTCGATCTTTTGTGTGTCAAAATACACGTTTGTTGCATGTGATGTGTGTGAGCTCGCATTGTCGTGATGTGAAATGATTCGTCATTTTGGGTTGGTTTCTTTCAGTTTACCGAAAACTACAGGCAAACAAATTGTCGTTACCTCGCCGAATTAATAGTCTTTTAATTTTCGAGAGCCACTCTTGCCACATGATCAGTTTTCTTGAAGTAAAACATCACCATTTGCTCAGACCAATCGTCAGTTTTCTTGTTTCAGTGTGAAGCAAAGCCAACAAGTTTTCATTCTTGAAGCATTAAAAGAATGAAAACTTGTTGGCTTTGCTTCACACTGAAACAAGAAAACTGCCGATTGGTCTTTTTTTCTGACTCATCGCATCAATCCACAACTCGTCAGCTGTGATGATCCTCTATACGTCTTTAGATGCACCACAATTGTATTTTCAAATTATTTTACCGCACCAATCAACACGAGTATTTTTTGAGCAACTGCCAACAAATGTGGAATCAAACGCGCACATAAATTCCTAACACCCAAATGTTCGTGTAAAATCTTATGTATACTGATCATACTAATTTTTAACATCACTCGATTTCGCGGTATGTCTCATGGCGATTTATTCAATTAGTTTTTGCACAGCATCGATAGGTTCCGGCGTAACGAGCGATTTTGGACGATGTTTTTAATTTTGTAGATGACAGAACTACGTCCATGTTCGAATTCAGTTCACTAGCCTGTATGGATTGCCGAAAGTTAAATTCAGTTCTTAAGTTATATCATATCAAAATTTATAATAAATCATAGCTCGAAAATTTTTGCGAGTTAAGTACAACCAATTTTTTCATTAACTCAGCATGGATTTATAGAAAAAAGATCGGCAGTAGTACAATTACTCAATTTATAAGCAGTAACATGGATATATGATTACAAGTAGATGTAATTGCACTGATCAATCAAGGGCCTTTGGCAAGTTAAATCACAGTATATTGTTAAAAACGTTGATAATTTTGGGCTTAGTGATGGTCTTATTAACATTTTTACTAGCTATTTAGATAATCGCCCCGCATGTGTATACCATAATAATTTCAATTCTTTCAAATGTGTATTGAAATCTGGTGTTTCTTAGGGCTCCAACCTTCGACCTTTGTTATTTCTAATTTACGTCAACGATACTTTTTTTTAAATTAATATGTAATGTCTTAGCATATGCCGACGATATTAAGATTTATTGTGTTATTATATCAGATAACGACAGTTTGTAAATTAAAAGTTACGTATACCAAGATTGGATCACCAATCATATTCAGATATAGTATCAGTGGTAGATCTAGGTGTCACATTCGACAACATGACACTCGTTGTATTAACTCTTCTCTATACATTTTTGTCTATCAACTCTCTTCACCTCCTTCACCGCCACATTCACTACTTTGTCTCTGTAACTCCTTCCTTCCATTTTAAAAGAATATCGTTTATATAATTTAGAAATAATAAAGGTCCATTCTTATTGCTCTCCCATGCTTAAGCGTCTCTTTCACATTTCATTTACCAATTTTCTCACGGTTAATCAATATAGATTCAACTAATACCCAACTATTCTCCTAATCACTTCATTCCACACTCCACCAACATCTGCCTCAGGAACCACGTTGCTCTCTCTCTCTCTCTCTCTCTCTCCATCCTTTAATTCCTTTTGATCCTCTATACCTCATCAAGATCGATCTTACGGCGGAAAATGGAAAATATGGATGGATCTTTTCTATTTTTTTCTCAGCATCCCTATGTTTTCCTAATTTTCCTTTGCACCCACCTTATGTGCTCCTCATAACCTGCCTAACACATGAAATCCAGATACTTAAACACTTTCACCCTCTCGATCAGATTTCTCTTCCATTCTAGACCTATTATACTTCCCTATTTTCATTTATTACTAAATTTCATCCATTTGTTTCAACAATTACCCACAATTATCTCTTTCTCCATTTCTCTTTCATTCTCTTCCACTCCCTCCCAATTCACACCATGGTTTCCGCTTAGACGATCTGAATTTCTGTTTGCTCGCACACTCTCCTTAAGAACTCTACTCTAAAGATTTGGTCCCTTGTTCCTCTCCTTAAAATCATCCTCCTCCAGCCTGTTCTCTAATATGGTCATCCCTAATTTATACCCAGTATTCATCGCCATCATCCTCTGCAGTGTTTAACGTCCCTGTTACCTTCCTTATGGATAGGGAACATTGCCCTTATATACCATGTTGCGACTTGTGGCAACCCCAGGGTCTCAGATACCTCCAAACAAGCATCCCCGAAAATACCAACACCTGGCAACCAGATCGCCGGTGATCAGAACAAGGAGTAATTTAGAAGTAAATACAATATAAAACAATACAAAAATGATAGATAGATTTCTAAAAAAAGAAGAAATTTAACAACTAAAGAAATATTTTTACGCACACAATAAAATTGAAGCAAAAAAATGGTATAAGTTGTAAAAAATTCCATTTACTGGAATTTTGCTGGTTCACAAAATATTCCGTATGGCATACGAGTGTAAATGAAAAACTCTTGATCGCTGTTAAAAGTTGTGAATTTTTATTTAATTCCATTTGCTAGTATGGAGATGTCAAATCAAGTTTTGTAAACATTTCTACTCCTTGTAACCTTGCAAAAACTCTTCTATTCTAGGAAGTGAATGTTGATCTACTTGAACTACTTGGTTCAAAGTGATTTTATAATCGCCACATATCCTAATTGATCCATCCTTTTTAATATTGGCACTATCGGAGTATCTTACTAACTAAAATTGACTGGTTTCAACATTTACATTTAAACTAATCTTTAAATTTCTAGTTCCACATTTTCTTTAATTGCAATTTTTTTTTTTGATGCAAGGAGAGGAAATCCATCATGGACGCCCGCCCTTTTAGTAGGGCAGGGTCGGACTCCTACTGACTAAAACCTCTCCTCCGTGACGACTCTTTGTTAGGGACTGGTTCAATTCCAGAGGATTATTCCAGTCAGGGACATAAGCGAGGTAATCGCTAGATGAATTATTCTATTTACCGATCTTTCTGTGTAACGCCCTCCTCGAGGGGGAGCAGCGTCACCAAGCGGTTCACGGTGGCTCTTGAGAATTTTGGTCTAATTGAGTATCAATTAGACCTTCGATGTTTCGCATCGATATCATATTTTGGAAAAGAGATCCCAGAGGGGGGATCATTGTCAAATTAATCGTAAAAGGCTACTGCCGTCTCTCGGATGAACTCTATCACACTCGGCGTAGATGTTTCTCTATGTGTTTGGGAGTTACGCATGTAAGGCGGAGCATCAAGGACTACGTAGTGCAACGTTTTGGTGACGTTGTAGTCTCGCGATCTGAGAGGGTCTGCTGTAGCCCCATACGGGTGCAGCATAAGTCAGCTGTGACCTAATGACCATTTTGTAGAATATAACCCGGGTCTTATGGGCTAATTTTTATTTGTTGTTAACCACAGCTTTGACAGGGTCGCTTTTGCCTTTTGAAGGACATGTGAAATTGTTTTTGACCATCTTAGGTGTTGGTCGAAGATTAGACCAAGGTATTTAACCTCGTCTCGGAAAGGAATTAATTAATCCCCAAAGGAAAATTCTGGGGAGTCAATAACTCGATGTTTGTTTTTGCTGAAGTGTACAGAGACACTTTTGTCAGCATTGATCGGTAGTCGCCACTTGTCCGCCCACTTCTCGTAGGAGTACAGGGTCCTCTCGGAGAGTATTCTCCAAGTGGGATGTGGAATGCCCCCTGTATAGAAGGGCAGTATCGTCAGCATATTGTGCGATCATGACCGGAGCCAGATTCGGTATGTCGCTGGTGTAGATATTATAAAGGGACGGGGATAGGGCAGAGCCCTGTGGTACACCTGCTAATATCGGACGCTGAGTGGAGAACGTATTGTTCACCTTGGTACAGAACTTCCTGTTACGAAGGAAGTCGTTCAATGTCCTAATTAGGTATTCGGGGTATTTAAGCCCTATCATTTTATAGATAAGGCCGTCTTGCCAAACTCTGTCGAACGCCTTAGAGACGTCAAGGAATACTGCAGCAGTGTCTCTTCTGATGGCAAAGCCCTCAGTCATCCTCAATAACTGGTGATTAGTAGACAGGCCCGCTCTGAAGCCGACCTGTGAGTCTGGTATTATTTTGTGGTCTTCAGTGAAGGCCGAAAGACGTGCTAGCAGGACCTTTTCAAGGAGTTTGCCTAAGGAGCTAAGCAAACTGATTGGGCGATAGTTTTGGGGAAAAGTTGGTGATTCCCACTTTGAGGATACTGACCACGGAGGCCAGCTTCCATGCTGTTGGAAAAGCACCCAATCTCATTGAAGCATTGATAATGTCGAGCAGAGCGGTTCTACCCATTTGGCCGAGGTTTTTCACCATTAAGGTGGAAATTCCGTCATAACCGGGGGCTTTCCGGTTTTTGGGCTGCTTTATCAGTCCATCGAGTTCTTCCGGGGGTGGCTGCTTCGCAGGTCCATACCCGGTGTGAATTATAAATGTAAGATCGGACGGATTTTTTGACTTCATCATGGAAGTCATCGTCATCGCCTGGGTTTAGCGTGAATTGCCGCTCCAGAGAGTCGGCGAACGCTTCTGCTTTTTCTGCATCTGAGTAGGCGAGTCCTCTATCGCCATGTAACGCATGGTTACAAGGTTTACCTCTCTTGAGCCTTTTGAAAAACCCCCACACAGAATGTGGGTGCTCATTAAACGACTCAAGTCGCTTTTCCTAACGTTCATTACGCAGATCGCGTAATTGGTCTCTCACCAGGCGAGCGAGTTGGTTTGCTTCCGTACGGAAGGATGGATCTCAAGTGTTTTGCCATCTGCGGCGAGCGAGTTTTCTGTCCCAGATGAGAGCCTTGAGCTCGGGGGGAATGTGGAGAGGATCAACCTGAGAGGATGTCCTGCTAGCTGTGGACTCTTTATAAGCCTTGAGGATGACCGTGGAGAGCCTAGAGACAGCTGCTTCAAGGTCAATCGTCTTAGTTATGACAGGAAGGGGAACGATAGAATTTTCCACCTTCATCTTGTGATTAGGACAGTTAGTGGTTTTAATCTCTCAAGTCGGGCTAGAGGCTCCGACTGCAATGTCTAAGAAGACAGGGTTATGGTGGGAGCTGAGCTCATCGGAAGACCAGATGTCGTGGTCCCAATTGACATCGAGATGTGCTATGTCAAGCACATCAGGCAGGACGTTAGAGTCTCCGTGGAAAAAAGTAGGACTTACTGGGCCGACAGCCCTGATATTCAAGTTCGAGATGGTGATGAACTGACGGAGGATTCTACCATTACGGTTGGTAAGTCTACTGACTTTTGGAGTTCAGATCGCCCGCCATGATGGTTGGCATGTTGTCATTAAAGACAAGATTTAGTTTGTATAGATAATTGTATTATAAACAAGGATTTTGTTGTATTTTTAAAAGTACAATTTACTTAATATAACCTTGGGTGTAAATTTTATTTCCATCGTAATTTAATATTATGTCAGTCTTGAAAATCCAATAATTGTGAAATAAGTTCTTTTCTACTTATGTTATTTATATAACAGAGTGCACGCGTATCAAATTCAAATAAACTTATTTATTTCTATTTGTATATACCTTGGATTGAAATTATTATTTAAATGTAATAGAACGGTTCTTTCAAGGGAATGAGAAATATTTCTTAAAAAATATGCCCAATATTTTGTTTATTTTTGCACATTTTAGCTAAATTTCCCACAATTTCTACAATTTACATTTCTAATAAAATGATTCGACTCGCCGCATGCGCAATATTCACATTTAATACGTTGCCCGTTTTTTTATCAAACCTGATTTATTTCTCGCCAGCTGTTCTCTCGTCGTGGTCGCGATGTCCCCGGGACGCCCCACTGCTATTGTCTCGAGTGTTTTCCTGCAGCGGCTTACATTCCTGCTGTTCCCGTTCGCGGTTCACGTCCATCTAAATCCTGCTTCACAGTTCCTCGATGGTTCAGTCGAAATAACTCCATGTTTTCTCGATGCTACCTTCTTTAACGAAATTGCAATCACTCACTTCTCCAAATATTTAAGTTTCTCCATCCTCTAAAAATAAACGGTCCATAACTACTCCCTGATCCATGCCCTTTATAAAACGATCACGCTTTTACAAACTTTCTGTCAAATTTACAATCCCTCGCTAAATTTCTCACTCTCGCCACCCAATCAGTGATATTTATTTAGCTGGTTGATCCGGAACATATACAAACTATTCAACAGTTGGTAATTGTTTTCACGTAGATTGCTTAAAAATATTGCCTTCTTAATGTTTTGTTTATCAAAGACAACTCCAGGGTAAATTTAACATTACTTTAATTTTCTACAGCTCAGATAATACTACTGCGTAAATCTAATATCGCACACAATCATAAATAAAGATGGCGCCTATTAGTAAAGTATTGAGAGTCCTGGTGTAATTGTGTAAAGTTTGTGTAAAGTTTGTGTAGAGTGAGAATCTGACAACACAGGATTTGGCGAAGAGCTGATGTCAAAACAGCGGAGCAAATAGTTATTCTTAAACAAAATAAAGAACCTAACCAAAACTAGACACTCGGTAACATAAAAGTAAAACAAAGTGACAACAATCATCAATATTCTAGTGATATTTTAATAAACATAAATAAAGAAGGAGAGAGTGCTACACCCCAAACCAAAACTCAAATAGTGACAGATCAGTCGTCAACTATCAATTCATTCTAAACGAATACTCTCGCATGATAACGAAATATTAATAGAAAAAAAACCGTAAATATAGATCCACAGTTATCTATGCAAAAACTAGTATTAGCAATAACAATAACCGGAATAAAAAAAACCTGAAATTACATCTGCTATCACACTGACTTGAATATCCAATTTGTATCCAATTTGAAAAATATATACTAGTGAAAAGTACGTTCGTGAATATTTACTAAAAACTCTTCCAAAGCAACTTCTTCACGTAAAAAAGATAATAAATATCATTCAAGTTTCAAAATTGATGTTCCGGAAAAATATGCGGAAGCTACTTTAAATGAAAATTTTTGGTGTGAAAGTATACAAGTGCAGATATTTCGATCCAACATCCAACGAAAATGAAAACAAAACACTCGAGGAAACTGGGCTAGTATAACTTAACTTAATTAAAATTAATGATTATACAATGATAGAACATTTCTTCAGACAATCGAGTGTACATGGAGGAACTGCAATATTTATAAGAAATACTCTTCTGGGGAAAACTCGTTCATTAAAATTTATAAGTAGTCTGGCAATCCAAAATGTTATTGAATATTGTGGTATCTCCCTGGGTAAGAAGACAATATACAGGCCTCCTAATAACGCGAATGATATTAGTGAACGATTTTTTAATCAGTTTAATAAACTTTTGGATATTATTGATAACAAGTGTGAAACAATTATTATCTGCGGAAACCTGAATATAGATGATTTAAGTAAAAGTAAATTATTTTCCTTATTAAAAATTACAAACATTATTATATTATTACAAACAATACGGCCGCAATAAAGTATGCTGACAATTTAAATCCAGGTTTGTCCGATCATTTTGCACAGACAGTCCGGATTGAAATTAACTTACCGGTCTCAAATGAATTCTCTTACGTAAAACTTCGCTCTTGCTCTCCAATTAACATAAATAATTTTAGACAACATCTCATAAGAAAAAAGTTTGTTTATTAATTGGTCAGAAAACAATGATATTGATTTTGTATTTAAATAATTTTTTGATCAATTCAGGTGGGTTTTGATGTAGTTTTTCCAAATAAAAAAATACGAAAATTGACAAGTAATTTTGTAAGACAATAAATTACCTTCTTAGCCGAAACACAAAATCTGAATAACGAAATAAAACATCTTGACTTCATTGTAAAAGTAACTCAAATGGAAGATCTAATATCATTACTTAAAAATAAGAAGGAAAATTTAATTTTATTAATCACGACAGAAAAGAAACAACATGCTGCTGATTAAATAAATAATGCCAGTAAGAAAGTTAAAGCTCTTTGGAAGTTGGTTCAATACAATAAAAAAGAACAATCACTTCATAATTATTCCTATCTGATGTTGCGAATGATTTTGCGTTTTTTTTGAAAAATCTGTTACCGATTTGATAAACCCTATTGTCAATACGAACTTTACCACAAACGATTTTCTTTCTGATTCATTTTGTTATATCGCAGTAACTGAAAGTCAAATAATATCAACAATACTCTCATTACGTAACACCAACTCCAGCAGTCTGGACGAAATCCCAGTCAAACTCCTCAAAGCATGCGCAGATATAATTGCCCCATTTTTAAGTAATATCATAAACGTAAAGGAGGCTCTAAGAATATTAATAATTATAGATCCATCTGTTTATTGAATCCCTTTTCAAAAATCATAGAAAAAATGGTGATGTGGCCATCATAATATTTTCCCTATATTTTTCTAGAAATCTATGAGGTTATTCTTAATTATTTGCTCAATTTTGAATTCTTTATAATTACTTGTAATAAAAATTTCATTTAGCTCCTATAGTTTATTAGAAATAAAATAATATATTATTATATTTATTAGAAATAAAATAATATATTAGAAATAAATAAAATGCAAAAATTTTAAATTAAGAACAAAAAAAATGTTTCAATAAAACTTTTTCAGTTTTTCATTCTCTTTAACTTTTGTTTGAAAAGTTATGTCTTATTTTTCAAAATTTCTTAAATTTCAAAATTTGTTTCAATAAATCTATTAAATTTTGCAATTATATTATGTTTATTTACGTTTTACAACTTTTAATTAAAACCCTCGCTTATGTTTTACTGATTGGAGGGTGGGTTAGAGGCCACCCACCCACCCTACATATACATATTAACTTTAATTATTGATCGCCTCGCGGTTTGCAATCATTTTAATTATAAAATTTGAATAAAAGAAAATTGACAAGTAAAGTAACATTTTTGATAAAGAGAATGTTTGCGACCGTTACTACCTGGTAATCCATACTTACTTACAATAGTTTGTGGTTAAAACATATTGAATTTTTCAATTCAGTGAAAGAAGAAATTTTTTTAAATTTTTGAATAACTATTTTTTTTAAGTTTAGAGCTTCCAATAAACTCTTAGCAATTTAGAAAGAGGGTTCAATTAAAAAATCTTGAAACCTGAAAATTTCCTGAACTTCCTGAAGAAAAGTCTAGATTTCTACAAACAAATTTTCTAAAAAGTTCTAGAGCAATCAACAAATTTTTGCAATTTAGAAGATAAGACGATTTCCTCGAAATCTGGAGAAGACATTTCTGGAAATTTCCTGAACCCTTGGAAAAAACATCTAGATTTCTAAATTAAAACTTTCTAAAAATTCTAAAGCCTCCTAGAAATTTAGTAGACCAGTTGAAAAAATATCTTAAAATAGGGAAGAGAAATTACTGAAAATTCTTTTAAACTTTCTCGAAAATAAGAAAAGAAAAAGGGGCAAATTTTCTAAAAAAATCTAGACCCTCCATAAAAAACTCCGCAATTTAGAACTTTCTAAATAAGTTTATAGCCTCTAGTTGAAACAATTGCCTAAATTGTCGAAAAGAAGACGAATTAAAAAACTAGTAGAGCCTGATAAAAATCTTCGCAATTTATAAGAAAAGTTGAAAAAAAAATTAATTTTGGGAAGAAGTTATTGGCCATTTTCTAAACTCTTAAACTTTTAGAAAAAAAATCTAGAAAATCCTAATGCCTCATACAAAGTCTTTGCAATTTAAAAGACGACTTCAAAAAAACTCTTGAACTCTAGAGTATAAATTGCTAGAAATTTCCCGAACCCCCGAGAAAAGGATCTAGATTTCTAGAAGAAAATTCTAAAAATTCTAGAGCCTCAAAGATAACCTTTGCGATTTAGAAGACAAGTTGAAAAAATCTTGAAATGTGGAGAAGAAATTACTAGAAATTTCCTGAACTCTCTAAAAAAGGTCTAGATTTTTAATAACAAATTTTCTAAAAAAAGCCTTCATTTAAATCTTCGCAATTTACTGGAAATTTTCTGAATTCTACAAAAAATACAAAAAATAGATACATTTCTAGATTTTTTTAAATTCTAAAAACTTCTCAATTTAAAAAACAGCTTGAAAATAAACAACCTTGATATCTGTAGAAATGACTGAAAAGAGTCTTGATTCCTAGGAACAGATTTTCTAGAAAAATCTGTAGCCTCCAAATCTGAATAAAAGTTACTGAAATGATTTTTTTAGCCCTAAAGGAAATCTTTGCAATATTAAAATCTGGAAGAGAAATTACTGGAAACAGCCTCAAAGAAAATTCTATAAATATTGAAACGAACTTTCTAAAAAAAAAACTCAAGGATAAGACCTTTGCTAAACATTCTGGAAATATGAAGAAGAAATTACTGCAAACTTTTAGAATCCTCCAAAAGAGTTCTAGAAATCTACAAGGAAAACTTGTGAAAAATTCTAGAATCCTCGATCAAAATTCTTTAGAAAGGAAGATGCAAAAAACTGAAAATATGGAGAAGAAATTCCCGAAACTTCCAGAAGCCTCTAAGTAAGTTCTAGAAATTTAGAAAAAAAATTCCTAATAAATTGTTAAGTTAAACAAAATCTTGAAAGAACTTTCTGAAAAATCTAGAACTCTCGAATAAAATCATTGCTAAAAATTCTGGAAATATCTATATATTTATTGGATAAGAAAAAGAAATTAATGTACACATCTAGAATCGACAAAAGAAGTTTTATAAATCTAAAATGAAATCTTGTGAAAAATTCTAGAAACCTCAATGTAAAACAAAGTATAGATCATCTGAGATAATTATAAAAAAAGTTAAACAAAATATTCTACAAAAACCACAAAGAAATTTCTATAAATAAATATAAATAATGACATTCTGAAAAATTTTATAACTCTTGAATAAAATCTTTGCTAAACTTGAAAATTCTTTGGAAAGGAAGTTGCATTTAAAACTAAAAGTGTGGAGGAAAAATTTCTGAAATTTCAAGAATCTTTAAAGAAGAATAAAAAAAAATTTCTAAAAAATTCTAAAGTTAATTTTTTTTTTTTATTAAAAATTATACGAAAAACATGTCTTAACTTTCTCATCTCCTTTAACCTTTGTTTCAAAAGTTATGTAATATTTTTCAAATTTGGAAAAATATCGAGAAAAATCAAAAAAAAACGCCTCTAGTAAACATCCACTTCCGGTTAATGGATGTTTACCAAAAGCTATTCAGCTTCAGTTTTTAACAATAAAACCTTAAGTTTAAAGTTTCATCTAAATCGGATCATTCGTTTTTGAGATAAAGCGCCCACAGACATTTTCATGCACGAAAACAATACTTCCCCTATATATACTATATAGGGAATGTAAAAACATGTGCATGAGAATAGTTTCATTCATTCCAAAGTATAATTTACTAAATGATAATCAATAAGGGTTTCGCCAAGGCAAATGTACGGAATCCGCCTGCATAAATGTAGTACAATCCAGTATCAATAACATAGATGAAAATAAAGAAACATTCATTATTTTCTTTGACCTAAAGAGTTTCTAATTTCGTCAGTATAAGAGATTTATAGATGTGTACTAGATCTTCTCGGTGTTATCCCCAGTTGATATTGCATAGACATCTGATTATATTAATACGTTTATGGCATTGGCTGGCTATGTTTGTCACGTGATGACCCCAGTTTTACCGTGTCTTCCGTTCTCAATACGTTTCCATCCAATGTTAATGTTGGTAGAGGATGGTTTTGGCGTAGTCGGTAGAAATGTACACAGGTAGATTTCTCCGCAGAAATGCGGAAGCCACGCTTTGATGCTGTACTTTTTATTGTATTTAACTGATCCTGCAAGGCATTAGGATCACCTTCACAGAAGATAGTAAGGTCGTCCACGTATAGGATTCCGCTATTCCCTGTGTCACTGATTCTGCCAAGCAGTTGGCCGCTATGGCAAAGAGACCGGCGCTTAAAGTAGATCCTTGCGGTACACCATTTTCTAGGGTATGTGAAGTAGATAATTTACCATTAACTCGTACGCTAAAAGAACGATGGCGGAGAAAATCTTGTATAAATAATGGTAGCCTACCTTGTCATATCATACGCATTCTCTAGATCCAAGAATACGGCAGTAACGTGATTTCTATTTAGGAACGCAGTCTGTAATGCTCTCTTAGAGTGTAGAAGAGCGTCTTCTGTGCTGTAATGTCGTCGGAAACCAGTTTGGATTGGACTTAGTAGGTTTTGTTCTTCTAGTATCCAGAACAGACGTCGTGCAATCATTTTCTCTAGGACTTTACTTATACAGCTTGTAAGATATATAGGTCTGTAACTCTTAGAGTTACCGGGGTCTTTACCTGGTTGGATAATGGGTGTTATAATTCCTCGACGCCATACATTTGGGAGGGTACTAGAACTCCAGATAGCGTTAAAGATCTTTAATAGGTGATTTTTCCATCTTCGGGTAAATTCTTTAGAAAATCATATTGTACTAAGTCGATTCCTGCTGCTGATTTCTTAAGGGATGAGAGAACGTTGTCTAAATCGCTCGTTGTTAGAGTATTGTTGTATCGTTCCTCGTTGGTGCTATTAATGTTAAGGTTAGTGTTTTCTTCTCGAGCTTTAATGGCTTGAAGCTCGAAATTGTAGTTTTCCGAGTAGCTGTTAGCTTTAAAATGGTCAGCAAGCATTTCACATATATCATTTGGGTTAGTAATTTCCTGGCCGTTTTCTAAGAGGTGTGTAATAGGAGCTACAGTTTTGTAGCCTCCAACAAATCTCACCTTTTGCCACATATCTGAGGAGGATGTAGATGAAGTTATTGTCGACACGTTTTCGTTTTTTACTTAACACGCATCTTTTTGCTTCTGCTCTTGTCTTTTTGAAGTTTATTAGATTGTCTCTTGAGGGATGTCTTTTAAATATGTTATATGCGTGCTTTTTGCGTGATATGGCTTCCTTTACTTCCTTTATCATCATCACCATGGGACTATTTTGCGATGTTTGGGAGGTATTAAGTAGGATGGTATGCTATGTTCGCCTGCCTTTAATATTTCATCGGTGAGAAGGGATACAGAGTCATTAATGTCGTTGTAAAGCTGGGGCGTTTTAAAATATTCTCGGCACTTGTTTGAGTCCGCTTTATTAAGATTCCATCTTCTGTAGCTTTCAGGTTTTATTTTCGACGTATGATTATTGATGGATATTGGGTAGTGGTCACTGAAAAAGAATTCCGGGTGAGTTCTCCAGGTACAAATATGCAATACTCAGATAAATAATCGACTCAGTGCCTGCTATCGTATTCAAGTGAGTCATTTCCCCATTGTTCATTATAACGCATCCTAAATCTTCAAAAATTGTCCCTAATTGTCGTCCTCTCGGGTCTGTTCTACTGGATGCCCACATGGCAGAATGAGCATTAAAATCACCATGTAGAATCCATGATGGATAAGAGATTCGAGATGACTCGGGTTGAATGGTCGGTTTGGCAGTAAGTAGATGGAGCAGAGTGTTATCTTAAGTGAAAGAAACAGCTTGTACGTTGGTATTTAGTATGATGGGCTTAAGGGCACAGTTATTTCTTACTAAGAGAGAAACACCATCTCTGGCACGCTGATAATAGGTGTCCTCACGCCTTAGGCATTTGTATTCACGTAGGGAAAAGGAAGAGTTTTCTGCCAGATGAGTCGCCTGGAATGCGACGCAAAAGGGAGAGAATTCCTTCAGTAGCAGCTGTAAATATGGTACTTTCTGTAATAATTAACATTTCAGCAACAATTTGGTAATTATCAAACTAAAAATATATTTATATAAAATATATAACACATCTTGTATTTGTTTCTCATTTTTCACTTGGTGAAACAACCTATTAAAAATATATAACGTTCAACAATTATTCCTTTTACTTCAACTTGAAAAGTAGATATAATATTAATAAATAAAACTTTACGTTTGCATCAAAATATAACCAAGGTATTTAATTAAACGTCAAAGTCGAGCGGCCAGGAAAAAAAAGTTAAATATATCGGAGGAAGCGAGAGAGAAGAATATCTGTTAAAATGTTAAAAATAGCATTTATCAAAACTTAAGCCCTTATGATGGATTTATGTGTGCGTGCGTCTTATTATATTAAACGAAAACTTTTAAGGGTGTATTCTAGGGAGAGAGAGAGAGTGAGGAACGCCCCGATATTTGCAGTTATATAATGCTCGTTGTTTATTATTCTTTTATAAGGTTGTGGGAAACAGACGGCAAAAAAATACTCGTGGTCCCACAAGACATCAAATGATATAAACGAGATATCGATTGGTTGTAGTTATTACATACCTTTTCTGCGAGTTCCCTTTTTCGGTCGCTTCTCTATTAATTCTTTACTTTTTATATTGTGTTTTATTAGAAATTATCAGTATAAATATTTAAGAAATATACTGTGGTCTACTATATCTAGTAAATAAGTAAGTAATACTTTTATTAATTAAGTAGAATAATGCAAATGAATATACGATAAAAATTAAATGATACTAGTAATCTATATTTACGTAATATATCTCTCGAAGCTCGAATTACTCTTTTGTATAATCGTATTTGGATCTCTTTTGTCATAAGGGTTGTTTGTAATCTTCTCATTGGTTGGCGTCCTTTCATTAATCTCTTCTCTATTTTTGTGTCCTCTTCGCTTTCTTAATCTCGGTGCTCTAATAATGTTTGTGATCGAGGTGCATTGATATTCTTCATTAATTTTACGATTTGTTCTTCTTATCCAGATTCCATCTTCGTCTTTTATACCCCCGTAAATTTTCCTTAACATTTTCCTTTCCCATCTTTCAAGTTTTTCTGCGTTTGTTTTGTTCAGCACCCATACTTCGCAGCCATATAATACTGCAGCTCGAATTACTATTTTGTATAATCGTATTTTGGATTTTCTGCTGATCTCTTTTGTCATAAGGGTTTTTTGTAATCTTCCCATTTTTTGGCATCCTTTCATTAATCTCTTCTCTATTTCTGTGTCTCTTTATCTATTAATGTTACCCCCAGATATTCAAAAGTTTCCACCCTTTCAAAAACGTACTGTTTGTCGTTACTTCCTGTCAGGTGTAAATATGAGCAGGTTTTAGTTTCCGCTACTCCCATGAACATGTATTTTGTTTTGTCTTCATTTATTGTAAGTCCATAAGTCCTCGCTCTTCTTTCTAATTCTTTAAATGTTTTTTTGAACTCCATTCTCAATCATGTTAATAGAATAATGTCATCTGCATATGCTAGAATCTGGTGTTTATTTTGATATATTAATCCTTTTGTTTGGAAGGCTGCTTCTCTCATTACGCTTTCGAACACTATGATAAATAAAGGAGTTGTCTTAAACCTCTGTCTACTGGAAATGGTTTGGATACTGCTCCTTCAATCATAACTTTGTTCTTAGTGCATTCCAGGGTCATATGTATTAATTTTATAATTTTTCTCGGAATTTTGAGTTTTTCCTTGGCCATATACATCCTATTTCTATCCACGGAGTCGTACGCTTGTTTGTAGTCTATAAACAGCATATGTAGTGCTAAGTTTTGTTCATAGCTGTTGCTTTGGATTTGTTTTAAAGTAAATACTTGATCTATAGTTGATCTCCCTTTTTTGAAGCCCCCCTGGTATTCTCCTATTATTCCATTGGTAAAAGGTGCAAGTTTTTCTCTTATAATTACAGACATAATTTTGTACGCTACATCCAGTATCGCAATACCTCTTTTCTTATTTCTGCACAGGTTTTTGCCCTACTTTCTACAGTGTTCGTAGCATCGTCTATTCACTTCACTATTTCCTTTGAGCATTTTAGTTCTAGCTTGATTCTTGCGGTCTAAACCTATTTCACATTATGTGTCAAACCATTCCTTGTGCTTATTATTAGTATCCCTCTTTTTTTCATTTCATTTTTCAGCTACTTCGATTAGTGAAGATTCAATATGCTGCCACTCACATTCTATATTTCGTGCATCAATTACCTTCTCGAAGCATAAATTTAAGTGCTCTTCCAAAGCGCATTTTACTTACTTCTTCGTTTTTTAGTAGATCAAAATTGTATCGTTTTATCCTTTTAGTTTTCGTCCTTGGTTCCCTTGGTAGCTCATTTTCACAATAACTACGTTGTGATCAGAGTTGATATATATGTAAATGGAATTTTGGTATATGGTGTAATTACTAATTTTTTATTAAAATCTACACACGCGTTAATTTTGGACATATTATCGATCCCTAATAGAATATACCTAAAGAAGATATTTCCAATGATAGAGCGACCTCTGTGATTGATGTAGGCAGATGCGTGGGAAGACGAAGAGAAATCTGTTAGGTTGGTGAAGTGTTACCAAAGAACTTACGATAATAGTATGGCCATAGGAGAAAAGAAATTAGGAATTTAATCTGAAGGTATAATTATGATTTATTAGTATTCAAGGAACTGATCAAACCAAGTTTTCTACATAGTATTCACTGTAATTATAAATTAAATTAGGGATATATTTTTTAATGTCTAAACACAAATACGACAGTTATTTCTGGCTTTTCAAACGCTCTGACATATATTATTTTAATTATAATAGAAACAGTTCGTTTTTTTTAAATATAGGTTAAAAATTACACATACATATACGTTGCAATTTAACATTTCATATATCTGACAAATACGTTACATTATCACGTCATATGCACTCATATCCATTTATGTTTATGTTCTACATGCGGTTTCTGTTGAAATTGCAGTTTAAAACAAGCCACTATAAACAAACGTTGGTGTTCGCCTTCTATTTTACTTATTTTATCTGCAAAAATACAGGGAATGTCAGGTGTAATAACAGTGTTCATTCCTCATATTAACGATTTCAGCTTTTACAAGTTAGTGAAAATTAACTCTAAACATTTTCTACTATTACACTTCACTGACACATTTTAATTAAGATAGGAAGATAAAACGGAATACATTTTATAAATAATACGTGCAAAAAGCACATATTCTAATATTACACCACAAAGGGTGTATATTTGTACATGTCTTGTGTAGTGGAAACTCCCACCAGACGACTGGGGAGTGCCAAATTTCTTGATCGACGCCTACTGATGTATTTGGCACATCGTTTAGACGGCTTTGCGTGACTTCTAGCATTACGTTCATCCACTTCGAGCAAGTGCCGAATATGGATAATACATTGTCGATGTCGTAATTGAAAATCCTACAATTAGGAGGAACAGGCGAGTAGAAAGGAATTTATGGTGAGTAATAAATTGCTAAATGCTACACCCTCGTCAACGCCCAAGCAGATGTTCAACGAGGATTACCGTTTTGTCTCTGGGTTTTACAATGACGCGCGCAAGTGATATATTTTATTTCCACCCTATGGTCACAGTAAAAGCCAGCGTATTTTCAATTTTCCAGCTTTTAAAGTAACTAAACGCCGATTTAAGTTATAAGAATTATTATACTGATGAAATGTAATAAATTCATATCATCTACTCCTATATTACATTTTAGTTGCGAGCAAAAATTAATTATGGTAATTTAACAAAATGTGCTCCCGCTTTCTTAATTCACTTTCAGGCTCTTTTAAAACTTGAAAGTATTCAAAAAACTTTCCGGGTATACTTCCCGGGAAATAGTTACGGCCATAATTGTGTGAATTAATTAATTTCCAGTTTGCCATTCTACTATATAAACTATTTGTGCCATCATAGATAATAGTTGAGAGGCATTAGGACGGCAGACCTTATTATTAAAGTTATTACCGGAACTTAGCGGTAATGAAATTGACAAGCCACGCGTTCATTAAGCAATAATTTTGTGCGGTATTTAGGTTTATCCTCTGATTCTGATGGCATATGAAAGGATAATTTTGATTAGACTGAAATGATTGTTATATTGGGAACGTAAAAGGGGATTTAATTAATTAAAATCAAATCGGAGAATTAAAACTATTAACAATATTGTCACCAGTACAAATTTCGTATTTATTTATTGTTGAAACAGCTCCTTGTTTGTTCAGTTATCATAATTTACAGTAATAACTTAAAACCTTAAATTTAATAATGAGATGTTTCATATTATCGACTTCAAAACTAATTAAAGGCATCTTAGTTTAATAAAAAATCAGTATTAAATCGGATAATATATATACAACATCTTTATTACAGTAGCATTATTTATAATATATATATTGTTTTGGCGTAATACTATTATCAAGAGTAATGTATAAAAGAATTTGAAAGGTATGAAAGTACAATAATGTATCTTAAGTAATTAGGGCATTAAATATCAGGAAGTAAATTATGCTTTACACATTTCAAGTCCTTCCCAATAATTAAGTAACAATCTCTTATTATTTATCAATTTTTCAGACCGATAGTAGGAAAGTAGTACCGTTTGCACCGTGCTGAGAGCTGGAAAATAGAGTGGCCGCCGCATTTGTGCATTGTTGTTGCAACATTTTCTATTATATTTATGTTTGTGTGCAAACTTACGTCTCGTTCGTATTGACTGTGCTGTTTATATGAGTGTTTATAATGTTCAAGAAAATAAAGAACGCCGCTAGTTGTGAAGTCAGGGATCAGATTTCTCAAGGTGCGATCTTGCGATATTCACCTTGACATTGAGCAACCTCAGCACCGAATATATTGAATAGACAGTTACCAACCAAGCAGCGGCAACAATAGATGGATGGAATGGAAAATGTTTGTTTCTCAAGAAATGTTCCAAATATCCAATAACATTGTTGTGACGTGGCAAGTGACGTGGACACACTACTGTATGTCATTAGTTACAGTAGCCCATTAATGCTGCGATCTTCAAAAGAGGATCATCGGAGCACTAACTGATATTCTTGAGCAGTCGTTGAATGACAACCACACTGGTCAAGAGAGAATGAGATGAGAAAACAACGGGAAACTTTCATTATTAATCCTCAGGATGACTAAATAGGAAGACCATTTATAAAAACTTCTTTATAATGGCAGAGAAAATAAAAATGGCTCCGAGTACCGGTGCCACTTACAGCCGCCAGGGCTCGACTTTGAAAAAGAATAGGACGTGGAATATAAAGAGTTTTTATCAGGCAGGCAAAACATACAACATTATTCGAGAAATGAAACGACTGCAAATTGCAATAATGAGAAGATATTAAATGAGATGGCCAAATTCAGGATAATGTTCTGGAGTTGGTTTAGATATTTATTACTCTGTTAAGGATAGAAAAGCAGATCGCCAATTTCAGATCGTGTTACGGTATTACAGATACATGCCAAACCATTTACGTTGAATTTAATTCAAGTATTCGCCGATGCGACTGATGACGAGCTAGAGCATTTCTATGAGGACATCGAGGTAACATCGCATTGTAGTCACAAATTAAGTTGTGGTAAGCGCGATGATATTGTTGGTAATTTTTGACTGGTTACGTCTAATGATCGTGATGACAGATTAGAACAATTTTGTCGAGAACCAAATCTAGTAAATAGGAAAACTATGTTTGAAAAACATCCAAGAAGGTTGCATATATGGTTTTTGAACGCGAATAAAAATGTTCGAAACCAAATAAATTACACAACAATCAATAAACGTTTTAGGAATGCAATTACGCTTGTTAAGACATACCCAGAAGCAGATGTATGTACGGATCACAACTTGGTTGTGGCACGAATAAATTTGTAAGATGTGCAAAAAGAAGAGAAATTCCTAATATTGACGTAAGAAAACTGCCTGATGTATATATTAGAAATACAACACAAAACAAATTAAATAAGGAATTGAGTAGTCTAGTAGCAGAGTCTGCATGAACGTATAAAAGGAACTATTAACTCAGTCATAGTTACAAAAGTAATGATTCATCCAAATATAACGAAGTAAACAGAGATACTCGTATATTGTATTCAAAACACTAACACTTTCTACACAAATTTATTTTTATTTACTATAGGTAAATTTCGAACACAAATAATAATAATAATAATAATAATCTTCACATAACTCGAGAAATATGTTTCTAGAGATATTTGTCGTCGGATTCGTCATGCAAAAGAATTAATATATAGTTTGAAGTATAAATTGATGAAGTGTTAAGTGATGTTGATATTGGTGCAGTAGTGAGCGGAAATCCCATCAATAATATGAGATATGCAGATAATACTGTTAATAGTGACCAACGTCAATGTTATTCAAGTTTTATTAGATGAAGTGGTTGATTCCAGTTTAGCAATGGGATTAGAGCTTAACGTAAAGAAAACAAAATTGATGTTTTTTTTAGTAAAGTCCCAAACAAAATTCAAGATATATTGACAGTTGGCAATAATATTATAGAGATAGGTTAGCATTTCAAATATCTCGGAGTTCTCACCCCTCGTAATCTGTCATTAATACTTCGCCTGAGATTACCTTGCTGTTATGTTTTCATTATACTTTTGTACAGAAAATAAGCATGGACTCTATTAAATGCTAAGAGTAAACGAATTGAAGCATTTGAAATGTGGTCATAAAGAAGAATATTGAGAATTTCATCGATGTCGCATAGAATCAATTTTGAAGTAGTGACTTAATTGCAGAAAGAGACGGGCTTAATAATTACAATAAAGCGGCGGAAATTAGAGTTTTTTTGTTTCGTTTCTTGTGCCAAAATATTTACATAATATATTTATACTCGTCAAAAAACTATTACGTACAAGAACTCTAGCCAAGAAATTCATCTATCTTAAATGGACAATTGTCTATTCGCCAGTATTATGTTTTTAATGCATTATTGAATATAGTTTAATTCCATAATTCAAAATAAATAAACAATTAACTTTGTTGGTATCACTTTTTATTTACACTTGTAACTATAGTTTCGACAACTTCAGCTTGTCATTATCAAACAATAGTGACAAGCTGAAGTTGTCGAAACTATAGTTACAAGTGTAAATAAAAAGTGATACCAACAAAGTTAATTGTTTATTTATTTTGAATTTATCAAAATGTATCACGAAGTGAAAGCCTCCACAATTACTTATTTAATTCCATAATAGTTGACACCTCAACGTGTTGCGTTTAATCGAATGTATGGAGGACGCAGGTTATGCTTTGTGCGTGTATTATGACTATGCATACTGCATTTTGTATGATATTTCGACAGATCTACTTTAACATACATAAGAGCTTGAAGTATGTATATGATAGGAAACGTTAGTGATTTATGGGCTTTAAATAATTGTTTTACGTCATGTCTGTAATGAACTCCACAGATAACTTTTAATTTTCTCTGCAAACTAAATATTCTTTCAGAAGAAGCTGAATGTTCTTAAATGAGTATTTTATAACTCATTTTATAGTGAAATAGTGCATGATAAGCATTAAGTAATACCTGTCGAAAAGCTGTAATATTTTTGAACAAGTAAATTAATGAACCCAACTGCTTGTCACAATGGGTAAACCACGTTAGGGTTGGCTGAAAGTATAGTCCCAATAGTTTACCTCGCCTTTTTTGTAATCTCTGTCTATGTTACGAGTTCCAAATATCATTATTTTTGTTTTCAATTAATTAAGTGGCAGTTTATTTGCAGCAAACCATTCATTCAATTTATTTTTAACGTCATTTGTTTTCGATAGTAATGTTTCGACATATAAAAATAAGTGAGTTATAGTCATTTTAGGTTTTATTATAAATACAAAATGGGTAGCAATGAAAAAGATGAAAGTAAAACAATTGCAGTTATTTATAATAACAGCAACATTGTTTCTATTAGTTTTACAAAGTTAAACAAAAATGAAAAACCAGCATAAAGAATAATCATTTTGTAATAATCAAATGGCCCTCTTCATGTGGTACAAACATATTTGCCAAGAGAATAATACGTTTCTTACAAAAATATTATGAACAGATAAATCGCGATATCTTGAGAAATAATGGCGACAAAAATTTTCTAATTATTTTTTATTAATCTGCAAAAAATTATCTAAAACTTTGTATTTAACAGTTTTTTTTATATCTGTTATAATAACAAATATATATAGATTTGAAATAATTGACACTTTTTACTTTTTTCAAAATATCTAGTTACCCTTGACTGTTTTGAAAAATTTGAAAGTGGAATTTTATTTGTCTCGTAAATCTACACTTCTTTCCCCATATAACCGTTTCTCTATCTCTTATAGTTTCCGAGATCCCCATAGAGAACATCTAAAAAAGTTACCCTGTATATAATAAAGAGTAACGACCCTAATACAGATCCTCAACATATTGGAACCTGTTAGTAAAATACGATTTAAAAAAAGCTAAGATTTTATCTTTAAGTTTGTAAGGCCTTAATTTATTTAAGAATAATTCGTGAGACACGCAATCGAAAGCTTTTGTTAAATCGCACAAAAGTGCTCTCAGGTATTGGCCATCAATTATACCAGAGTATATAAGAGAGATAAATTCTACCAAAGCAAGTACCTTGCACACATTTTCTCGAAAACCAAACTGATAAGTCTGGATTTTAATGCTATTTCAAATACTTTGCTAAAAATGGGTATAATCGATATAGGTCGGTAATTATAATATATTTTGTTTAATAGTGGTATTTATTAAATTATAAATATAAATATATAAATTATTAGATGTTATTATTGTTTCTGTGTTTTATAATTTTGCTATTGAAACCTCAATAATCAAGACTATTGGAATTTGATAAGTTAATGATTGTATTATGAATTTCAGTTTCAGACACTGGAACTATTTTAAAGTTTATATTTTGTAAAATTTTTTAAGGCGTTTTGTAATGTTTTCTGCTACGAAATATAGAAAGTTATTAAAATCTATTGGTCTAATATCAATAGATGTGCTTGATTTTATTTTTGTGTTGAGAACATTCCACATTGCTTTTGAGAAATTGTAGGAATTTGTAATATATTTGTCTGTTGTCGCCTGTTGATGACATACTCACGAATGTCAGGATACCTTAAAATAATGAAAATAGACGACTACACGGTTACAACAAATCACTTTTGAAACAAACAAGAGATTTGTTTCTTGTAGTCTTAATAAGACTCATTTGTTGTAGATTTTACGAAATACATTCGTGGTTTTTTCTAATTATTAGTGTATTTTCTACAACGTAAGAACTTATATATTTTATCACAATATATTATTCTCGCAGGTGTCTTTAATGTAAGGTTTGGCACTACTGATAGGAACTATCTCCGTCTCAAAGACGTAATACTCTCTTATGGTTAATAACAATCTAGGATAATTCTAGAAAGAACAACTGGATTTACAAAATATTAATTAACAAAACTATTTGCAAAAATTTTAAATATTACTCGGCAAACAGTAGAGCCGAGCTATCATATCACCACGCACAAACAATTACAATTGAAATATCAGAACATTACTGCAATAAACATCATTATTCAACCTATATGTGAAATATGCTTAATTAATATGTACCAAATATTTGGCGCTAAAAGCAAAAAGAAGGAAAAATACCTCAAACGATTAAATGGTTTGATGACGATCTTAGGCAAATGCGTGAGAACATAATATTATTAACAGACATGAACAATTTGCATCCACAATTAAAATAATAAATGTCAAAATGACACAATAGACTTCGTCTAAAATATCCCTCAAAAGGGTCCAAATGAAGCATATTTGCTTATAAATAAATTGAAAAGAACTCCGAAAATGGCAAAGGAAGAACGTGGGTTTGAGTGGAAGAACATTGGTAAACAGTGAACTCCGCCCGTGACTCCTGTGTCCTAAATTATTTATGTATTTTTTATTAAATGTATGTACATATAACATATAATATTTATTTGTAATTTTCTAAGCAGGAGAAACAAAGACAATAAATGATAAAGGATAAAGAATTGATGAAAATGCTTCTGCGTTTTGATGAACTATATAAAACGTAATATTTAAACAACATCTTGATTTAATTTAATTATTTTTTCAGCGGCACTTTCATCAAGTGTACCGAATATAAATTTCAAAGATGTTAAGTAACCCTCTTTTCCTTCTGGAATTAATTTGTGTAAGAGGTTAGTAATTAAGATTTCACGGTTGTTTATTATGTTAAGGGTCGCATTCAAGCTAGGAACATATCCTGAGCATTGCATAAGATTAATGTTTTCGTCATTTGCACCTTTACAAACTGAGTATATGCCTTTAAAATATTTTATTAGAGTGATTGATAATTGAAAGTAATTAAATTGATTTTTGTAGTACATCTTCATTCTGAATTTGAAAGTTGTACAGTCCCGGTGCCCGCAAAAAAATGCCTGAGTGAGTATTTTTCAATTTTTCTATTTTGTTTCTGTATTGTGTGGAAATTATTAGGAAAGATATTATTATTATTATTATTAATGACTTGTAACAAAATTTTAATTTTTATTAGGATTGAATAACTTTAAGCGATTTTAATGAACTTTGACTAATTTATGCTTAATTTATTTTCAATTGATGGACTTTTTTAATTCTGTATACAACGAAAAAAAAATATCAAAATCGGTTCATAAATAGCTGCGATATTTACCAAAATCTATTAAAAGAAGGGCGTCAATATTCGAGTAGGCGCTGTTAAAACGGGTATATCAATATCGTTAAAACAATTGCAACTTGTTTTTACTTATATCAAAGACAATTCAGAGTTTTTCGTGACTGAAGAAATAGTAGCAAAATAAGACTTTTGAAACCGAAAGAATCGAAGTTTTAATGATGATTGGGTTTGGAGATAGAAGCCGATCGAATAGAAAACAAATTTCGCGATCACGGACATGTACGGGATCAGTCTAAGGCCAGACGCCTATTGGCCTTTAATGAAAATCGACAATCGGATATAACTTTAATGCTGCAAGAAAATCCATATTTAATCTTTGCAGAGGTCGCTTCACAAGATGGTACGTCAAAAACTTCAGTGTCCAGATTATTTGGAAAACACAAATTTCACCCGTATGGAGTGTTCTTGGTACAAGAATTGTCCGATAATGACTTGTACAATTTTGTGAGGCGATAATGGAAATCTCTAATGCATATCCTTGCTTAATTAGAAACATCGTATTTTCTGATGAGGCAACATTTTGTCTGAATGATAACGTCAATAAACAAAATTGCCGTTACTTGGCCCTTCTAAATCCGCATTGGATGATGGAAACGAACAAACAATATCCTCAAAAGCTTAATGTGTATATCTGTCATGCTGATATAAACTGCCAGAAGTTCCTCTTAAAAAGTGGATAAACAACTGTGTTATGGATAATATAACAGCTTCCAGATGTGAATGGAGTTGGCTGACCTTCCAACATCGTGGAGCAAATGGGGTTTGAGTGGAAGAACATAATTTATTGTGAACTCCGCCCGTGATTCTTTCGTACAAAATTTTAAGTAGGTTTTTTGTAATCTGTTTCTTGTATGTATTTTTTTTAGAAAGAATACCAAAGATATAATAAATAAATAAATAGTGTGGTGAGTTCTAAAATTATTGGACCATATTTTTTCGAAGCAACACTGAATAATGAACGTTACATGACTCGATAACAGAATTTAGTTACAGCAAGACGGCGCACCTCCACATTATGCTCGACCAATTCGAGAATACCTCAATCTAGTATTTCCATGGATTGGTAAACGAGGACATATTGAATGACCAGCAAGATCGCCAGATTTAACCCCACTAGATTATTTTCTTTGGGGCTTTTTAAAAACTAAAGTTTAGAAGAGTTAAAGTAAAGAATTAGTGCAGAAATTCACTTAATTACTCCAGAAATGTTAGACAATGTTCATCAAGCTTTTGTGGATAGATTAGGGCATTGTCTCTTCGTTAAGGGGCGGCACTTTGAACATTTAATTAATTAAATTTTGTTATTCCTTCAATTTTATAAATAAATGCATTTTTATTACTTTCCCTACGGAAAAGTATTGTTTTCGTGATTTTTATTTTGAAAATTTTTTTGCGGAAATATCTCCTGAGTCCATTGCACTTATTTGTGGAAAAAAATGGTGATGTGGCCATCCTATATTTTTCTTGAAAACTATGAGGTTTATGCAAAAAAGCTATTCTTAATAATTTGTTCACTTTCTAATTCTCTACTATTTTTTGTACTTTCCCTATATAGTATATATAGTATATATAGGGGAAGTATTGTTTTCGTGCGTAGAAATGTCTGTGGGCGCTGTATCTCAAAAACGAATAATCCGATTGATATGAAACTTTAAATTTAAGGTTTTGTCATTAAAAACTGGAACTGAAAAGCTTCTGGTAAACATTTATAAACCGGAAGTGGTTGTTTAGTCGAAGCGTTTTTTTGATTTTTCGTGATATTTTTCTAAATATAAGAAAATTAAGAAAATGGTTCAAACAAAAAGTTTAAGGGAATGAAAAACAGAACAAGTTTTATTCGAACATGTTTTTCATAAAATTCTTAACTTTCCAGAAAAAAAATAAAAATTGAAAATTTTTATATTTTTTGCCAATTGTTAATAAACTATTAGAGTTACATAAAATTTATATAATAAATAATTGTACAGAATTAAAAAGTGAATAAATTATTAAGAATAGCTTTTTTTGCGCGAAAGTACTCTGATAGCCGCATCACCATTTTTGTAAATATTGCCGTTATTTATTAACCGATTTTGATTATTTTTTATTTGTTGTATTCAGAATAAAAAAATCTATCAATTGAGGTATCGCTATATGATTTTTTAAAGTTGGGGTTACCACCCGTTAGGGGTCAAGAGGTAGGGGGCTCAAAAGTGTATCTCAGGATAGTAATTTAAAAACATCAAAGCATTTCTCTGAAATATTTTTATTTACGGTTTTATAGAATTTATCCGTTACTTTTCGGAAGCACTGTATAACAAACTGAGTTCGAAGTAACATGGTTATAGACCTAAAAAGTCGACAGTTTCCAATATTTTGCTTTAAACTCAATTTCTTTCTAAACATATTGATAATCGCACTCAGGTTGATGTCAATATAAGCGGACATATCTAAAGCTTTTGATAGAATTGATCATAAATTACTTTTAAATAAATTAAAACTTCTGTGATTTTCTTTGTGATTTATTCAATAACTATCTATCGAATAGATCTTTATTCGTGGAATATAGGGATTTAAGTCAAGAGAATTTACTGCAGCATCCGTCGTTCCACAGGGCTCTGACCTTGGTCCGGTGCTATTTAATTGTTTTATTAATGATATAGCTGATAATGTTAAGCCAAATATCTTAATGTTTGCAGATGATGTAAAAATATTTGCCCCTCTATACACGATGGATGATTGTCGAACTCTACAAAGTAACTTGGATCAAATAGTTCAATGGTGCTAAGATAATAATATGTCCTTAAATGCAGCTAAATGCAAGGTTATGTCATATACTAGAAATAAATCTGTAATATCGTACCATTATAACATTAATGGTACTTTGTTTATCCAAGGTCGACACTTTAAGGATCTGGGAGTGATATTTGACAATAATCTTTCTTATAGTGATCATATTAAACAAATTGTATCCGCCGCCGCAAGAGTAATCGAGCGATCATAACTTGAATTTGCTTGTTCCGTTTGGAATCCTTATTATATGAAATATTCTTGGTTGAATCAATACAGAAAAAATTGTTAGATATTTATATTTTACGAAGATTTATTACACTCCTTAGAAAGTCGGCGTAAATCTCATTCAGTAACCACACTGTATAAAATACTTAATAATCAGATTGATTGCCCTGAGCTGCTTATTCAGTTGGATATTAAGGTACCAAGTAATGTAAGAAGTAGCCGCTTTTTTCATTTAACTATACCAAAAACAGATACCTTGTTAAAATCACCAATATATGTAATGTGCGCTACATATAATCAAATTGCAGCCAAACATCCTGATATTGATATATTTTATTGTATATCTGCTAGAGCATTCTTTAATCTTGATTAATGGGCATCTATCTTGAATTAATGAATAGAAGGCACGTTCATGACAATGCTGTAAGCGCAATTTTAATAGTAATTTATTTCTGGTGGCTGTTGTAATGAATTTGGAATTTCCAATTTTTTGTCCAATCATTAACTCATAAGGTGTATAATTTGTTTAGGAATGTTCTGAAGTGTTGTATCTAAACATTGCGTAGGGAATCCATTCGCCCCAGTTAGTTTTACCCTTGTTTACGAAATGTCTCAATGTATTCAGAAATGTTTCGATGTGATCGCTCTAAACTACCATTAGATTGAGTTCTAAAAGCACAGGTATGAATCTTTTTATTCTTAATAATTTGTAAACGTTTTGTAACAATGCGCTAGTAAAATTCGTTTCGCGATCTATAAGTAAACATTTAGGTGTTCCGAATAAGCATATAGCATAAGCTATAGGTAAGTCTTTACCTATCGTGCCTTGTGATATAATTGCTCCGATTACTTTATTGCTTGCGTCTGTTGTTAAAATAAATTCTCGAGTAAAATCAGGATAAATTAATATGGGTGGATTACACAAAATTGTTTTTAAATTTTTAAATGATTCTAAGCAAGATGCAGTCCAATCAAATGTTGCATCTTTCTTTAAAAGAGCATTTAAAGGTTGAGCTATTTTAGCAAAGTTTTGAATGTATCGTCTATAATACCCGGCAAGATCAAGAAAACTTTTGATGTCTTTCGGACATTTAGGATTATGAAAATTTTGAATTGCACAGACTTTAGATGGATATGGCGATGTACCAACTTTAGTGATTACACGACCTAAATAATTGAGTTCATGACGTAGGAATTTACACTTATCTGGCTGTAGTTGTATATTATGCTGACGTAATCGTTCGAAAATTGAAATAAGTTTTTTGTTATGATCATCCAAAGTGCTACCATAAATAATTATGTCATCTAGGTTCACAAAACATTTGAATCCTTGTAAACCCATTAATACGGAATTCATCATGCGTTGGAAGGCAGTTTTCTGTTTATCCTTATTAGACATATCAGGAAACCTGATGCAAGATCTAGAGAACTGAAATATTTCGATTTGTCTAATTGATCAAGGATTTCGGTGATATTTGGCAATGGATATCGTTTTTTCGTTTAATTTTCGAAAATGTCATGTTCACAGAATATATACATTATTTTTACATATTGAAATATCAATTAATTTAATGGAAATAGTAATTTATAAATAGAAGAAATGAGCTTAGAAGCTGAATAATGGCCGCCGGAAGAACCCCAACGAAAATTCTTCACGAGAATAGGCTAAATGGGTCAGAGTGGAAGAACATTTTGAAGAAATGAACTCCGCCCGGGTCTCTTCAATTAAAATTTTAGTTATATTATATTATTTATAATGGTATGTATTTTTGATTAACTTTGAAGAGAAACAAAGCAAACAATAAACAATAAATCGACGACTACGCGCTATCGTTTGTTTCCATAAATATCTGATTTTTTTTTTTTCGGAACAACTAATAAGGCTGAATTATATGGCGAGGAACTTTCTGTAATTATTTGATAAGTTAACATTTTATCAATTTTATTTCAGACTGTTGATGAAAAGGTAAACGAAACGGTTTGATTTAAACTGAATTATTATCTGTCGTTGAAATGAAATGTTCTACTATAGATGAGCATGAAAGACTATCTCCATTGAGATAAAATATATCGTGATAATTTTTACCTATGCTAAGAATACTATCTCGTTGTTCACATGTCATATGATCTATTCGAATTAGGTTGCACAATCGTGTAAGTTTGTTGGTAGAAAGTTCAGAATTTTCTTTAAGAGAATAAATTTCAAACGAATTTAAATTTTCAAAGTCTAATTTAGGATTTTTAATTATTATTTCGAATTCATTGTTATTTATTACAGTTACATGATAATAGCCTTCTTTTGTAGGATGTATGATGCAATTACCAATAAAAACTCGATCTGAGATTTCTTGAGATAAGCATAAAGATTCTTTAACATGATTAACTTTGATTTTTTGAATTGATTCTGATCGAGGTTTAAGAATTAGTTTATTTTCGTAGGATTGTAATGATTCGTTATGATTAATCGACCAAACAATTTGGTTTCCATTGTACGAGAAACTTAAGATATTTTGTTCAAAACTAAAATCTGCCCTGTATTTTGTAATGAAATCCCTTCCTAGAATTCCATAATAAGAAATTGGAAATTGTTTATGAAAAAAAATTAATTTTGTTTTTGTAAATCTTTCTGTTTGGTATGTTTCGCAGCTTGAATGCGTTCTTCTTCGACCGCTGCATCAATGGCTTTGCTTAGTGTATCAAAACGAAAAGCTTTTATTATTAAACGGAGTGGGAAATATAATCCCTCAACATAAGCATTAAAAGCGATTTTTGCATTTAAATTTTCAATAGTGTTACGACTTTTAAAACCCTCGCTTGAGACACACGCAGCATTCAAATCCGTTAGAATTCGAACTGCAAAGTTGACCTAGTTTCACATTTATTGTTGAACACTGCAACATGTTTCGCCACACAGTGGCTTCATCAGGCAGATAAATAAAAATTATTTGAGAATTTACATATTTATTAAAGGAGAATTATTAACATCATTTAATAGAATACCTTTTTTTTAGTTGGTCTTAAGAATCTTAATTTGCATTGTTAGCTTTTAAGATGAAGGCCAACCAGCAAACTATTTGAATACCAAGTACGAAATATTTGTAGAATTCAGGTAAACTTTACATTAGGAATATAACTTTTGTTTCTTATTTAGTGCTAATTCAATCAGGTTATTAGTGCTTTATTTATCAAATCTTACTTTTTATATTTATTACATTATCTATTAAATGTTATTAATCCATCAATTGCTATATTAAATCTGTCATTTGGCATGTATCAACTCTTCTAGACTTTTTATCATCTGCAATACACTATATTCATCAAATTCACGATTTATATCAATACAAAAGAATTATTTTAAATATTCGATTTACCATCTATCATATGGCATTTATAATCCACCATCTGTTTTTTCAAATGACTAATTTATTATGTTTTTATCTGCGATCTGAAATCTGTCACTTGTCATTTGTTATTTATCTTTTTAAAAGATACTATTTATTTTCTATCAGTTTTAATAAGCTCTCATTTATCTTCTGATAAAAATTTGAAACAATATAAATTATGGAACTATAATAATCAATTTATTGTTATAATTTACTATTATTTTTATCATAGAATTAAGTTCTTTATATTTATTTATTTATTTATTTATTTATTTACGTATATTGACGTCATACAAACATTTTACTAGTAAATAATACAATAACACATTAAAACTAAAATTAAAGCTAAATTAAGTATAACATATAGCACGACGCGCGTTTAGTTTGAACTGTGCTAAAGACGGACAATTAAAATCGAGAATATCACAGTATTTATTGACTGTATTCGACATCCTCACAAGTGGACTGAATAACATATATGATGTGCGACTATATGGAATATATAATAGTGGACAATATCTAGTGTTATTAAAAGAAAAACATTCGAGGCAATCTCCAGAAGTAATTAGATTGTTAATAACCTTAAAAGTAAAACATAGGTCATAAAATTGCCTCCGTTTTGCAAAGCTAATTAAGTTGACAAATTCCCCTACATGATCTAAATTTAAAATTATACCTTGAGTATACAATTTATGTCTTAGATATTTAAAAAAATTAATTTGTACCATTTCCAGCCTGTCGATTTAACGTCTAAAATGTGGTGACCAAATAATACTGCAATATTCTAAAACTGAGCGCACTAATGTGACAAATAAAATAGTTAAGCTACGTACATTTGTAAAATCCTTTGTTATGCGTTTAAGAAAGCCAAGCATTTTATTGGCTTTAGTTATTACGGTTTCTATATGATAACAGAACGAAAGCATTTTATTCAAATATACGCCTAGATCTTTAATCGTGTCTATATGATCTAGGTTATTATTATCTAAATTGTAAATGACAGGGGAACTATTTACTTTTCGAGAGAACAACATTACGTGGCATTTGACTATATTTAATGTCATATCATTAATGACACACCAAGTATTTATAGTATCCAAATCTTTTTGAAGTATTGCAGAGTCAATATTCGAGCAAATTTTCTTAAATATTTTAACGTCATCTGCAAATAGTAATAGAGGCGATCTTATTCCAACAGATATGTCGTGTATAAAAATATTAAACAAAAGGGGACCTAAGTGGGACCCTTGAGGGACACCAGATATTGCGTAAAATGGATCTGATAAAATACCATTAATGCGAACTTGCTGAGTGCGATTCTTTAAATAGGATCCGAGCCATTTAAGAATGGGACCACAAATGCCATACTTTTCAAGTTTAACTAACAAAAGTTCAATGTTTACCTTATCAAATGCCTTAGTAAAGTCCATATATACTGAATGAACTTCAGCTCCCTCTTCAAAAGATTGCAATATAAGGTTAGTATATAAAAAAGATTCGTGTCACTCATAAATTCATGCTGTTGAGGGATAATGATGTTTTTAAAAGAATTAGATATGTCTTTAACAATTATAGATTCAAAGACTATTGGTATCACTGAAAGAATGCAGACCGCCCTGTAATGTTTAATGTTGTTTTTGTCTCCTGCTTTAAAAATAGGTTGAACAAATGAAGACTTCCATAGTGAAGGAAATACCCTAATGACATAGAAAATAAAATATACAATGGCATAAATAACGAGGAATTACACATATTAAGTAAGAGCGGAGGTATACCATCAGGCCCAGTACTACCCTTAATATCAACATTTTGCAACGCCGTCTGGATTTCTGATGGAGAAACACTTATTTCAGATATATTTAAGTTTAATTCAATATTACTTTGAAGTTGGAGGTTTTTTATTATATACTGTTGAGAAATATATTGCAAATTCATTAGCAATACTTTTGCCGTCGTTCACATTCTTTTCATCATGAAACATAGACAAAGATTGTTTACCTGCTGCCGATTTAGATTTGACAAATTTCCAGAAATAACTTGGATTTCCAAGTATAGATTCCTCTGCTTCTGTAATGTAGTTGTGATAACAGAGTTTAGTAAGAGCTCGACATGCTTTCCTAAGATCTGAAAATTCTTTTAATCAGTTTGTAGATTGGATACTTTAAATCTTTTATGAGCTTCACGTTTTTGACGTACAAGATGTCGAAGTTCAGAACTAAAACAATGAGGAAATTTAGGTTCATATATAACTTGTGATGGAACAAATTGTTCAAAACAATCAAACAGAATATTGTAAAATAAATGTGTAGCAGTATCAACATCCGTTATATCTAAAAATACCTGATTCCAATTAATAGATAAAAAGTAGTTATTAATAAGAGAATAAGGAGCATGTTTAAAATCATATACAACAGTAAAATCTGATGTTACATAGTCGGTGGTAATAGTTGAATAGACAATATTAAGAGAGGGATGATATGTATCGCAAGTAATTAAGGGATCACATTTTGAAATGGTTTCAACCGATTTCGTTGAGAAACACAAATCCAATATACCGCCCTTATCGTTTATAATATTGTTATATTGAAAAAGACCCTACAGCGCATAACCATCACACACAACACTTTCACTTACACTTTTAGCACTCGAGCTACTTCTAGCGTTAACTGGAAACAGTCCCTCGAAGTCATCAACTTCCTTCCATTGAAGATCAGGCATATTGAAATCACCCATCACAATGATATTTGATTCACTATTGCCATCACAGATTTCTGATAGAGAATGCAAATGTGATTGATAAACCTCAACTCCTGAGCTTGGTGGTATGTATACACATCCCAAAACATATTGGTCATTATTGACAAATACCTTTACCCAAACTCCTCCGCATTGGAATTTGTAATAACGGGAAATGATTTAAATGTGTTAATTACAGCGATGAGGACACCACCACCACGAAGTTTAGAACTATTTATCGAAGAACGATCTGTACGATATACACTATATCTACTATTAAAATTCTCAGAGTTAGAAATCTCCGGCTCCAACCAAGTCTCTGTAAGTAGTATGATAGGATAATCTTCAGAGGCTACCGAACAATAAAAATCACTTAATTTAGTTATAAGCCCTCTCACGTTTTGATAGTAGATAGTAAAATTGTTCAGACATTTGGTTTTGGTGGTATCGCTTTGGAGAAATTTCCTGTCATGGGTGGTTTATTAACTCGCCTTGGAAAAAATTCTTTGACTTTGATTCCTTAACACCTAATTTGTAGGAACAGATGTCTTCATTTCTCATAAGTTCGAAGCATTTCACGTCTTTTATATCGAGAACATTATGAACATAGTCCAGGACCGAGTCTATAGTTGAAACTGGACTACACCTTCCGATATAAATCCATTGGCGCCTCTCCGCAGATATAAATGTGCTTGTATCCATGCCGGCACTAGCAATATGTCTACTACCAATAATTATTTTATTTTGAGTTTGAGCTTGGGTAATATTGTATTCAGCTACGCTGTTGTCTGACGAAGATTTAGACCTAGTTCTGTTACTGATTACAGAATTAGATTTATCAGTACCTTTTTTAATTTTTTTGATATCTATTTTATTAGCTGTTGTAGTTGGCTGCTTACTTTTTGAAGGCTCGGCTGGATTGCATTCCATTGGAGACGGACTGAGCTTCGATAAATCAAACGTTGAATTTGAATTATCTCTGTTGGCATTGAGAATGTTTAGGATGGAATTAAGCAGCAGTGAGTGTTCTTCTACTTTAATAAGAACATCTTGTATTTGATTATTTGCACTATTTTCAGCGTCTGTGCATATTTTACATGTCCAAGATAAACTTTTGTTTTCAATTAGAGCTTTGCAAACCGTTTTGTTGAGATTTATGCATTTAGTACCATGAAAAAAATGTTTACATGTGCGGCAGTGAACAGTCTCGGTATCATTAGGGGTGACTGACAAATCGCAGACCTTACATTTAGACATTGTAATAACACAGAGATATGTATAAAATAGTTAAGGTTAAATAGTTGTTAAAAACAAAGAAAAATAATTATACAGAAGACACGATTCACCACAAGGGGCCTATCATGTGGACTTTAAAATTGACAAACAAAAATGGGCCACGGGTGGGAAAACACAGTGTTATACAGAGGACGGGATAAATGCTATTAAGTATTTTAACTAATTATAATTACAATTAGATTTGCACTAAATATGACGGTTGTATAGTTAGTTTTTTGTTTAATTATAAACTGGAAATAAGATAAAAATTAAGAAATACAAATGGATGCATGAATTAACAAATTTGAATTGATTAAAATAATTCTTGTTTAAAAGTAGTAAATATGAATGATTAAAAAAGTAGTTTCAAGTATATAAAAGAATAACGCGGTTCACGGTAATCGAACCTGTGCTATTTACGTTGTAAACGTCAACCTAACGTGTATGCCAACAGCCTACTCAACGGTATAGTTGTAGGCTTTTCAATTTGCCCCAAAGGTATAAAATGCATGAATAATGTTAAAATATTTAATGTTATGTACTGCCAAAACGGAAGAATTTATTTATAACTTGTAACGCAAATGTATAATACTCACGACATAAATGATTATGAATAAAATGGATCTTCCGTGAACAGCAGAACAAAAATTATTAAATATAAATAAATATAAATATAAATAAAGTTGAACACAGATGACTAGGCACGTGCACTCGAATCCTCCTAAGTTGTGTATTTTAGAAAAGTGTTTCACATTTAATTAATCTAAGGCTAGTTGAGCGCTTTCGGCTTTGATTAGAGCGTATTATTTATCTCATTCGAGGTTGGTACAGTCGTTTTCAGATTAAATCCGAACGAGGGTTATCCCATTAAGGGTCTGGCTGCGGGTGTGTGATTTACGACATCTCATTTACCTTATTGGGCCGTGCGGATTTAATACGGCTGGAATTTTGTATAAAAGCCTTAATTAGTCAATACGAAGATTTTTCCAAAACTAAATCGTTCGAGTAAATGGCAGTTTATTACGACGGACGCTTTGGAAAATTGGAAAGTGCGCACAATACGCAATTCCTTCATAAATTTTAAGCGCGTTCAGTTCGTCCCCTCGTTGGTTTTTAAATAAATAATTAAACAGGACTGTAGTAGGATATTGTGTACGATGGTGTTTAATACTTAATTCGTATATAAGGGCGAAGGGTGTGATTCAAATGCGAAAATGCGAGTTTGATGAAAACTTAAGTGGAGAAGGTTACTCATATACAAGGTTTAGCTATTATATTCCGATGTCACTATCTATCAATCAACGTTCCTAACGTAAAATATGACTTTCTAGTAGTAAAGTTACTTAGAATGTTTTGATGTCCATGCGTTGTTTGCTTTGGTATTAAAAATTGATGTCATCTAAGAAATAACCTGTTTAATTTTTAGAATTATTGATATAAATCATTGATGACTTTTGGCGATAAAAGACCACAATTTATCGATGGTATATGAAATTCAATCGTAGCCGTAGTTAGCTTAGTGATGAACTTCATGAAGGTAGTCCAAAATCGCTTTAGTTTCAGAAAACATTGCTGATGTGTGAGAACTGTAATTGCAAGTACGTCACATAACTTTTTGTTACATTTAGGCATTAGTGGGACCAGAATAGATTTAAAATAGTATGAAAATTTGCCTCTCAAAAAGTTTCTTTGTGTTGGATCCCACATAATTTAGCAATCCTTTAAAAATATTGATTTTTGGAATCAAATAATTAAATAAGGACCTACTTACCTGCTTAATAATTGATCTTTATCTTTAACTAGTTAAACTCGTCAAATAAGTAGGTTATAGGTTAACATAGGATGCAAGTGAAGTGTATTAGCCTCTCTTGAACTGCGACCTAAAAGATCTCTTCTTCTACACTTAACCAGTCTCTTCCCAATCAGTCCCACGTCCTCCATGTACCTGGTAACTTACTTGGGGTGATATTGCTCACTTCCTCGTGGAATAATCGGTCCCTACCGAAGTGTGAAAGACGCTTGTGAACAATATATGTCAGTGGCACTGCATTCTTTTATTTATAATTAGAGTAATCCAGGTAAATAAAGATAGTAATATTCATACACAAGAATCACCACCATTTTTTTTGAGATTAATTAATATTTTTAAGTATAATTCGGTTGTAAATTAATTTCTCTCCCGAAAAATAATTAACGTCGTTAAATAGATAATTGAATTCGATAAATTTATGGTGGTTGAGACGTTACATTCAGCGCTCCAGATAGAAAATTCGATTCACCACTCCACTTTGTCGGGAAACTTCCCCTTCTCTGCAGCATAATGTTAAAATTAAACTTTATAGACCGATCCCCCCACTACCCCGCCGAGTCCTCGCGTCACCCCGCCCGCCAGTTTTCTCGATGTAACTTCATCAAACTGCTGATTTTACAATAAAATCCAAGATCATTGAATGGGCGGAATATGCGCGACGTCGCGTAAGAGTTAAACACGGATTCGGTATGCAAATTTCGGCTAAATGTGAAATGTTTGCACGGTTTATTTCAGGGGAAAAAATCATTTTAAAATGCGAATTTATTCTCGGTTAGGATTAAGATTAGGTTTTTCAAGATAATAAGATCAATAAAGACTTTTTAGATTTTTTTTATATAAAGCAACATATATTATAATTAAAGTAGCCTTGAGTTACAATCAATCCTTTTTAATGTCGCATCAAATTTAGACGTTATTATTCGTCGGGGTGTAAATTAAATATCTCTCATACAGCCGTGTCGTCTGGAGACTTTTTAATTACGTCCAATAAAATTAATAGGGAAAATTATTACGTGACTTTTAACAAATTGTCTTTCGTTATCTCCAGATTATTAACTGGAAGACGGCACGCCCTTAAATAACGACTGTTGGAAAACTCGCCGTTCGTGGCTAAGTTTCTCTTCGAAACCGGAAATCAAGTCTCCAAACTTTTCTTCCTCTCCTTTCATAGGTTTGAGGCTACGCAATCAAGCGTTCAATAGGTAATTAATTTGATCCACACACGCACACCCATTGATGCACGCATGTATCCCGCCACTGAAAGGGATTAATTACGCAGATAATCTGGGCGATATAGTAGGGCATTGATGCAATAAAGATAAGCGGTTACACTAAAATGGACGAAAATTACACCAAATATATTTGAAATGTAGTAGTATACATGTTAATTAACTATTAAGGACTTAATTTAAAAGATTGTAGACATTTGATCAAACAATTGGGTGGCTGCATGTATAATATTAGGCATCTGATACAGTTTTTATTGGCAAAAATTTTAGATTTAAAATTTTACCAACTACTGATAACTATCGGTGCTACGTGGACTATTATTCGACCTAACATTGACAGGAGGATTACGAACTAAAACAGGAGGTTCAGCGATGGACTTTATAAAATTTTCAATGGAAATATAAATTTAGTAATAGAAAATCAATCGGAAAATGAACAAGAAATAGAAATTGATAACTTAAATTAATACGAAATCCAACAATATGACATTCAACCTTTATCATTTCAACAACAGGCAGGGATAATAAAAAATAGATAATTTAGTTAGAATGGATCACATGAATCAAGAAGAACGAAGAACAATTATAAATATCTGCAAAAAGTATATTGATATTTTCAAACAACCAGAAGAGACATTGACTTGTACGACCGACGTTCAACATGAAATCATTACAAAAGATGAACAACCGATATTTATTAGGAGCAGACGAATCCCACATGCAATTAAAGAATTTATTAAAAAACATGTTATTAACTTGTTAGAAAACGGAATAATTAAACCCAGCATTTTACCATGGGGTTTTGCAGTACATTTAGTAGATAAGAAAGTAGATGCATCTGGAAAAAGAAAAACCAGAATGGTTATAGACATCGAGCGCGTAATGAAAAAACAATAGACGATCGATATCCACTACCGAATATAGAAGATGTGTTAGATAAATTAGAAAGAGCACAATATTTTAGCGTATTAGACTTAGCTTCAGGATACCATCAAATAGCCATGCAGAAAAATCCAAAACAAAAAACAGCTTTTAACACAGACCACGTACACTACGAGTTCAATAGAATGGCGTTTGGAATGAAGAACGCACCATGTCGCCAGTATTTATCAAAGGATGTTAGATAATATACTTAGATACGTAATTAATAAAGATTGCATGATATATTTAGACGACATTATAATTTTAACACCAAATTTGGAAAATCACTTGAGCGAGTTTTCAGAAGACTTCAAAATCACAATTTACGTTTACAATTAGACAAATGCGAAATTTTTAAACGAGAAACTGATTTTTTAGACCATATTGTTACACCTAGTGGTATAAAACCAAATCCAATTAAAATTAATGCAATTAAAAATTTTCCAATTCCCCGCACTCAAAAAGAAATTAAATCTTTTCTCGGTATGTTAGGATTTTACAGAAAATTTATTCAAAATTTTGCGCAAATTATTCGATCTTTAACAAAATTTCTTAAATAGAATACTAAAATTATTCACACACAAGAATTTATTGATACATTCGAAAAATGTAAAGTTTTACTTTGTAACGACTCAGTTTTAAAGTACCCCGAATTAGACAAAAAAACTATACTCACAACAGACGCATCTAATGAAGCGATAGGCGCAATTCTATCCGAAGAAAACCACCCCGTTGTATATGTATCTCGCACCCTTAATGAAGCAGAAACAAAGTACAGTACTATAGAAACAGAATTACTAGCGGTTATTTGGGCAGTTAAACACTTCCGACCCTATTTATACGAAGTAAAATTTATAATAGAAACCGATCACAAACCCCTCACCTGGTTATTTTCTTTGAAAGAACCAAATGCAAAATTAACTCGTTGGAAATTAAAACTTCTGGAATACGAATATGAAATTATTTATAAAAAAAGAAAAGATAACAAAGTAGCAGATGCATTGTCGAGAATCAAAATTGCAGAAAATTATGTAAATAAAATAGATTTTATGTCAGATTTAGTTGAAATAGAAGAAGGTCCCATCGAAGAAGACTTATCAAGCTTAGATGAAATTTTAGCAAGATTACAAGAAGAAGGAAACCAAAATACTAATCAATAAAATAATGATTTTATTAATTTACAATACGACGAACAAAACGACGAAACACAAATGATACATACCTCACGCTGAGAATTATAAATAGAAATACCGTATAATGAAAAAATAATCAACTTAGCAAAACATCAAATTATATTCGACTCTCATAATTCTACAAATAATGCCATTATAAAACATATAAATTTATTTGGAAACACTAATCAAAGAATTTACTGTAATATTCCAATAAGTTACAATGAAGATGAAATTTTTAACACCCTAAAAGAAATTATACAACCAAAAATTAAAACAACTATTTACTTTAAAAATAAAAAGTTGGAACGTGACATTTTACGAATTATTAGACACAATTTCAATGACACCATACGATTAGAAATAAGCAATAAAATATTAGAAAATGTAGAAGAAGAAAATCAACAATTAGAATTTATTAAGTAATATCATACAGGAAAAACAACACATCGAGGTATTAACGAAGTATATAATTCACTAAAACGTTTATATTATTGGCCGAATATGGAAAAAGATATTACAAAATATATTAACAATTACGAAATTTGTAACATTTGCAAAAATGACAGAAATCCCCAGAATCTCCCAGTAGCATTGACACCCACACCAACTAAACCATTTCAAGTAATCCACATGGATTTATTCTTTGTTCAAAAACATACTATTCTCACTATTGTAGATGCATTTTCCAAATATGCTCAAGTATATGTACTTCCCGACCGAAATTCAAAAACGATAATTGAAAAAATCACTCTGTATATTTCTCATCAGATAATTTTCAATAAATTAATAACGGACAATGACCCAAGCTTTTGCAGTAATTTAGTAACTGAATTTTTAAAATCTCACAAAATTATTCATCATAAAAGTTCGACGGAAAATTCCCGATCAAATGGAATTATCGAAAGATTCCATTCTTCCTTAATCGAATCCTTAAGAGCCATACAATTAGAATCGTAAAAATCTAACCCTAGAAACACAATTACATTTAGCAGTAATTGGTTATGACAATAGTTTGCATACAAGCACAAAATTTACACCATTTGAAATTATTTATAGTCAAATAAACACACCTTTGCCTATTGATGAAACTGATAATAAACTAACAGAAGACTATATTCAGGAACGAAATAAAGCAACTAAAATGATCAATGCACAAGTTATAGAAAATTTTCAAAAAGCCAAGAATAAAGTTCAATTAAAACAGAAACCTATTGACATCGAAGCAATCAAAGTAGGCCAAACAGTATTTGTCGGGAGAAATTTAAGACGAACTAAACTTAAACCATATGCACAAAAAGTGACCATTAAAGATTTCAAAGATAAAACTTTTAAATTCAAAAATAAGAAAAATATTGTCACGTCTTGTCTCACTGCAAGCTCGTGATTGGGACTAGGGATCACTGATTATTCTAAATTACGCTCAATTATCAAAAAACTACTTACATTTATTCCCTTTTTAAGTTTACACTCTTTTACTACTTCAATATCTCAACTCTACTCCACTGCTTAAAAAATCTAAACTCTACTGCACTACTTAAAAATCTAAACTCTACCGTACTACTTCAATATCTCAAAAACTACTGTACTACTTAAAAATCTAAACGCTACTGCACTACTTCAAATCTACATCTTAACTATCTCTTAGTTTATCGCCTGATCGGGTCATCCCCGTTGCTTGTTTTCCGATCCACCAATAAACGGCTTCCATTTCAACAAATGCTTAGTTAGTACTAATTGTCGACCGCCTATTGGTGTACCTGCAAACAACGCCGATGTTGCTAACGTCGATTCCCGTGGGAATGCATATCAGCGTCTAGACTCCGCACCAGGTAAAATTTCATAAAATGGAATTCGACTCGGACCGGATATCCATACGTGACACTACTCCCCCGCAAATCGCTGCCCCAGCGATTAACCTAGGATACCTAACCTATGTGTATCAACCTAATTTAACAGATTACATTGCTAACTACCTAACTTATCGCGAAGAGCCATATCAAGAGCGCAGTAAGGTCTGACTGTTTCCACTGACGAGTGTTTTCACGCGAATCTCTCGTAGGCCTATGCTTGTGGGCTGCGAACCTTGATATATTCTGCAAACAGTCCTTCATCTTCTGCTGATTCGCTCGCACTTGCGGAACCATTTCCAGCATGTATCAGGGGTTAGTGCAGGTCCTGGACACCGCTCCAACAATTCCCTCGATAGATAACCACGCTTCCACCACATTCCGGTTTGATCTCGTTCTGGATAAAGTAGTCGGAATTCTCCTATCCCGACAACAAAATAAATCAAGTGCCTCCAATAATTTAATCAGCTAGAGTATATCAAAATTGGGCCATGAGTAAAAAGTCTTTCCATTCGTCGAAACTGATGTTCAAGCTACTGTCTTGATCCATCATCCATAAGAGACTAGTCACCTTATCCTTTTCCAATGAAACGCCATTTTATCGAGTTTGCTGAATATCTTCCCAAGCGTTTCTTATCTTCTTAGGGTAGCTTGTACCGGTAGTGGTGTGGTATCACACGAGTGGGTTGTCTGGACTGATTTTGCACTAGTCGCCATTCCCCCAGTGGGTTTCCCATTTGCTGAATTCCTGTGCGTGTTAGTTGGTAACATTTCCTTCTAGGCATTGTTTTGGAAATCCCATTGCTCTTGACATGGTCGGTTTACATGAAAAACGAAAAAAAAAAAAACTAAAGTATCCTTGTATTTACTTAATACACGTAAAAAGTATATAGAAATATATATAAACATGACATTTCAGAAAACTAAAATAAATTAAACTAATTACTAACTGTTCTAATTTTAATATTCAAATTTGATACTGGTCGGAAAGGCCACTTAATGATTCCTGTCAAAACAATCTAATTTATTGAACATTATCAATTTATTTGGAACTACCAGGTGGCGTATCAATATCCCATTATCAACATTATACTGTATCTTCCGATATTGGTACGACACGAATACCCTCGGCCATTTGTTGAGGTGTTACCCTTAACTTTTCCCCGTTTGTCAACCTGAGGGAAATGTGTCTTCTGATCTTGGGCCTTTCAGCCTTATATGTTTAAATCTGTTATAGATTATAAAAATCGCAAAAAATAAACAAATTAAAATAACGAATGAAATACCCACACTTGAATAAACAAAATAGTGATTCAAATTTTTATTTTTTTCGAGAATAATTTTCATTTGTAAAGTATCAAAACTTTCAGAATATTTAGTCAATTTTTTCCGAAAAAGTGTTCACATTTGTAAATTCCGTTGATGGTATTGATTTTAGACTCTTAATGCTAATTGATTCTTCTGTAAGGTTCGGGGGCATGGTCAAAGTTGAAAATGTTAAAAATAAGTCAGACGTGTCGTTGATTTCATTATGTTGTGGCAGTAATGTAACCCCTTTTGTATGTAAGGTACACCCCTTCGAAAGAGATATTTTCCAGAACCGATGAATTGAAAATGGCTATGCTACTTCTCACAAGATATGAAAGCATCTTGTTGATTTGGAGCCACATAAACCCAATTATCCGCAGAGCCAAGACTAAGAAAGAAAGCACTCTCTAATAAAATTAATTCTATATCGCACCCAGATTGGATATTAGTTAGATTTTGGCTCCGAAATATGTTCATTTCACAGAATTTTGAGAACTCTGAATAGCTAATCATATTATCAATTTTGCAAATTATAGATTTCTTATCCATTATTTTACATTGATTAAAGGTTTCTTTAGACAGTGGGAAAATTTCATTATTACGACTATTAATTAAAAAATAATGTACAGTTGGCTTTACAAAGAATAAATTATTGTGGTATTTTGAAGGCATTGGAACGGGTCTAATCAGGTCATATTGAACTTTAAGAACTATTGGTACTTTAATCGAAATAAATAAAAAGTGTTTGCCTTTATAGTAATTAACTTGCCAAATTTTCCTAATCGTTTTAAAGCTGCTTAAAGTAAGATTAAATGGAAAAACTTCATCATCTCGCAGTTTTATATCTTTTAAGCTACTTAAAAGCTGTTTAGGAGGCAGTAATGAGGGGTGAACGATTCTACTTTCTAACAATAAACAACTCTCAACCAATTTATTAAGGGTTATATTAAACTCAAAGGTTTCAATAGACAATAGTGATAAAACTTCTGCGATTTTTGTTTCCAATTCGAGTGGGAATATAATTCCACTCTATAATTCATTTATATGGTAGGTTAAATTATTTAATGATGATTTTAAATTATTTTGATTTTGTTTAAAATTTGCAAAGGACGAGTTTATTGATTGAAGCGATGACTTGACTAGACTAGTTTCTTCATACATCAAATTTAATTCTTGTTTAGATGAATGAAGTCCGAGACGATGCTTTCGAAATTATGCCTGTCCGATTCAGACATAGTCCCAAAAAGTGTATTGAATAGTTCACCAACCCCATCAAAGTAGTCTCTTTTTATACGTTTCCCGTCAACATTAGAGAAAGTGTTTACCATCACCTTTTTTATATTCCTGATAATGTTGTTTATGACTGGGACGTCTCGACTGTATCCTGGTATTTCGATTGCTGCTGATTCATTTCCACAAATTGTCCTTGTTTGGCTAACGAGTCTTCCAAGTCCCTCAAACTGCGACTCCATCTCCCTAAAGTCCAATTTGCCGGGATATGATGTGAGCGGGCTGCATTTTTTCGAACACTAATCCCGCAGTAAGATTTAATGGTGTTACTTGGAATTCCCTCGTTAATCCTCCCACACAAGATCATAGCAAGAACACGAGTAACAGCATACTAGAACAGGGTATTTACACATACAAAATTAGAACAGTGTGGCAACAATAATTAAACCTAACGCTAACTTAAATATGTATTATTAACCTAATTTTATTCGTTTAGAGGGCTTCTACCTCTCCCAGAACGGGGTTGTCTTATTCTTTAGCCGAGAACAGCACGGCTATACCTTATCGTGAATTTTTGAATTTTCTGAGCAAGGCGTCCAGGGGTCAAAATATGGAGCAATCCTACTCACATGCACCACGTCAGTTTTTGCACTTTTTATTTTTCCGAAACGAACCAAATAATCCCCGTTTTTCCTCAATAAAATATGGGCCAAACCAACGCAGGAGCAATTTCCTCGCTTTTGCCCACTTTTCGGACTGGTGTGAAAACTTTGACTTGCTGTCCTGGTGTATACTCTACGTGTCGGTATCGGTAATCGTATCTCTGCTTATCTTTAGTCTGTTTCTCGGGCTGCAATGATTCTTTTAAAGTGTCTGTCAAAGAATTATCTAGCATGTGATTTAACAATTGTCCATCTGCTGGGAGTACTGCTTCACGGCCATAAACTAGAAAAAAACGGCGACATTAGTGTAATATCTTGAACAGCTGTATTATATGCAAACGTCAAGTAGCTTAAATACTCACACCAGTCCTTTTGGTCAGTACTAACGAACTTACTCAGCATCGCCGCCAAGGTGTGATTGAAGCGCTCCGTTAGGCCATTGCAGCTAGGATGGTATGCTGTGGTAAAGTCTCGCCTTATCCCCATTCCATTCAAAAGATGTTCAATTAATTCAGACAGAAAGGTTGTTAGTCGATCGCTTAAAATCGATCGGGGACAACCATGCCTGTTAATTACATAATTTAGGATAAAGTTGGCGACAGATTCAGCTTTACCATCGCGTAAAGCGGCTGTCTCCACATAGCGAGTGGCATAATCGGTAGCCACCACAATCATCACCTTACCCTTCTTACTTCTAGGAAATGGACCCAGAAGATCAATTCCAACACGGTCAAATGGTAAGCCTACTGGGATGGGTTGCAAAAGGCCGGTTGGCAATTGATTAGGAACACCCCTCCGTGCCTGACAATCCGCACACCCTCTAACGAATTTTTCCACGTCTTTTCGCATATTATCCCAATAGTAGCGCTGAGCAATCCTGCAGTAAGTTTTTGTTGTCCCTAAATGACCTGCCTGTGGATCACAATGGTTACTATAAAGAATCTCAGAGACAATTTGTTTGGGGATTACAAGTAAATTATTTCGGCCTAGAAGTTTGGAATTTTTTTTATACAAAATGTTACCAATTAGTCGATATTTATTAGATTTCATTCGCTAAGAGACTGTCTTACTTTTTGGGTTCGTGATTACCTCTCCAAGGGCTACAATTCCATCATCTTGTGATTGGGCCTTTTCAAGATCCAGCGTGGACAACTGAAACGTGGGGATGTCAACTGCTTCATCTGCTTCTTCGGGTAGTGCTTCCATTGCCGGGTTCCGTGAAAGGCAATCAGCATCCTGGTGGCGCCGTCCGTGTTTGTGTACGATAGTGTAGTCGTAATCTGATAGCTTGATAGCCCATCGGGCCAACCTCCCGGTCGGGTCTCGTATTGATTTTAGCCAACAGAGAGCATGGTGGTCGGTGATTAATTTAATTTTTCTTCCATATACCAGATGTCTTAAGTAATGAAGGCTCCATACGGCCGCTAACGCTTTAAATTCTGTAATTGTATAATTTCGTTCGGCTTTGGTCAAGGTACGACTAATAAAGCAAATGGGGTGATCTTTTCCTAGATGTTCTTGTAATAAAATAGCTCCCAATCCATGAATACTTGATGTTAAAGCATGTTTCAGATTATCAAAACTTACTTGCTGTGCCGATGTCCATTTAAAACAATTTGCCTTGGTTGCTTCGTGTAATGGTCGTGCGATAGTGGAGAAATTGTTAATAAATTTCCTGTAAAAATTACACAGCCCTAAGAAACTCTGTAAGTTTTTTACCTTATTAGGTACTGGAAAATTTTTAATTTTATCTTCGTCCATGTGTACCCCCTCTTCATTGACCTTAAATCCCAGGATCTTAATTTCGGACTGGATGAATTGACATTTTTCAGGGTTCAATTTTAAGCCCGCTTCCTGGATTCTCTCAAATGCATGGCGTAGACGAGTAAGATGTTCTTCAAAAGTGTCAATGAAAATAACAATATCATCCAAATATACAACATGTTCGTTCTATTTAAGGCCAGCGAAAATCACATCTGCCATATTTTGAAATGTTGCAGGTGCGTTACACAGCCCAAACGGCATTACGTTAAATTCGTATAATCCTCCTTGAGTCACAAACGCAGTAAGATATTTGTGATTTTCATTAACTCCGACTTGCCAATAGCCACTCGACAAATCTAACGAAGTAAAATACTTACTCTTTCCCATTTCGTTCATGATGTCATCTATCAGGGTCAGGGGATAATTATTTTTTATGGTTACCTCGTTTAACTTCCTGTAATCTACACAAAATCTCCAGTCGTTGTTTTTTTACTGGGCCGAATGACGCCGAGCTGTAGCATTTCATCCACTTGTTGTAATATTATTTCTCTCTCCCATGGTGATGTCCGATAGGGTTTACCCTTAATAGGTGTAGCTCCGTCTTTCACTTGAATTTCGTGTTCAGCATAGTTTGTAAATCCCATATCTCGCTTGCTAGTGGAAAAAACATCACTGTAGTCCTGTAACATCACCAACAATTTTGCTTTGTCCTTTGGTGGGAGTGCATTCGGGGTTTTAATCTTCGTCTGATAATCTTCCTCTTCGCACAGAAAACTTGGCAGTGGGCCCACTATTACCTCTTAAAATCCTAATGTAGTGTTCCTGAAAAGCTTTGTAGGAGTAAAACCATAATTAAATACTTTTAAAAAATACCCATCAATTGTTTTTCTTAATTTTGTTTCTATCTCGATTCGCTTCTGCCTAGCCGTTTTACAATACGGTACAGCGCGCTTATATTCTAACGTGTTTGTATCGATTCTAACTTTAGCGTCCACACATATATGTGGCCCAATTATGCAGTCATTTATTATGCTTATTTTTTCAAATTTTGGAATGTCAGTCTCACATACGTTTACCGTCATAACGTCTTTTCTTCCAAATCATACACTCTCGTAACATCGTCAATACTTTCCGCGACCGTAACAATTTTATTTTTGAAATCTAAAATAACTCCCTGTTTTTCCAAAAATTCCATGCCCAGAATAACCGGATACGGTAATCCCTCGGGAACTACAGCTGAATATTTAAAATTGACATTATCTCTTAGCTCTATATCTAAATCAGCAGTTCCAGTTGTGTTAAGAACTTCATTATTTACACTTTTAAATAGGTATTTATTATTTGAGATTTCTCTAAAATTTTCTAAAAAGTCCTTTGATACAAGGTTTTTTGCGGATCCGGAATCCAAAATAATTTTAATATTTTTATCATTCACTGAGCCCTGTATATGAGTAATACCTTGAATTCCGTCACCACTAACTGCATTGTATAGGGCGGCATTCGGACTTCTTAATGGCGCCCCTTTGGGTTTTCCTCTCTCGCTGGTGGCCCTTTCTGTCTAAAACGACTGTTGTCTACGTAGCCTCTAGATTGGTTATTGGCCCTACTGTAACACATTCTAGCCATGTGTCCCGACTTTCTGCATCTGAAACAGATTGGTCTACCATCCGCAGTTCTTGATGATCTATTTATTTCTTGTGGGCCCCTACTTCGATTTTGTCTGATTCGATGAAATTGGTTGATGAGATTGAGAACTACAATTGCAATTACACCGTTTTTCGTTCGGTGGTGCTGCAGAGCTATTTTGCACAGGTAAAGGTACTGAAGGAGCGATCATACACATCTGCGCTCTTAAAGCTGCATTTTGAATTTCACTTATTTTCATAACTACTTCTCTTAGTTTAGCTCTGGTCATATTCGCCGAGCGCAATATTACATATTTTTCCAGATAAGCTGGATGCATACCTGATAAAAAGTAGTCAATAAGCCGTTCATAGCTTACCGTTCCCAACTCGTTGCAAAGATACATAATATCATAAAAATATGTTATGATATCCTCTTGAAGTGCTTGTTTTCGCGCTACCAACCTTAGCTTGATGTCCGCCATCGGGTCTTACCCTCCAAATTCATTAATAGCATCCGATTTCACGTCCTCCCATATCTTATGCGCATTTTTTGGGTCCATTCTATAATTTCTATACCAATAATAAGCTCCATTCATTAGGTAAGCGTTTGTACGTGACAATATCCCCACAAAATTAAAAAGAGACTTAGTAAAACGTACTAAGAAGTTTACTAATTTGTTACAGGATGAATCCGGCAATAATGCTGATAATAACCACCCTAGTACGAGCAGAGGAGGATCTTGAAGTAATCCCCATAAATAATTATATTATTCCATTAGAATTAGTTCATTTAATATTAAGGCTACTCATAAGTTAGTATATTATTACGATTTTATTAATTTTCATTACTTGATTAATAATATTACTTTTCAATACAATAGTATATTTGGGATTGTCAAAGAGAATGACTTTACTGATCCAGATTTAAACAAAATTTCGAAACAAGCAAAATATCAAATTTAAAATCTAAAAACCACTCTATTTAATATAATACCAGTCGATAGAAATAAACGATCACCTTTCGATTTTGTAGGCAAAACCGCAAATTGGTTATTTGGTATAGTAGATAAAGACGAAAAAGATGAAATTTATAAAAATATAAATATATTAAAGGAGAACCAAAATCGCTTACCAAGCAAACCGAAAAACTTCCCTTTTAAAATCAATAGAATGTCAAATTGTTAAAACTCAAAGCTTAATTAACATTATTATGAAATTAATCCAGGATAAAATTAATACAACTGACACTTTTGTAAATAAGTATGTTACTTTATTAGAATTAATCAGTTTACTAGAAATTACCATTTACGAGGTTCAAACATTCTTTAATAACATGCAAAATGCAATTATTTTCGGACAAACCCACAACCCCACACAACCCACAACTGTTATCGTATTCAGACCTGATTAACACCATAGAACATGTAAGCAAAATTTACCAAAATGGAATTATTCCTTTTAAAATAATCACTATAACTATTCATTGTTGCATATTAAAATTAATTTTGATATTGATAAAATATTAATTATTATTGACTTTTCTGTACCAATATCGATGGATATAATTTGTACATAAAATTTTCCAGAACAAGTGATAAAAATATTTACAGGCCCCAAATAAGACATTTAATGCAAGATGCAGCAATCGTTGAGAAACTTAATTTAAAGAAAAAAGCGGCGTGGATATACTTTATAGAAGTGGTGGAAAACTTTTAGGGAAATTTTATATCTGAAAACTATATAACTATTGTAGAAAATATCCTAAAGGCGTATGAAAACTTGTGGTATAACAAGTATTTCAAGATTCACGTTTTACATTACCATAAAAAAAAAAAAACATTTCCACCTAATTTGGCTGACGTTAGCGATGATTAGGAAGAGAGATTCCATCAGGATATTGCAAGGATGGAGAGGCGATATCAAGGACGATAGAATCCTAGTATGCTAGGAAATTACTGCTGTTTTTTAATACGGGAGACTTCTGAGACAAGTTATAAGCGCAAACGATAAAATTTTTGTGAAACATCCATACATTATATTCACTGAAATGTTTTAATATTGTAATAAAATACATTAGGTTTGAATTATTTTGCTGAAAAAATAGAGGTGGACACAGAAAAAAATAAGTACATATTTAAAATCAGCATACTTCAATTTATGGAAATCAGGCATTTTTAAGTTGTGGCAAATGAAAAAGTACACATTTTTTGTACAGTGAAATCAAACGGGATTAAAATAGCTTTATGTAAAATGGACATAAGCATGTCAGAATGGTAAAACATCTTTATCACAAATATATAGTTTGTTAAATTAATTATAATTCAAGTAGGATTTAGTCTAACAGGAGCATGGATTACCACTTCTTGCTTGCCACAATGTACAAAGAGCGCTAGTGCAGATGTTGCAACAGTTTTCCAGATGACGTATTTTATAATTAAATGTTAAAGGGGTAATGTAGCGAAATGCTAAAAGTGTGAACCGATCTCAACACTCGTGGATGCAATAAAAATATTAAATTACTTGGAGAGTACAGAATATTTAATAAATCTATAAGTATTAAATATAATTTATATATTTTGCAACGTAATTGTCAAATTTTAATTTTCCATATATAGAAAAGGTATTGTTGTCGTGAAAAAGTTATAATTTTTTTTAAAGGAAATATTTGTTAAGGTCCCCTGAGATGATTCCGTTAATTTTTGGAAAAAAAAATGTATAGGTTTGTACGCCCTGAAAGCGTCGAGTCACGTTGACATGACTACATCCTAGATGAGCTAGTGGATCCAGAGCCCTATGTTCGAGGCGTCCCAAAGAAGCTGCCAGTATTCTTGCCCGATCGTTCTGGGCTCTGCGGCAATGATGTGACAGTCATTCATCTGGTCTTGATGCCTACGTTGATGGATCTCCGCTCGCTATTCTGCCATTAGGTGGATGGATATCCATAATGTCAAGTAATGGAAAGTACGGAAAACTACCCGCATTCCGTCGGTAAACCCAAGTCATCTGTTGCATTTGAGATAGAACTGCCGTCGCTGCTAATAATATTGGTGAGCGTACAATAGCAACTACGCGACGAAGTTGAAGAGGAGCTTTCATCGCGCTTGTATCGGGCCACCAACGTTTGGCATGATCCTTGCCCGCCTTCGCGCTCGCAATCGACAGCTGTTTGCCAAAATGAAGCCTTGCGTTGACTTGGTATCGATGGGATCTTGCATTCTCGGACTCTCAGGGTGATCGCCTAAATGGCTTTCTTGCTATTCACAAGGCCGTTTTGTGGTAGGCCAGCTGTAGGCTATTCTCAGCGACCCATCAGCGGTACATGTTAACAGCCTTCTCCGCCATCTGGACGACTTTATATAGGTAGTTTACGACCACCACCACCACCACCGATTTTTTCAATTAAAATAGTTCATATAGGCCTTATATACTCGGGAACGTCCATCCTCTGTAGTGCGTCTTGGATTCGCTCCCAGTTGGACGCGTTTTGCACTTCCAGCTTGTCGATTGCGTGTGCCAGAGATGGCCTAATACGCGGTATTTACGACGGCGTCAATTTCATGCTGAACCTTGCCTTTCGAAATCCGTATAGATTCGGTGACAGGCATCTTATCGGTTGCAGATGGTCCTTTCCAACACTTTGTTCCTCGTGTCCAGTAGACAAATTAGACGGTATGGTATTGGATCGTCTAGTGGCTTGCTTCCTTTCGGTAAAACAAGCTTCTGCTTCTTCAACCGGCTGAGGAAGATTATTTCGGCTAGGAATGTGTACCCTTCTCCAAGAACTAGTCAACAGAGTCGGGAATCACATTAACCGCATAAACATTACAAAAACAAAATTTGTGATTATTTCTCGAAACCAAAATATTGGGAGGGACGCTGTGTTAGCTTTCAACGACTATCCAATTGAAAAAGTGCAAAAATTTAAATACCTTAGAACGTGGTTCATAGAGGACTGGACATCAGAAACTGAAATTAAAAGTTCATTCATGAAATTTAATAAAGTTTTATATCAGCACTGAATTCGATTTCAATTTTAAGCGAAGAAAGCTTTTGCCGCCAAATTACTCTTCTCACTTCTGCGATCCTGATCCGTATTGTGAAATTTCTTTAAAATGTAATTCACAAACAGCGCAAAAATCTTTTCCCGCCAAATTACTCTTCTCATTTTTGCGATATTGGATATTGCTACTTATTTTGACATTTCGATATCTATTGTGAAATTTCTTAAGAGATGTAATAATACGCGCAGAGAACTTGTTGCAATCCTGAAATATTATGTAAAATTTAAGAACTAATGATTGTAGAACAACGTTCCGGCCTAATTGTTTTTTACTGTTATAACATAACTAGGGCATATCTTCGCAATCACAAATACTATATCCTTCAAGTAATCATAAAAGGCAATATTCAAGAAAAGGCGAGGATTAGAGAAAAAATATGTTGTGGCTCAGGAAGATAATACACTGGACTGGACTGACTATGTTATATGTAGTCTGGTTTAAAAGCTGGAAAGAAGTGAGATCATATTGTCGCAATCATCCATTAATGGATAAATGCATCACAAGAAGCATAAAAGGCAAGATTCAAGAAAAATATGTCGTGCCTCAGGAACATAATACACTGGACTGGACTGAATACTATGTTATATGTAGTCTGGTTCAGATGCTGAGAAGAAGTGGATCATATTGCCGCAATCATCCATTAATGAATGAATAATAATGTTACGTCCGGAGAAAGATGTCTGGTCTGATGGGGGCCTTAGAAACAACGTTGACTCCAATCTTTCTGCACGCTTGAAGCAGCTCTATGACCGCCGATGCGTCCTAGCGGTGACTAACTGATATATCCTTGATGTAGATTCAACAGCGTTATCACGATCCTTTCCAAGAACTCTTGGCTGGATGGTAAGCGCGTCACCCAGCTTTTAGGCCGTGACAGAACTGTCCTGTAAGGCCTACCCTACGGGTCATCATCAACCGCGTTAAAGAACTCTGACATTTCTTCACGCCTCATGATGTCGAAGCCCTCAGGCTTGCGAGATCATTTATTAATGACACGTGCTACGATGTAACTCATGAAGAAAGATTCTCACTGGCAAAAGACACGTCTACGGTAGAGAAAGTTCCGTTTCGTATAAACGTCGGCGTTGTCCCTTTATTAAAGTGGGGTATTTTAAGCACGCTGCGAAGACCAGAAAGGCCTTACCGCCCCAATTGCTGCTTCATTATTTCGCCCATGCGTGGAAGTCGCCTGAGATGATGTGGAAATGTCAACTCTTTGCATCCTCTACCTAATCATTCAGCAGCATCTCGAATTCACCCTGTGTGACGCTCGGTGGAGCATAAACTCTGAACCCAAAATAATAATAATCTGCTTCTTGATACACGCTACGTTTCCATTTAGTCGCATATGCATTGAAGTCACCTACGATGATGTGGGGTCGTCGATTCTTCGTATTCTCTACTGTCATTCAGCAATTCCTCGAAGTCACTTTGCGTGGCGCCAAGTGAGAAACTGAATAAGGTTTATTTTTGCATATTTTTTATTTAAGCTCTTGTCTTGTGAGAAAAACTTCAGTTTGTGTAAATCCCGTTCTTTCGTTGGTTGGTAGTTATTATAGTTTTCTTCATGGCACGGTTTGATGAACTTTGTGTGTGCGACGTTCGAGCTCTCGTGTGTTTTTTAAACAAGTGCATTATGGCTACAGCAATCATTAAAAGGCTTTAAACTAAAAAGAAGAGAATCATTAAAAGTGCTTCACAGTTTGAAGAGTACTTGAACAAAATAGTAACTCCTCAGAATGCGAAAGAAATCTCTGGAATTCAAGTGTACATCGAGGATTTCCGCCCAAAAATCGATCAAATCGAGGATATTGCCGATGAACTGTCTACGGTGGATGTAGATATAAGTGAAGAGGTGTACACATTTAAAGCCATGTACATGGAGGTACTTCTATCAGCGACTTCAATACTTCCCCAAGTACAAACTCTCACAAATGGACCTGTGGTATCACAAACCCCTGAAGTACGACTACAAGCGAGTGACTTCGAGGACTTGCTGAACGACTTAGTGGATCGTGTATCGTGTCTTGAGTTCATGTATTGCCGTGTATCTTGTTACCATGTTCTAAGAGTGTTTCGGGTCGAACTTTGTGTGTGCGACGTTCGAGCTTTCGTGTGTGTTTTTTAAACAAGTGCATTATGGCTACAGCAATCATTAAAGGGCTTCAAACTAAGGAAAGAATCATGAAAAGTGCTTCACAGTTTGAAAAGTACTTGAACAAAATAGAAACTCCTCAGACTGCGAAAGAAATCTCTGGAATTCAAGTGTACATCGAGGATTTCCGCCCAAAAATCGATCAAATCGAGGATATTGCCGATGAACTGTCTACGGTGGATGTAGATATCAGTGAAGAGGTGTACACATTTAAAGCCATGTACATGGAAGTACTTCTATCAGCGACTTCAATACTTCCCCAAGTACAAACTCTCACAAATGTACCTGTGGTATCACAAACCCCTAAAGTACGACTACAAGCGATTGAAATTCCAACATTTAGCGGAAAGTATGACGATTGGACGCGGTTTAGTAACTCGTTTTTATCACTCGTTCGTAACAACACAATATTAATAAATGTACAGAAGTTCCACTACTTGCAAGGGGCTCTAAAGGGAGAAGCTGCAACTATTTTAAAGTGTATACAAGTGTCAGATGTTGGCTACGTAATCGCTTGGAATAGTCTGAAGAGTCGCTATCAAAACGAGCGATTCATATTCAAGAAACACATGCACGCATTATTGAACCTTCCACATATAAAAAAGATGACCACGTATCACTGAGGCGTTTAATTGATATCTTGGCAATTAACATATCGTCATTAAAGGCAACAAATTATTATGTAGACTTTATAGTCCAATTGGTACCTGGCAAATTGGATGTATGGATGTAAATCTCCAGAAAGAGTGGGAAGGGCGTACGTGTGACCACATACCTGTGGAAAGTGAAAAGAATTGGAGGCGGTTAAAGACAATGTGTTTAGTGCTACCAACTCGCCCGCATCTCATAAAGCAAAAGTGTTACACACAAATACCGTGGATTGAAAATGCAGTCTGTGTAACGGAAACCACACGATTTATAAATGTGAAAAATTTACAAAAATGAGTGTAGCAGAGTGGATCAATACTGCTAAATGAAACCACTAGTGTTTTAATTGCCTTAGAAAAAATCATTCGGCTCAAAAATGCCCATCTATTTCCTGTCGAATATCTAATAAGCCTCATCATACTATGTTACATATATCACAACAATCAAATTCAAATCAGTCGTAATCTGTCACTACAACAACACCAGCTAGTTCAATTTTTCATATATGCCATTAAAGTGCTATTATCAACGTGTAAAGTGATTATCTAAGACATTCATGGACACGAACAAGAAGTACGAGCTCTTTTGGCACTGGTTTGCAACCGAACCTCATAACCGAGTCATGTGCTAAACGCCTAGGACTGCGGCACATCAACACTAATGTTCCGATTGTAGCAGTTGGTGGGAAAAAAAAGATTTAGTGTCTTTGTTTTTCCATCAACTGCTACAATTACGCTGTGAAAACATCGCGTCACGGTTGACTAGATTCAAGATGTCTATCAGTGCTTTAGTTATCGAGAGGATAACCGATTGAATTCCTTCGCATTTTATTCAATTAGATTTTTCCCGTATATCTGCTGGTATCGAATTAGCGGATCCGGAATTCTACGAACCTCGCGAAATTTACTTATTAATTGCTAATGGACATTATTACAATATAGTGCGCGACGGTCGGTTAAAGATGAACTAATTTTCGCTTTACAATACCCATTTCAACACTCACCGAGGCTGAAAAACTAATTCAAGAAATTCGGGAGAGGGACATACGTAAACATAATATAATTATTTATGGCCTGCATGAAACACACGACACCCAGGCTGGGCAGTTTCAAAGTGATCTGCATGAAGTGAAAGAGATTCTCTCGATTCTTCAGATAAACCAAGAGGTAATAAAACCAATTAGATTGGGAAAATATGATCCTACCAATAATAATAACAAACGCCCTCTACGCTTAAAACTCGCTCAGGAATCAAGTATAAATGTGGCATTCCGTAACATAAGAAATCTAAGGAAAAACGAAAAATTCAAACATTTGAATTTATCTAAAGATCAAACTCCTATGCAGTCCGAGTTATACAGGGAGACAAAACGTGAACTTGTGCGACGTACATCTACAGGCGAGTCCAATCTTCGGATCAAGCATGTTCGTGGAATTCCAACAATTATTTCCGATAGTTCGGAAAACTAATTTCGTCAGGAAGAAACCATTTATCTAGCTTTTATTATCAAAACACCCGTGGACTATGTTCAAAAACTCATTTATTCTATACTAGCATCTGCAGTTGTTCGTTTGACATTATATTTCTAACCGAAACCTGGCTGCATGATTCTGTCATTACCTCTGAGCTGTTTAGTTCAGAGTATAGTGTAGTACGCAGAGACAGAGATCTGTTGTTAACAGAGCTACTGGCGGAGGTGTTTTAACAGCATTTAATAGTAACGTTACATTTGAATATATTGATGTGTCGCATATAAATAATTTGGTACCATTAATTGATATTATTTTGTGCAAATGTCATATTAATTCATTCTGTTTTTATGCAATAGTTATTTACATACCACCTGATATTTCTTCGGAGGCGCTGGATATTTTTTTTGAAACCTTAGAAATTGTTATTCTTGATAAACCAATATTATTAGTTGGGGATTTTAATATACCATTATTTAGCCATGATTTGTTATCTAAACCTAGAAATCCAAAAGCGACGGCCTTATCCAACTTTGTTAATATTTTAAAATTAAAGCAACACAATAATGTAAAAAATTCCAATGATAGGTTACTTGACTTGGTTTTTTGTAACTTTGATATTGATGTTAACATTGAAAGAGATAGCTCTCCACTTGTACCTGAAGACGCTCATCACCCCGCACTCTCTATGTCTTTAAGCCTCGGTTTAGATATGAATAAACCTAGCCCTTTTCCTGTCAACAATAATGTACGGTATAATTTCAGGAAAGCCAACTACCTTAATCTACAGGGTGAGTTTTTTTCGATGTTCTCTATGGGGATCTCGGAAACTATAAGAGATAGAGAAACTGTTAAATGGGGAAAGAAGTGTAGATTTACGAGACGAATAAAATGCCACTTTCAAAGTTTTCAAAAAAGTCAAGGGTAACTAGATATTTTGAAAAAAGTAAAAAGTGTCAATTTTTTCAAATCAATATATCTCGGTTATTATAACAGATAGAAAAAAACTGTAAAGGACAAAGTTTTAGATAATTTTATGCAGATTAATAAAAAATAATCAGAAAATTTTTATCCCCATTATTTTCCGAGATATGACGCAAACTTACATTTTTTTAAATGGAAACCATAGTTGGCTGTGACCTCATTCAAAAGGTAATTTTTTTCTCTTTAATCCAATATGGCATACGACGTAGTTATTTCTAAAAATGAGTGAGTTATAGTCATTTTAAATTTCATTATAAATAAAAAATGGGTAGCCATGAAAAGATGAAAGTAAAACAATTGCAGTTGTTTATAATATTAGCAATATTGTAATTATAAGTTATACAGAGATAAACCAACATGAAACAACTGCATAAAGTAATTCTGTAATTATCAATATATCAATGGGAGAGAAATTTGAATATTAAAAAAATATGGTCAAAGAGTCCACTATTAATACTATTATGACATAAATTATATCTTTTTAAAATTGAATTTATGGCTTTTTAACTATTCTCATGTAAATTGAATTAAATGTTTCAATAACAGCTAGTTTATGATCCTCCACAGATTGATATGATTTTTCATATACTTTGTTTTTTACATAACCCCACAGAAACTATTCTAAAACGCGCAGATCGGGAGATCTAGGTGGCCCTGAGATTGGTTTATTTCTTCCCACTTATGAGTTAGGAAAAGCATCATTTAAATAATTTGTAAAGCCAACATGTTATGAGGTGGAACACCGTCATATTGGAACCATTTTAATCTTGCTTGTAATGATAAATTTAAACAATCGAGCGTATCTTCAAATGTTTACTGAAGAAAATGAAAGGAATCAGTTTCACTTAGTGAGCTTTCAAAAATATATGGACCGAAAATTATTAATCCAAACACACCATGGATTAAACCCAAATTTAATTTGTAGTTTTCTCTGTAAAACTTCCCGTGGATTCTCTTAAGTTCATCTATGTTCATTGTGGGGATTAAAAATACCAAAATTAGTTAATGGCGATTCATCTGTTCATAATATTTTTGTAAGAAAGTATTATCCTCTTGGCAAATGGGTTTATACCACATACAGAAGGCCATTTGATAATTACAAAATTATTATTCTTATGCTGGTTTTTTATTTTTATTTAACTTTGTAGAACTAATAATTACAATATTGCTATTATTATAAACAACTGCAATTGTTTTACTTTCATCTTTTTCATGGCTACCCATTTTTTATTTATAATAAAATTTAAAATGACTATAACTCACTTATTTTTAGAAATAACTATGTCGTATGTCATATTGGATTAAAGAGAAAAAAATTACCCTTTGAATGAGGCCATAGCCAACTATGGTTTCCATTTAAAAAAATGTAAGTTTGCATCATATCTCGGAAAATAATGGCGATAAAAATTTTCTGATTATGTTTTATTAATCTACATAAAATTATCTAAAACTTTGTTCTTTACAGTTTTTTTCTATCTGTTATAATAACCGAGATATATTGATTTGAAAAAATTGACACTTTTTACTTTTTTCAAAATATCTAGTTACCCTTGACTTTTTTGAAAACTTTGAAAGTAGAATTTTATTCGTCTCGTAAATCTACACTTCTTTCCCCATTTAACCGTTTCTCTATCTCTTATAGTTTCCGAGATCCCCATAGAGAACATCGAAAAAAACTCACCCTGTATATGATGATTTAATTCAAGCAGATTGGTCATTTCTTGAAACACTTGCCGACATTAATTCGGTTTGTCATGCATTTTATGATAAACTATATAACATTTTTAATAAATCCGTGCCATTAGCAAAACACTCGAATAGCTCACAGTATCCTCCTTGGTTCTCCGTTGAAATCAAACGTAACATTAAGTTAAAAAATCACTTTCATCACAAATGGAAGCGTACAGGTTCAATTTTTTTTCATAACGAATTTAAACGACTTAGACGATTAACAAAAATTCAAATTGCTGATGCGTACAAACTTTACATTCAAGGGCTCGAAACTAACCTCAAAACGAATCCTAGAGACTTGTGGAAGTACATCCATCAGAGGAATGGTACATCTAGAATCCCTGGGCAGCTGCATGATGAAAATACTTCTTATTCATCACCACAAGATAACGTTAATGCGTTTGCTAATGTTTTTTCTCGTGTATATACTCAAAGGGATTTTTTAAAACCTCATGAGATTTTCTCGAATCGGAAATCCCTAGTTATGCCAACCATTCAGGAGTCGGATGTCATCAAAAGCATCAATCGCATAAAATCCTCAAACATATGTGGAGATGATCGAATCCCGATGTTTGTTATAAAAGACTGTAGATTCGTACTCGCGAAACCATTGTCGATTATATATAATCTGTCTGTAAACACAATGACTTTTCCTGATGTTTGGAAGCTGGCCGTAATTAGTCCAATTTTTAAACGAGGGGACCCTAGTAACATTGAAAATTATAGACCCATTGCTATCCTCTCCAATTTCGCAAAAATTTTTGAACATCTTATTTATCAAATAATCTATAATCACACTAAGAATTATATTGCACAGCAGCAACATGGATTCTTTGCAGGCCGGTCAACGACAACGAACCTGGCAATAATAACTCAGGATATTAGTGAAGCTCTTGACAATCGCAGTCAAGTAGACGTTATATACACTGACTTCTCCCGTGCCTTTGATACTATTGACCATAGAATATTGCTAGCTAAACTTTCTGCATTTGGACTGACAGAGAATTTTGTAACATTTTTAGCATCGTATCTGGACAATCGGACCAATTATGTGTACTTTAACGGATTTAAATCCCACAAGTTTGTATCATCCTCAGGTGTACCACAGGGATCTAATTTGGGTCCATTGCTGTTTAATTTATTTATAGATGACCTAATTACATCCATATCATGCCCGGTATTAGCATACGCTGATGACCTTAAATTATATAAAAACATAAATAGTTCATTAGACTGCATCGATTTGCAACAAAATTTAACTAAAATTGTAACCTGGTGCAGCACTAATAAGCTCTCTTTAAATATTAATAAATGTGTTGCTGTCACCTATACACGCAAGCTGCACCCAGCTACTTATGATTATATGATCGATAGCGTAGTGCTTCGACGTGACATACGGATGAAAGATCTGGGAGTTTTGTTTGACTCGCGCCTCACATTCTTAGATCACATTAATAACATAAGTTCTTCTGCTTTAAGGATGCTTGGCTTTTTAATGCGTACCTCTAAGTATTTCAATGATACTAACCTGATAAGGGTTTTATATTTTGCATTGGTTCGCAGTCGTTTAGAGTATGCTTCACTTATATGGTATCCGTTTTATGCCAGCAATTCCTGGGCCGTCGAACGAGTACAAAAGCGGTTTCTTAAATTTCTAAGCTTTAAAATGAACGGTGTCTACCCTGATCAGACTGTGAACTATAATAGTTTATTGTTAACACACAATTGTACCTCCTTGTCAGAGAGAAGATATAGGAGTAGCAGACTATTTATATTTAAATTAATAACCAATATTATAGATTCACCCCAGTTATTGTCTTTGATTAATTTTAATGTTCCCCGTATAGCATCACATCAACCCCTTACTTTTTGTGTACCAACTGCATCTACTAACATTTTGCTGAAGGCCCCTATTGTGCACATAAGCCGTAACGCCAATGCATATTATAAAGATATATTTATAGGCGCTTAATTGTATACTTATGTAGTGTTTTTTTTTTAAATTTTTTTTCTCCTTATGTTTAAATTACTATTTAGTTCAAGAATGAAATAATTTACAATTTATTAGTTTCTTACTGTTTTAACTGTAAGTACTAACCATGTTAATTTAATTTAAGTTAATCTATTTAAGTTTACTGTATTTGATGATGTCCCATTTAGGTTCTTCCTGTCGGACAATAAAGTTTATTATTATTATTATTATTTCGGCTGGATAATTTTTGGGCAGTTACCAATTAAACCGCAAGTTATACAACAAAATAATGCCGCTGTATCAATGGTACGATTAGAGAACATAGTGACAAAATTTTGGGAACTAAAAAGCTACAAAAACGAAACTCTCACACCTGCCGACGACAGGAACACTATCAACGGAACTTCAGGCGAGATGAAACAGGTCGATTTGAAGTGCCGCTTTCCTTTAAGGAGGATCCTTGTAGACTGTGTGACTCGAGTGAATCCGCAAAACGGAAGTTTTTTGCTCTCAAACGCCGGCTTGCCAAATCGCCTGACACCTATACTACATATCGTGCATTCATGGAGGAATATATGATGTTAAGACATATGAGGAAAGTCAATGGAGACACAAAGGATGGTTATTATTTACCGCATCACTGCGTATTTAAACAAGATAGCCTAACTGCTAAGCTGCGAGTTGTCTTCAATGGGTCAGCTCCCACCAGTAGAGGAGTTTTACTCAAAGGCATTCGAATGGTCGGCCCCCAACTGCAAAGTGATTCATTTTCCATTATGCTACGGATCCGCTGTTGGAAATATGTTGTCACCGCTGACGTCGCGAAGATGTATCATCAGGTAAAGGTGAGACCCGAAGATATTAAATACCAGCGTATCTGGTGGAGAAATAACCCACGTTCGAGTTAACTACGGTAGAATATGGAACGTCAAGTGCTTCATTTCTCGCTATCCGTGCTCTTCGAGAACTAGCTCAAAATATGTGCGATGTTTACCCAATTGGAAGTCAGAGGTGTTTATCAGACTTTTACGTGGATAATTTCATAACGGGTGCAGATATTCTAAGTGGATCGACAAATATGATGTCCATGAGCGTTTCTGCACTGTGTTTTACAATAAATGTAAAAACATATTTGTCTTTTTATTAATTTTCATCATTAATAACTGCACTACAAATTTTAATATTTAATTTGCATATTTAAACGCTGAGAGCGGGCGATTATCTGTGGTGATATCGTTTTTTAAACGCGTCTCGAAATTCGAACATCGGCAATGGATCAATTTTATTTGGAATTGATTCATTCTCGCAGCGGCCTTTCAACAGAAAGGACGCGCGTAATTTATGACATAGCTGCACTGATGAGCTGTGATACAGCGAAACACGTTTCTGCAGATAGTCATTGCATAACATTTTTCGAGAAGAGGTTAAAAAATGATAACACCACAAAATTGTTACATCGTGCTGAATATCAGTTCAGACATGTAACGACAGTTAACAGTTATATCATTCAATGACTGGCGGTGCTGTAGTACGGGGAGTAGTTGTTTTAACTGTTAACTGGAGTTTTTACATTTATTGTAAAACACAGTGCAGAAACGCTCATGGACATCATATTTGTCTTTTTATTAATTTTCATCGAATATTATCTGTGTTTGTATTTATTCCATAATATCTTATTTTAATTAGACAATCCAACCTTTGTATACTGAAACATATAGTGTTAATAAATGCTATGATAATATTAAAACATTGCCACCAGCATATCATTATTATCGATGGTATTTATTATTAAAATGATTGTGCTATATATCATAATTCCCTAGACTTACATTATTAATGCCGTAAAATATTTTATTAAATCAATTTTTATAAACACAATCATTTTACACATTATAAATGTATTTTTCTCCATTAATGTAAGTAATAAGCCCAGTATTATATACAAAACTGTTGCAAAACTTTAGAAATTAAGTGTGGATTTTGTTATAGTGTATAATAAAAGGAACTGAATCACTTCAAAAATATAATTGTTTATAATAGTATATCAATTAATGTTTAGAAAAAAAAACTATATATTGTATTATTAGTAGCCTTCGAGGGGAATCCTTTACCTTCCGTTTTTCGACTAGATTGCGAGTTCAATTTCCGTTTGAAGATATATCTATTTATTCCTTTCATTGTATGCATATAAAAATGTTAATAAAGGGAATGTTTGCGAATCTATACTAGACAAAACAACTCGAGTTTTATCGTTATAAATACAATACACGATAAGCCTTTGTTTTCAATTAGTCAACTTTACTTCTGTGATAAATATGGTAACATATCAAATACCAGCATATTTACACAAAATCGTAAGGATCACGATAATCGCACACTTTGTATTCTTAACCTACTTTATATTAGTAAATTAATGAAATGCTGTAATTTTCTACCAGACTGGAAATTTAATTTGGTCTCACTAATGTATTCACCAACTTTATGTAATTGCAATCATCGCGAATTCGTATAACTTCGCTGTCTTTTTTTAATTGCGTTAATTAGATCGTATTCATTGGAAACTTTATTTACAAAATTGCGAACACTCTGAAGTCAGACCTTGTACGTAATTATAATATGACTTCTTAAAATTTAATCGTTATTATAACATAATGTTTGGCCTATTAACAGATATTAATTCCATGTAAAATATCCAATATTAAATATTATTATTCTATTTAGTCTATCAGGTGAAGTTTACTGTTAAATACTTAATTTTAAATGTCTAAAATGTTAATAAAAACAGAACAATATTAATAATAATTGCTGTAGAAATGAGCTTAGACACCCCCTTTCTACTGTAGTTATATTTCTGTTTGTTTCTAACTTACTTCAACAAGAAACATAGAAATTTCCCTATATAACCATTAGGTCGTTTGAGAGTGCAAAAAGGGCAATAAAGATACTCCATTCTCTTCACTAAAGTCTTATAGCGGGGAGTTATGTACCAGTAGTTGCTAGTTAAATATATTTACCCTTCACATCACATTCAGTATTATTATTATTAATGTACGAAATAATTTCAATTATTTTTTTTCTTAGGTCATTTACGGTAATTAGAATTAATGAATATAAGACAGTAATTGATAATAAATATTCCACGAGTCTCTTTAAGTTATATTTTATATTAGTGGAGATTATAATAATGATATTCATTAAAACTGACTTAACAGCGCTTTTTTAAATATTTTACCATATTCCTCTAAAAGCTTTTCTAGATACGCTTCTGTCTTCCTAATAATTTTCGCATCCTCTGCATTGTGCATTAACCTTAATAGACGCTTTGTTTACCTTCATCATTATAATGTGAATTATCATTAAAATAACAAAAGTAAGAAAAAAAACCTTAATTAATTAAGTAATGAATTAGGGGACGAATTACTCAGATTTATATATAAAGACAAATTGTATAGATATTAGAGCTTAATTATTTCAGTAGATAAATCTATAGATATGAACGTTTAATATAAAAAAGGACCTATTTTTAGTATATTGAAATATGTTATAAAACACATTTCAATTTATAAAAATATAGAGTTAAACTATATCTATGATAATGATCATTGTATGATCGAAACTCAAGTAATAATATTCAAAAAATGTCAATTTGTCGTAAAACAACTTGTAAAGTGTATTTATTTTTAATCAAAATGTAACCAAGTAAGTAAGCGTCGACAATATTCAAGATTTATTTAAATATTTTCCCCTAATTTTTAATTTCAGCATAAAATTAGGATTTCATTCAAATAAACAAACATTGCAACTGAATTTCAATAATGCAATTAAAATCGTTTCAAACGATCCTAATGCGGATATTTCGTTGTTAAAACCAATTATAAAGTTGTCACAACAATACATTCCAACGTTTTGCGCAGAAAGAGTTATTATAAATGAAATTACAAATTACAGTAAACAACTTATTCCGTGCTTATTCTAGTAATTGCATTGCGGGCGACGTCTGTTTTTGTGGTTACGTTGAATATTGAATCAAGTTCGAATTTTTGGTTTAAATTGATGCAGTTAAAATGTATGTTGGCTGAAGGGATCATCAATATTTCCGTCACGTAGGGCATAAAGAGGCATCGTCTGTTTCAGTGATTGCGCGTAATTTCAGTAATTTGCCGTTGCGGTCATGTAGCCATCTAACTGAAATCCACCCCTCGCAATTGTCGGGTCGGAGATTTCAAAATTGTCACTAGTTGTATCATTCCTGTATGTACAATTGCGAATTAAATTAGCTTGAATATGTTAAGGTATTCTCCGTACTAGGTGTACTTATTTATTTATCTGCAATAAATGTATTTTTACTCTATTATTTAATTTGTTACGCCCTAAAACTATTAATTTTTTTGTTTTAATATTTTTTAAAGATAATGTAGTATATGTTCTTGTTCCTATAAATAATTATAATATGCATAGACATATCCACGTCTGCTGATGTGGTCATAAGTAATAAAATATTAATATACAAGTTTGTGGAGTTCTTATTTGTTGCTAGAATATTTGAGAAAGTTAAAATTATATCTAGCTAAAAAATGTCTTATAATCCTCTTATCATAAGTATATAACCACCGACTATTGAAATGTCAACAGCTGATAATTATAACAATAATAATGTAAACATTAATTAAGCTTTCGTAATTATATTTTTAGTAAGTAATGGCTACAGCAAATAAATTTTAGTGGAAGAAAAATTAAAGGTTAACAACAAATGTTTAATTTCTATTTAGTCTCACATACAAGAGGATGTTAAATAACTTAAAAAATTCTATTAAAATATAGTTAAGGTCTTTATACATATTACGTAAACTCTTAAATATAACCACTAAACAACTACGAGAACTGCATTAGAGAATTAAAGAACCAGGTGAACCTTTCAGAGTAAATATTTGTTAAATTCGTGTAGGTATAATTAAGATCTTTCTAAAAATCCGATGACTAGTAAATAATCTCTATACATTTCTGAGAATTTTCATAGATAATTCAAGAATTATATCAAGTATATTTTAGAAAAAATATTATCGATAAATTCCTGTAATTATATACCATCTGATGATTATGTTTTGATTAAATTAATATATGATAAAGCTTATATCTTTATAATAACAAATATTCAGCGACAGTTTACAGAATGTTCCATAACCAAACATGATACGAATAGCTTTATATATAGGTCCAAACATTTGATATTTAATTAGATACTATACATTTATAATCGAGCATTAAATTTTTGAACCTAGATGTATAGCTATTAGTATGTTTCTATAATAATCATAACTTTATTGTTCTATCTATGTTACGTTTCTAAAATTATTTACACTTCACCCTAAATTAATTTTCTTATCTCCTTAAAGATACGCCCTATGTATGTATTGTCTACATAATTTTGTGAAAGCACATTAGATAATTTTAAAAACTACAAACAAATTTTAAAATTACTTTTAAAATAATATGAAATAGTGAGTAATTAGCAACTTTAAAAATTAAAAGAATATATAATTCGGACTATTATATATAGTCTAACAACTTTGCAATATACCCAGTGTATTTGGAAATACTACTTTCAAGAATTCAAGAACTACATCAACTAGTAAACAAGAAGTTCATAATAACGAATAAAATAACAAACCTATTCACAGGAATTGGTACAATATTTAAAAAGATATATGTGTTACATTTAAATGATTCAAAATATACAGTCTTATTATCTTATTAATATTGAAAGTTTTCTGGGATTCAAATATGATAATTTAACACAACTTATCTATCAAAAAGTTTATGATTACGCCAAAATTGGTCTTTGAAATTTTAAAAACTATTTATTTTATTTATAAGAATTTACCTTGCTGGAGAATCATCTAAAAGTATCACGAATATTGGTGGCCATAGAGAAGCCAAGAAAGCATAGGCATAATACCCAAAATAGTATCATCCACTACCGATATTTCCAAGAAAATACGCTATCCCCATCGAAAGAGCCATCAGGAGAAAACCAAAGAGAGTATGGGCCTTGCGCAAAAAAAACTATTACGAAAGAAAAAAATGGTGATGTGGCCATCATAGTACTTTCCCTATATTTGACTCAAAAACTATGAGGTTTACGCAAAAAATCTATTCTTTATAATTTGTTCACTTTTGAATACTCTACAAATGTTTGTTATATAAATTTCATGTAACTCCAATACTTTGTTAGCAAATTAGCTAAAAATGTCAAAATTTTCAATTTTTATTGTTTCTCTCGAAAGTTAAGAATTTTACAAAAGATGTGTTTTAATAAAACTTGTTCCGTTTCTTATTCCCTTTAACTTCTGTTTAAAAAGTTTTGTAATATTTTTCATATTAAAAAAAATATCGGAAAAAAACAAAAAAGGCCTCGAGTAAACATTCACTTTTTGAATGTTGACCAAAAGCTTTCCAATTACAGTTTTTACCAATAAAATCGTAACTTTAAAGTTTCATTTCAATCGGATTATTTGTTTTTGAGATACAACGCCCAACGCCTATTCATTCACGAAAATAATACTATTTAAATGGTGATGAGGCCATTATAGTACTTTCCATATATTTTTCTCGAAAACTATGAGGTTTACGCAAAATTCTTAATATTTTTTTTTTTTTAATTTGCTAAAATATAAAATAATTTCAATTTTAATAATCCTGTAAATATTGTATTTATCTATTTTTTAAAATAGTTATCTATGTTATAAAATTGGAGGGTGGAATAGTGGCCACCCACCCAACATAAACATTTGAACTTTAACTAAACGCTATGATTTAATTTATTTTCGGGCCACACCAACAGTAATGTAGTTGTAGTTTTCAAGAATTTAAAACAGTGTCAATTGTTGATGTAAAATTATATATATGGGGTGGGTGGGTGGCCACTATCCCACCCTCTAATCCATGTAACATCATAACGATTTGTTTTGAATTTATCATTACGTTCAAAGCTTCGAAGACGTTCAAATTTTCAACATTCAAATTTCAACGATTAATGTTTCTTAATTTCTAATTACGTTAGAGTAATAATTTCAGAAATAACTTAAACAAATTCTCGTTTATGATGTCGTGATTAGAGGGTGGGATAGTGACCACCCACCCACCCTACATATATAATGAAATTTTAATCACTGACACTGTTTTAGTTTCCAGCATTACAAGACAAAGTATTGTTGATGATGTTGACAAACTTAAGCAGTATTTAAGATTATTTATAAAGTTATATATAAGGTGGGTGGTGACTATCCCAGCCTGCAATTACATTATCTAAATTACTGTTTTAATTTATTAATAACATCATTTAAATGAAAGTTTTATAATTTTTTCAAAGTTGAAACAATTTTAGTAATTGCTGTTTAATTGTATATGCAGGGTGGGTGGGTGGCCACTATCAGACCGTCCAATTATCTTTAAGTTCACTCGAATCTAATCTTATAATCGTATGAATATTGTTTCTATTTATTTTGAAAAATTTTAAACTATGTTATAAGGTTGGAGAGTGTTATGGTGGTCACCCACTTACATACATATACATTTAAACTTCAACTAAAAACTCTGATTTATATTTTTTTTTGTCACACCAACAATAATACTGTTATGGTTTTCAGAAATTTAAAATAGTGTCTGTGGTTGAAGTAAAATTATATATGTAAGGTGGGTGGCCACTATCGTACCCTCCAATTTTCTTTAAGTTTACCCTAATCAACAATTATAAATTTGACTAAAATATATAATAATTCCAACCTTAATAATCGCGCAAATATTGTTTTTACTTATTTATAAAACTTGTTGTCTATGTTATAAAAATTGGAGGGTGTGATAGTGGCCACCCATCCACCCTACATATACATTTGAACCTCAACTAGAATGTCTGATTTAATTTTTTGGTCACACCAACATTTATACTCGTCAATTTTCAGGAAACTAAATCAGTGTCTGTGGTTAAAGTAAAACTGTATATGTAGGGTGGGTCACTATCCCACTCTCCAATTCTTTTAAATTTCATTCCAATTAAAAATTTTAAATTTAATTGAAATATAAAATTATTGTAATAAATATTGTATTTATCGATTAAAAACAATGTTTATGTTATAAAATTGGAGGGTCTGATAGTGGACACCCACCCATCCTACATATTTATTTAAAACTGCAACATGAAACTCTGATTTAATTTTTATTTTGGCCAGACTAATAGTAATACAGTTGTAGTTTTCAAGAAACTAAATCCGTTACACTGGTTGAAATTTCATTGTATATGTAGGGTGTGTGGGTGGCCTCTGTTCCACCCTCCAATCCATGCAAGTTTGCAAAGGTTTTTTTAAATTTATCATTACGTTCAAAGCTATGCAGACGTGTAAATTTTCAACATTCAAATTTCGACGATTATTGTTTCTTAATTTCTAATTATATTGAAGTAATTAATTTCGGAAATAACTTAAAGAAACTCTGGTTTATAGTGTAGGATAATGGCCACCCACCCACCATACATATACAATGAAACTACAATTACTGACAATGTTTTAGTTTCGAGCATTATAAGAAAAAAATATGTTAATGGTGTTAATAAACTTAAGCTTTGTTTAAAATTATTTGTAAAGTTATATGTAGGATGGGTGGCGACTATGCGACTCTGCAATTACATTATCTAAATTACTGTTTTAATTTATTAATGACTAAAGAATAAACGGTGAAAATTTGTAGAAATATTTAGCAAAACTGCTGGAAAATACTTGGAAATCTTTAACAATTTGGAAGAGAAAATATATCCGAAAATTCACTAGAAATCTAAATGAAAATTTGAAATGACATTGCTTAAAAAATTGCAATAAATTAAAACATAAAAATCGAGAATAAACATTGTTAGAAAAAATTGTTGTAAAAAATTCTATGTATTCAGGAATAATTGTTAAAGAATTCTAGAAACCCAGAAAAAACCTATAAGATAATTGGCTAGAAAATTCTTAGCAAAAAGAATATATCTCTAGGAATTTGTAGAAATATTGAAAATAATTGCTAGAAAATTCTAGATATCTTGGGGAAAATTCTAACAATGTGGAAGAGGACAGAAATTAAATGAAAATTTTTGATAAATTCAAATTCCTAAGAATTTCATTTTTAGAAAAATCAAGGAAATTTTATAATTTTTAGAAATATTGAAAAAAAATGCTAGGAATTTCTAGAAATCATACCAAAAATTCTAAAAATTTTAAAGTTTGGAATAAAAATTGCTTTAAAATGCTAAACAAAATTAGAGACAACAAATGCTACAAACCCAGAAAAAAAATAGCGTCCTTAAAATAATAATCTTGCAATTTTTAATTTTTAATTCTGAAGAATTTTATAAGTAAGGAAGAAAATTTAATAATAATTCTAAAAATATACAAAAAAAATGCTGAGAAATTCCTAACCAAATACTGAACATTTGTTGAAATTTTGAAACAAATGCTGAAAAATGTTTAAAATCGAACTAGCAAAGTTATTTATTTTTTTACACATAATTAGAGTCAAGACAGGGCAGAAAGACCGATGGTCGATAGCCCAAACGGACAGACTAACACATTAGATATCATTTGTAAATGTTTTTAACTTTGTATATACGTTCGAATAAAGATGTTATTCTCTCTCTCTCTGTTTAAAATCCAGAATAATTTTTGATAGAAAACAGAAATTCGAAAGAAGAATTGCTACAAATTGTAAAAAGAAATTTTAGAAATAGCTGAATTGTCAAAAGCAGAAAAGAAATTGTTGAAAAATTTAAAACCAGCGATATAAATCTTCAAAACTTGTTAGATTAAAATTTTTTTAAATTCTAGAAACCTTTAAAAAACTTCTAAAAAAATTGCTTGAAATATGGAAGAAAGTTCTTGAAAATAGATTTGTTTGATTTGATTGTTTTTTAAGCAGCATAATTATCAACGATTAGTATTTAAAGTTAATATGTATATGCAGGGTGGCTGGGTGGCCTCTATCTTACCCTCCAATCAGTAAATCATAAGCGAGGGTTTTAATTAAAAGTTGTAAAATGTAAAGATACATAAGAAATGGTAGTGTTTTCCTTACATTTTTCTCGAAAACTATGAGATTTATATTTTTAATTTTTAAATTTTTCTGCAAGTTAAGGACTTTAATAACATATTTTAATAAAACTTGTTCAGTTTTTGAATTCCCTTTAAATTTTATTTGAAAAGTTATGTAATATTTTTCAAATTTCGAGTAAACATCAAGTTTTGGTTTATGAATGTTCATTAAAAGCTTTTCAGTTCCAGGTTTTACCAAAAAAAAAACCTTATGTTTAAAGTTTCACCTCAAAAGAATCATTCGTTTTTGAGATACAGCACCCACAGACATTCTCATTCACGAAAACAATACTTTCCCTATATATTCAAATAGTGATCTGGCCATCATAGTACTTTCCCTTTATTTTACTCAAGAATTATGAGGTTTGCGCAAAAAATTTACTCTTAATAATTTGTTTAATTTTGAATTCTCTATATTTATTTGTTAAATAAATTTCATGTTACTCCAATAGTTTATTAGCAATTAGCAAAAAATGTAAAATTTTTAAATTTTTAATTTTTTTTTCGAAAGTTAGGAATTTTATGAAAAAAAAAATGTTTTAATAAAACTTTTTCACTTTCTCATTCCCTTTAACTTTTGTTTCGTTCACGCACGAAAACAATAATTTCCCTATATATACTATATAGGGAAAGTAAAAATAAAAAAATAAAATTATATTTAATAATTCGTTCAATTTTTAATTCTGTACAATTATTTGTAATACATGTTTCATGTATCTCTAATAGTTTATTAGTAATTGGCAAAAAATGTCAAAATTTTCAATTTTTATTTTGTTTCTCAAAAGTTAAGAATTCTATGAAAAATATGTTTTTACAAAACTTGTTCAGTTCTTCATTCCCTTTAACTTTTGTTTGAACCATTTTTTAATTTTTTTATATTTAGAAAAATATCACAAAAAAACAAAAAACGCCTCGAGTAAACAACCACTTCCGGCTTATGAATGTTTACCAAAAGCTTTTCAGTTCCAGTTTTTAACGATAAAATCTTAAGTTTAAAGTTTCATCTCAATACGATGTTTCGTTTTTGAGATACAGCGCCCACCGACAGACATACACACAGACCTACAGACACACAATTTTTTTTCCAGAAATTAGTGCAATGGACTCAGGGGGCCCCAAAACGGATATTTCCGCAAAAAAATTTGAAAAAAAAATCACGAAAAGTAAAAAACCTGTAGCGATGGTGTGTGTTATTAAGGATTATAACTCATCTCGAATATTTTAGGATCATTTTTCTAATATTTTGCATAAGCTCTGTACATACAGGCTAAAATCATCTTTTCTTTCTGAAGCCATTCATTCAATATTACGTCTGGATGTTTAGATTAGCTCTTTATTGGGATTCAATCGATATTAGCAACTGAGTTATACAACGTGTCCACGTAAGTATGCAACAAATTAGTTTCTCAGAAAATTTTATTCTTTATAAAAGTTGGTGCTTGACCTTAAACATACAAAAAAGACAAAACAAATGACATACGGTTTTAATTAACAAAAAAAAAACTTTGAAATTAACAATATTATTAATTGAATAACAATTACTCGATGTGGTCCCCTTTCCTCTCAATACATACATTTGTTTTTCTGTTAAAATCTCTGATTACATTAAAAAAAATAGGATGATTATTTAAATATCTTATACCATTTTTAATTTTATTTTCTAAATCATCCAAATTTCCAAAAGGCCCTTCAGAATAAACACTGTTTTTAACCACCCCCTAAATAGTAGTCAAGAGGATTTAGATTAGGTGAGCAAGCAGGCCTTGGAAATCTTGAATGTCGTCTTCAATCCATTTCTCATTAAATTGTTCATTTAAATATTCTACCTCGACACGAGCACTATGTTCAGGTGCCCCATCCTGCATAAACCAAACAGAATTTCTTGTAGCCAAAGGCAAAATATAAATATTTTTTCGAATTTAAGTTCTTTGGAAAAATGCAGGGTCTTATAATATTTCTGTTCAAAATCCCACACTAAACATTTATTTGTCGCGAATTTTACCACCTTATCGGTTTTGCAATGCCTGGTCTCTTCATTGCACAATAAGTACTCCGAAGGATTGCCCGGACAGAGATACTATGGGGGCAAGGAGTACATCGACATGATTGAGATTTTGGCCCAGAAGCGTGCACTCAAAATCTCGATGCGGAAAAGTGGTGTGTTAACGTGCAACCGTACTCAGGTTCACCAGCTAACTGTGCTGTTTACACAGCTGTGGCCGAACCCCATGGACGCATCATGGGCCTGGACCATCCGGACGTCAGCCACTTAACACACGGTTTTATGACGCCGACGAAGAAAATCTCGGCGACGTCAATTTTCTTCGAGTCAATGCCGTACAAGGTAAATCCGGAAACCGGACTCAGCGATTATGACGAATTAGAAAGGTCGGCGAAACTATTTAAACCAAAAGTGATCGTCGCCGGCGTCAGCTGTTACTCTAGGCCTTTGGATTACAAGAGATTCAGGCAAATCTGCATGACGCAAATTTCTGGATTGGTCGCCGCCGGAGTTACCCCTAGTCCGTTCGACATCGTCAGCACCACCCCGCACAAGAGTTTGAGAGGGCCGAGGGCTGGCGTCATCTTCTTCAGGAAAGGGGGTACGGTCTGTTAATGCCAAAGGTGAAAAAATCATGTACGATCTTGAATCCAAGATCAACCAAGCAGTATTCCCAGGATTGCAAGGAGGTCCACATAATAACGCTATTGCTGCAATTGCGACCGCAATGAAACAAGCCAAAACTCCGGAATTCATCAAATACCAAAAACAGGTAGTAGCCAATGCCAGACATTTAGCATCCACTTTACAAAGTAAGGGCTACAAAATCGCCACCGGCAGTACCCACGTCCACATGTTGCTTGTTGATTTGCGAGGCACAGGAATCTCTGGCGCTAAAGCCGAGTTTATGCTTGAGGAGATCAACATAGCCTGCAACAAGAACACAGCTCCTGGCAATAAGAGCGCCATGAATCCATCCGGAATCAGACTAACAACCAGAGGATTATTAGAAGCGGATATGGAGAAGGTTGGCGCTTTAATCGATAGGGGGCTTAAATTGGCGGTAAAAGTAAGCGAAATCTTTAGACCTAAGTTGGTGGACTACAAGCACACGATCGAAAAGGACGAAGCCGCCATAAAGGGTGAGGTCCACTGAAGAAGGAAGTTGAAGCATTCAGCAATTCCTTTCCACTGACGGGCAATGATGAGTACTAGAATTTCTTTGCTGGATGAAGAATTCATTTAACGCATTTAATTACTTTTTTTATATGAAACATTGAAAAATATTATTTCTAAGAATTTTATTTTTATAAATAAATTCTCATACATTAAATTCTCATAGAATATTGATTTTTACAGATAATTCGGAATGCTAAATTTTCTGTTTACCAAACTACACCATTTGTAGTAAATGTAGCTTCATCCGTAAACAGAATCTCCTAATCAATTTCTATTTCACCTTGTACCATGAAACAAAATTCAGAACGATTTTCATAATCATGCTCTTGCAAAGTTTGAACATATCTTAGTTAAAATGCTTTAAACTTATTCACCACTAGTGACTTTCCTAATCCTAAACTTCTGGCGGATTTTCTAACTAATATTTGAGGATTGTCAACCACGCTTTGCAAGATGTACAACGACTGCTTCACATTTCTCACTGGTTTAGTATGTTCTCTTTTTAGATGCAATTCAAATGTTCCGGTCATTTTAAATTGCTTTAAAATTCTTGACACTTGTGAATAACTGATTGTAGCTACTTCTCTGCAGGTTTTATATTATCGGCGCATATTAGTACCAACTCTGCTCTATCTTGTAAAGTAATTTGCTCTGCCATAATATAGGAGAAAACAACTCTTAATAAATTACTAATTAATCATTTTTTTAATAACAAATATTAACGACAGATGCGTCAAAACTAAGACTACTTGATAAAATTCGCTTAAAAAGTGAAAAAGTTATAATAATTGTTTATTATTTTGCTAACATAGCGTCGAATGTCATTTGTTTTGTTATTTTGGTATGTTTTAGATCAAGCACCAACTTTTATAAGGAATACAATTTTATGAGAAATTAATAATAAAAAAGTTACGTGGACACGTTGTATACATAATACATAAGTAAATGAAGAAAATATTGGAATCATAATATACCACAGTAAAAGAGCAAAGAATAGAAATACACCAATTATGTGGAAGACATTTGGTTAACCATTTAAGGCGTTAAACATTTTTGTACAGCGAATTATGTCCATTGTATACCAAGGATCTCTTCGCGCTCAAAGCCATTAAGGGACCTTTTCAAAGCTGTATAGACTGTTAGAATAATGAAGAATCGAATCTAATGGAATCATTTTTGGTCTTTATTTATCTAGGTTAACAAAACAAAACCATTTGAATCAAAGTTACGACTATAAAGTACTTGCGGCAGTGTAGACACGTTGAACTTATTCAAAAGTTCGACAGCGGCGTGTTAGAGGGCGTGGTAGATAACTATGTCAGGACGCAAAGGTTTGTGCTGTCCTCTTTAGTAGGAACCTAGTCATCGACGGACAACTGAAATCACTGAATAGGCAGGGCTTCTATACGGTAGGTTACTCCGACGATATCACAATACTACTTTCCGGCAACAGGAGCCCTGAGAACAACTCCAACAGCGGCTATAGAAGCCACCCTTATATCAGATAAGAGGCAGCAACGGCGGCTGTAAGCAACGGTGGAGGTGAACACCACAAAATCTTTGAGAATTTTAGAAAAAGAAATCTCGAAAATATTTATACACTAGAAAGCTTCAAATAGACTCAGGAGTAAGAAGCAAACACAAATTTATTCATACGTACACTAATGGGTCGTTGACGAAAACAGGTGCAGGTTTAGGAATTTATTGCAAAAACCTGTCACTGAAAAAAAGTACTGCTCTAGGTACGTCAATGAGCTCGCAAAAACGTTGGAACTTGTAGATATACTTTATTCTTTATTTTTTATTCCTCATTGGCTTTGATTCTCCTGCTTACACAATTACAAAAACATATTATACTATATACATAAATTTAATAAAAAATAAACAAATAATTTAGGACACAGGAGTTCACTGTTTACCACTTCTCTTCCACTCAAACCTATGTTCTTCCTTAGAAAGGTTATATAATAAAGGTAATCTCTAACAAAAAGAGAAGAAAAAAAACATACACATTATAATGGACAGCATTCACTGCTAGCTCTAATACTATCTCAGAATAGACGCTGGAATATTGCGAAGCCATGGATGAAGTGGCTTGGTAACAATGTGACCCTATTCAGGGTGAAAAAACACAACAACAGCAGAAGGTTTAGCGCCCTCTATGTAAGACTTGACTACCCTACTAAAAAATGCATCAACCAGATGCCATAAGGAGCGATGAGACAACATACCTGGAGGTAGGATCTCAAAAAACTCTCAAGAGAAAACCTACGGAATGTTGTAGGGCTCCTAATAGCACATTGCTATTTAAGATCGCACCTAAACAGACTGGGACTACACTCTAGTCTTACCTGCAGGGTGTGTGAAGAGAAAGAGGAAGCCGCCAAGCATGTACTTCTGGACAATCGTCAGACATTCCAAGGGTCCTTCTTGATTCAACAAACGCCAGGGCGTTTGCTAATGCCTTCGGTTGGCTCGACCATAGCAAGGAATGAGGACTCGGATGGGAGGGCGCCTACGTACCCTCCTATCGAACACATTCAAATCCAAATATCCAACTAATTAAGGATGCGGTGGAATCGCTCCTTTAAATAGCAGATCACTCCAGGGTAAAACTGATACACTGCAGGTTGTCTTAATTTTAGTTTATCGGAAATACATCTATTACTAATACGGCGGTCAATTCACGCATTTTCACCATCATTTATTCAGTTGGGCTTGTTGAAATTTTCTCAACACAATTTTCGTCTTCAGCGTATTTGCGATCATTTTAGGCAACCTTTGTACGTAAAATTGCTTCAAATATCACTGCATTTTTCACTAAACTAGATTTCGCTGGGGATTAATGACACTAAGACACTCTACTAGCTATATTTGCATTACGACTGTACGGAAAAGTGGTGGCCGATGAGGAAGAGATATCCTCAAGTCCAAAAAGATCAATGTCCATCACAGCTGCTTCTAAGAAACCCAAAAGGCGCCCAGAAGTGGTGCTACGAGAAAACCAAAAGTATCCAAGCTGATTCGCTCACAAAGAAACAATTTCCAAAAACAACTCGAAGCGAGGGTGTGTGATATAAAGGATTCAAACTTATTTAGTCCTTCTGCAAAAAAAAAGAAATATTGTTGGATCGCTTTGTTGCTATTCATATAAACTCCGCACATACAGGCTAACATCACCTTTTTTCTTGAGTCACTCAGAATGCCTCTTTGATATCATATGTAGTTGATTGGAACAACTTTTTATTGAGAATTAAATCAATATTGGTAATTAATTTATATAGATAATTTACGTAAATGGAAAAAAGTTGGCAAGAATAGCAAAAAATAGAAATGCAGCAATGATCTCCTATTCAAGTTGTTGGCTGTTAAGGAACTTTGTCAAAGCTCTCTAGACCACTGAAATCATATCGAATCCAATCGAATTCTTTCAAGGTATTCCTTACTAAGGTAACAAAAAGCTGCTTGTAGCAAAGTCGTGGCTGTAAAGGACTTGCGGCAGTGTAGCAGGCATATTAAACTTATACATGAGTTTGACGTGTGAGAGGACGTGACGGACAACCTATTCATCTTTGATATCTGGGCGGATCCTTCAAATGGAAGAGCACTCTAGAATAAAACTGAACTGTATGACTACATCGTACTCTGACTAAATTTTAGTTCATCTTCTAGATTTATTGAACACTAACACGATGATCAGTTCATGCATTTTCACCAGATTTTTCTCAGTTCAGCTTATTGAAAGTCTATCAGCTCGGGCATCGTCTTCCACGTCGTCGCGGTCGTTTTCTAACCTCTTGGACTACATTAAAATGTTTTCACATAACATTGCTCCAAGTGACGCTGCATTTTCCACTAAACTAATTTTTGATGGGGATTAATGACCTTAGCTCACTCGATGCAAATAAATTACATCTCGGAGGTAATTGACCCCCATTTGCTCTATTAATTGAAAAGTAGTTTTATTGCCTACATTGTTAAAATATTAGTTTTATAGCTTAGAAAATTTGAATTCGATTTTTAAAATTTTTAGTTTAGAGTGGTAGTTTAGACCTGGAAAATTTTGAAATTATTTTCACAATTCGATTGTTAAACCATCACAAATTGTTTATAGCTGCAAAAGTAATATTGTTTTAATTTTAGCAACTTATTTTAAGGTTTTTTTTTATAAAGCTTATATAATTGACAAAATGTTATCCTTGGATACCGAAAAAAAAAATCATTTTTAACTGATATAATTTTGCAAACAACTATGTAATATATGAAATAAGTGAAAAATGTTATGGATTTAAGATGATAAGATAAGTCTTAATTTTTAAAGTTCATTTTACCTTTTTGTGAATGCGTCGTTATTCTATAAAACTAAGTTAAATAACAAATGCATATAACAAAGTCTGAACATAATACATATTTTCCGCTTTTTCTTTCTAATTTAAGTATTCATGTGGAATTTAGTTTTTTTTTATTCCCTTCTCTACAAAAGCCTTCTAAAAATTACTTCCACCTACCTTCAGTATACAATCTTCCAACTTTCTTAATTACTTCCCTTTTCTGATCTAAATTTAACTAAAATTTATACTTCCATTGCTACATTTTTAATGGAAAATATATATCACAGGGGTGGATTTAATAATTTTCTTTTGTTTCATAATTAATTTATTAATTGAATAGATGTCAGGAAACTGATAAATTACTTATGGAACAAAACAGGACTTCAATTTACAAATCCACCCCTGTGATCTGAATTTAACTATTTAAATGTAATAATTCTCTTCCTAATCAGTTAACCATTACTAAAAAAACTTGTAAGTAAGTGTACTGTACACCTGGACTTCAAATAAATCCTTCTAGTGAATTTCTAAGTTGGTATCACATTGACTATACTTCTATTTCTTTACTGTTTGTGGTAATACAATATCTCATGCATTTTTCTCGGTTCAGCTTATTGAAAGTCTTTGTTTTCTAAACTCTTGGACTACATTAAAATGTTTTCACATGAAATTGCTCCAAGTGACGCAGCATTTTCCACAAAACTAATTTTTGATGGGGATTAATGACCTTAGCTCACTCGATGTAAATATCTAAGTTGGTATCACATTGACTCTATACTTCTAACTATTTCTTTACTGTTTGTCCTAACATAACATCTCACGCATTTACTTTCGTGCTACTCTCCATTCTTTACTCTTCAAATCCACACAGCTTAGTCTCCGAACTCACCATTATATCTATTCCCTTTTACTGTAGACTCACTATATAATAGTATGTACACACATTTACCATTTTCAAGAAATGCTTCACATTTGCTCTATCAACGACTTGCCTTCGATTTTCCTACCATCTTCTCCGAAGCAGTGGTGGTGGATGAGGCTCTTTTGGCCTTTTCTGCCGAGTGTCTCTGATTGATTTGCTATCAAAAATAACGTCAAGTTCCTTGATTTCAAATACTTTATCAAAAATAATTCGATTTAAATAATAAGAAGCATTCATGTTCCTATTAGTTAAACGGGAAAAATTTATATATTTACATTTACTAATGTTTAAATATAGTTCATCGTTAATACACTATTTGAATAAATTATTTAGTTCAACCTGCAGAAGTAATTCATACGCAGTTGTACTAATTTTCAGAAATAGCTTCAAGTTGCATACAGCAATATAACAGAATGCCGTATTAGGGTAGCTATATCATTAATGAATATATTGAATAAGATCGGTTCTAAATGTGTTCCTTGCGGAACACCTGACGTAACGTGTATAGCTTCTGAAATAATATCATTAATCTTATCATACTGAATTCGTTCCGACAGAAAGCTAGATATCCATCTAATGCACCATTTAACCCCAAGCATTATAATTTGTTTAGTAAAATAAAATACTTTGGAAAAATCAGAATAAATGGCATCTATTCTACAGTTTGTCTCCAAGGCGTTCAACAGAAATCTCCATGTTGATGTTCAAAAGTACACTTTTAAATATAGAAATAACACAATTAAGTAAGTATTTTGCAGACTTGACCAACTCTTCTTAGATTAGACTGAAATGTTACATGCTTCAAACTAAATAATATAATTGAATGTAAGTTTCTTTGGAAAGTGATTTATTGAAATTTATTTAGAATCATCTTTACTTCATATTAATTCCATCACTATTTTCACTCCCTTTCCTCAACGCTCTAGTTATTTGGTACCAACCAAGTATTTTCTACCTCTATAGTATGGCCTTGAATATTTTTTTTTATCCAATAAACATTAGGAATATTGATTGTATATATTAATCTTATCTCCTGTTGTATGTACCGAATGCCTAAAGCCTATGCATATTAAAAATTTTAATAAGAAACACTAAGGTCTCCAAACATTACTGCAGATTATTTTCTCTAACCTACATTCCCTTCAAAAAAGTTCTTCGAAACTCTATGAAACATTTTATATTCTATCTGTGTAATTAAGCACTAATTCCTTATTAATTTTTGAAACGATGTTCCTTTCGACATCCTCTTTTTAATATTCCATATGCATTTTCACTCTTTCATATATACTGTAATACTTCATTCTAACTGCTACTACCTATTTCCCTTTCCCTTCCTTAAGTTAAATAATCTCGAGATGCTTCGTCAAAATCGTTCAAAACATTTCATTTTCACCTCATTTTACTTCTGAAGCTCATTATTGCAAAATCTTTGATTGAACCACCTTAATTCATTTAAATATTTTCTAACGTTTTTGTCAATTTGCCATTTCTACTTTATTACCTTGATTTTTCACAAATTAGGAATTAAAAAATATTACAGGAAATGTATTAAATGAAATGTTAATTCAATGGGGTAAAACACTTGTTAAGTTCCATAATATTTTTATTTTCAGTTGCCTGACACGTGTTTCGATCATTTCTGATCATTTTCAAAGTACAAAATAAATTGAATTTAGTCAGGCAACTGAAAATAAAAATATTATGGAACTTAACAAGTGTTTTACCCCATTGAATTTACATATCTCGTTCCATCAAGAGTGTAGCTCTACCAGTATCAATTATATTAAATGAAATGCTCTAGTTTAAAATTTACACAGTTTATAATGTCGGAACAATGCGTCAATTGTTTTGTCACAGAGTGACTTTGTGACATGTGATCTTATAACCTAAAATAATTTAATCATTAAAAAAAGTCATTTGTGTAAATGCGTATTTGATTTGATTTACCAGATTAGAAATTAGTTTATTATTTTAAATTTATTTATTCGCCACAAATAATATATTTTGCCGTTTGCATTAGGTTGATCGTTCAAGTTATAATCAGCTTTCCTGGTCTTATCAATTCATTTTTTAGTACATATCTTAAAACAAATCTTAAAAGTATACTTTCTGTTTTTGCCTCTATAGAACAAATTAGGTTAGCAATTTAATTAATTTAATTAAATTACGGTTCCACTAGCTTATTATAAATCATTATTATTTTTAATACTACACCATCACCAATAACTATGCTCTATTTTTTTTTCTGTTTAAATTATATTTAGAATTTCCTCTATATCAAATTAATTCCTCTCAATTATAATTGACCAATAATTAATTACACAGTAAATGCTACTGTATTTCCATAACTATTAAAATTACTATTCTACATTTCCAGTGGGAGAAATAAATCCGTTCTATATTTCGGAGTTTATGGAGGAGTTACCCAAGAGAACAATATTAATACACGTAGGCGTGCAAATTTATGCAGTGTTTGTTTGGTTTTAGATATAAATTTGGTATTGAAGGCTCAAATTAATTACACTTTGATATTGCGGCCACTTTATGAATAATAATCCCTTATTATAACATTTGCTTAATTGATTATGCTGATTATATATCTACTTATTTAATAAATACGAAAGTTCAGTTAACGTTCTAGACTAATTAGTGCAAAAAATCATTCTAATAATTAAATAATAATTTCTATTTATAGAGATTGATTAATAATAATGTAAACACTTATTATATATTATTATTAAAAAAATTAAAATAAGGTTTTAAATGATCTTCATTTAAGTAGTATTATTAAATTTTTATTATAATAATAATAATAATACTTTATTCGTGCTATTGCGCAAGTTTACACATGTCACAGATAAGTTAGCGGTTTCAAAAAGCCTTAACTAATGTATAATAATAAACATTGTGTTATTAGTTACACGAAAACAAGTTATAAATAAAAAGATAAAATTATTATATAATTAAAATTACTTAAGAGCTAAGTTTTAAAATAATACAGTTCTTAGTAACAAACTACATAATTAACAAATTAAAAGCCATTTATAAATAAATAAGATCATTAAAAATATTAAATATTGTGAGAATGGTTCTATGCTAAAAAATCTTCAATATTATGAAAGGCATGTGCAATAAAAAAAAAAAATTAATCGTGGTATTAAATTTAGTACTAGGCATAATTTTTAAGTCATCTGGTAATGAGTCATATAATAATGGGTCATAATAGTCGACGATAAGTTGTGAATATGAAATACCCATTTCTATTGTGGTATTCATGTATATCATTATGTGTAACATATTTGTAGAGATTATTATGAACGAACTTTAAGCATTCCAATATATATAAACTGGGAACTGTTAAAATATTGTACCTGATGAAAGAGTCTGTACAGTCGCTTTGAAAGTCGAGTAATGCAACAATCCGCATTGCACGTCTTTGCAATCGGAATACTGGGGATAGTATACTAGAATGTCCCCATGCTAAGATTCTGTAGCATAACTGACAATGAATTAGTGCAAAGTAAGCAGTTCTCAAAGCACGTTCTGGTAGGGTGTTAATAAGTTGGCGTAGAAGATAAGTATTTCTACAGAGTTTACTTGAGAGCTCAGTGCTATGTCTGTGCCGTGTAAGCTTTGAGTCCAGATAGACTCCGAGAAATTTACCACTACCTTCATTCACACCTCGGGTTAATGAAAATGAAAAATGGGATGGTCTGTGTTTTTTCGACATTAACTGCCAATTTATTAGCTATAAACCAATTAAGAGCCATTTTAACTGAATTCATGCTTACGTGTGAGGCTCTATTATATTCACTTGAGGTGTTAAGTAATGTCGTATCGTCAGCAAAAAGGTACTTGCAATCAAATTGCTGACAGGGCAAGTCATTTATATAGATTAAAAATAATAAAGGCCCGAGTATTGAACACTGAGGTACCCCATGCTTTAACTGGGTTTCCTCAGATGGACAGCCATTTATAAGTACAGTTTGTCGTCGATTTAAGAGATACGAGTTTAGCAAACGGCAAGTATCTGGTGAGAAATTACAATAGTAAAGTTTCTGCAGAATAATTTCGTGGGAGACACAGTCGAATGCTTTGGTGAGGTCTAAAAATGAGGCAACTGAGCAAGTGCCGGACTCAAAGCAACTGTAAATTTCTTCGGTTAAGGCAACAATAGATCAACCGTTGATTTACCTCTTCTAAAACCAAATTGACAGGAAGAAATGATTTCGTATTCATTTAGAACGGCTATGATTTGCAGGAATTTAACTTTTTCGAATACTTTCGATAATACAGGTAAAATAGAAATTGGTCTATAATTATTAATATTGTCTTGGCTTCCTATTTTGTGGACAGGGATAACACGCGCACGTTTTAAACAATCTGGAAAGATACCATTTGAAATATTTAGGATTATTAGTTTTGTGAGAAGAGAAATTATTACATCAACGATTGATTTAAGGATGTTTGTACTTATACCATATATATCATGACTAGTACTATTCTTTAAGCTAGCTATAATATCCTGTACTTTAGTTTCACTTACTTCTTGGAGAGTGAAATAACTTCTGATGTTTAGATTAATATGATTCAAGTAACTGATTGGATTTTGTTCGGTTATTGGTAGCTGCTCTAAGAGTTCATTCGCAATTGTGCTAAAATGCAAATTAAATGAGTTAGGACCGATATCACCTAAGTTATCGCTAGTTAATTCATATTGAATGGGTTTGATAAGGGACCAAAAGGCTTGTTTGGATTGTTGCCTGATTTGGCAAGATATTTAAAAGGTGCAGCAGTAAAAATTAGTGTTTACGTTGTGGTATTATCTATTTATTTATGCGTTTCTACAATGATATTGGTAAGAACTGGGTACGATATCACGACAATATTATACCAATACAGCAAAACTCTACAAAAATTGAATAGCTTTTCAAGTAAATTTCTCAGATAAATTGTTGATAATTCTCTCAATACTCAAATGACAATCTTAATAATATTAAAAAATCTCATTGATACACTCGATTTCATATGAAATGCACCACCTAGAAAGAATAATACGATTGATGCGAAACTTCCTGAAAATAGTTGTGTAACAAAATAATAAAATTATTAATAAAAGACTTTATTTTAACAGAAAAAAAAAATGAATAATGTCTTACATCGCCACGCACAGCAACGCAAGAATTTACCCTTCAAGGCATGCTTAGAATCAAATGGTCTATTATATCTGCTTGAGGCATCTCATTTCAAGCAACTTCTAACTTAAGTCTCAGATTATCTAAGTTGTTAGGAGGTCTGGCATGTTGCAAATTGATAATCTGGGATGGATTTAACGGATGTCTGTAGGAGTTTATGTTTTATGAGATTCGAAGAGATTGCCTATAACAGGAAGAAGTATGATGGGACGATAATTTGAAACAAGTATACAATAATACCATGTTTCCATTTGGGAAGAATATATTGTTGGGGATAACAGAAGTTAAAATATTTTTAGAAAAATGAGGTGTATTGTAAGGATTGGTATATATTATAGTAGTAGTATAATAATGCTTCGTGTATATATCCTATGGCTTGGTCAAGTGCAGTCTCCGTCGAACGATTGCTTCTAAAACCACGTTGTGTATTGGAGAGAATGTCATATTTCTCTAAAAAGGCATTTAATCTTACATTAAATAAAGACTCATAAATCTTAGCGAACTGACACTGTAAGGCTACGGGTCTGTGGTACTTCATTTCAGTGGGGACTATTTTTGATATCTTTAATCGTTCTGGATAAACACCTTCGATAAAACTCATATTGACTAACATACATAATGGTTCCAATAACAGAAATCCAACATGCATAATTATATGTCTATTCCACTTGATTTTTTATTGCTACAAACTTTGTTTATTGTGGCATATATTTCTTCTGGAGTGGTTGGATATAGAAATAATGATTATGATTGCGTTGTGTTATTTACTGCGTTCCTATTAATACTACTCGGTTTCTTTTTATTTTTATTTATTATAGCTTAAACCGAGAGTGGTCGCGCGTGCACATACGAATGTACAGAGGCATTTATAATTGATTTTAAGTGGTAATAACACATTGAAAAATTGTGAAAATTGGTGTGTGGAATCAATTAATAATCAGTTACATGGTGAGTGTTTTATTATAAAAATCAGTGTATAACTTCATTGGTAAATTAGCTGATTTTATTCTGTAAAATTCCATTACCTCTTCCCGGCATACTCACGGCCGATTTCAATTATAAAAAGAAGCAAAAATTCCATATCAATTTAATCCGCATTTACGGTCATTGCCCCAATTATTTTATTTAAAACTAAATCCCGTATTTCCTAATCACTTTTCCGTGGTCTACCGTGTTTGTGTAATAAAAGTCCTCATAAACGACCCTTTGAGGTGAAGAGTGCCCCCTGTTTTTATATGTTGTGATTTTTTTTCCCTCCGTACTGGTTCCCCTTTTCTGTTTACTTATTGTTTATTATTATTAATAATATTAATTAAAGTGCGGTAAATGGTTTCATGCGGACTGTTTGAACTGTACACTAGATATAATAGAATATTATATAAATGAAGCTAAACAACGCGATGGTGACTACTGGGTTTGCACTACTTGTATGCCAGCTGATCCATCAATAAGAACCCGACAAAAAAGTTCTTCGTCGTCTATTAACGATACAATTAAAATTGTTTTAAAAAAGGAACTTGCTTCCCTTTTCAAAACTGAATTTCAAAAATCAATGTTGGATATTCTAACTGAAATAAATAACATAAAAGAACGACTATCTAAACTAGAAAATGCCCTTTCATCACAATCAACGAATAAATCAACAGACGCTGACATGGTAGCGGAGTTTGAAGAGCGGCAGCAGCGTGCGGCTAATGTTATGATATATAATGTTCCTGAATCAAATGGTTCACCAGAAGTGAAAATACAGAAGGATTTAACTGCGATTAAAACCATTATGGGCCCCAATTTCAACAGTTTGTGCCCACGAAAGGTTATTCGTATTGGGAAAGCATCAAGTAAACCGAGGCCAATAAAATTAATAATGGATTCTCGGGATTCAGCTATCAATCTTTTGAAAGCATCAAGATCAGTTGAAAAAGGATCTGTAAGATTTTCCAATGACAGAACCAAATTGCAGCGAGAACATTATAGACGTTTAAAGCAAGAGCTGGATCATCGCAAAGAAAATGGTGAAGATAATCTGACTATCAAATATTTTAACGGTCATCCATCAATTGTTACATCTAATGTTGAAAAAGTAACAAAAAACTGAAAATATTTTTTCAAAATGGTGGAATTCGTTCCAAAATTTGTAATTTATATAAAAATGTAAATTTGACTAATTTTGATGTATTAATTTTTGTTGAAACTTGGTTAGACTCATCGATAAATGATAGCGAATTAGGTCTTCATGAATTTTCAGTATTTAGATGTGATCGGTCTTATAAAACTAGTGCTAAATCACGTGGAGGTGGTGTTTTGATAGCAGTTCATTCACGCCTTAATAGCACTGACTTAACTGTAATATCAAATATTGAGAAATTATATGTGAAAGTATGTGATAAATTTATTTTTTCAGCTGTTTATATTCCGCCAGTATCAAATATATCATCTTATGTTGATTATTGCTCTTCCGTTGATTATGTTTGTAATTTATACCCGCACTCTAATTTTATTTTTTGTGGAGATTTTAACTTACCACGTGCCTCTTGGTCTTTTAATAATAGGCAGATTTTGTCTACTAATAATGATTGTACATATGCTCAATTATTATCTGAAACATTAGAATATCATAATTTACGTCAAATCAATATGATACCCAACAATCGCGGTATTTTCTTAGATTTAGTTTTTTCTAATATAGATGTTATTGTATCACGCTCAGATGATCCTCTTTTTAATGATAGCATCCATCATATACCGTATGCAATATCTGTGGACTCTAATGATATCACTGAATCCTTATTATATGATGATTTTATATTTAATTTTAAAGCTGCTAACTATACTAATATAAATATTTTTTTGTCAAGCATTTCTTGGAATGAATACCTGGTTGGCGATGATATTAATGTTATTCTTGATAAATTTTATTCTGTCTGCAGGTATGCGATTCAGAAATATGTTCCTATTAAACGCATTAAATCATCCTTTTTCCCAAAGTGGTTTAATTCTACTTTAATTAGACTAATTAAATTAAAACAGAAGTCTCATGCTCAATATAAAAGAAGTGGTAGCTTTATTGACTATGAACAGTTTAAACACCTACGTTCGCAATGCAAAACATTAAGTGAAAAGTTATACCACAATTACATCAACAAAATTCAATCAAATATATTACATGATTCTACATCTTTTTGGAATTATATAAATGAATTTAGAAAGACAGATGGTTATCCTAAGTATATGCATTTTAAGGATAGATCATGCAATTCAGGGGATGACTGCGTTAATTTATTTGCGGAATATTTTTCTGAAGTATATGTAAACGATGTAAACAGGGGTATACCATCTATGGTAACTTCTGAAAATTCAATTAACTTGACCCATTTCTATATTAGTAAAACAGATATCTTTAATACTATTAACATGTTACCAAACACTTGTAATCCTGGTCCTGATGGAATACCAGCTTTTTTCAATTAAACATTGTATCTATTCTCTTTGTGCACCATTAAATAAAATATTTAATACTTCTTTGAAAACATGTGTCTTTCCTATAATATGGAAAGAAAGTTATATTAGGCCTGTTTTTAAAAATGGTTCAAGAGAAGATATTATGAATTATAGAGGGGTCTCTATCCAATCTGTCATTCCAAAGATGTTTGATAAAATGATTGCCGAGCAACTAATGTTTTCTTGTAAACATATTATTTGTAATGAGCAACACGGTTTTTGTTTTGGAAAGTCTACTGTATCAAATTTACTTATATACCAGGATTATATATTAAAGGCGTTTGAGAGCAATTGTCAGGTAGATACAGTGTATACAGACTTTTCCAAAGCGTTTGACCGGGTTTCTCATACTATTTTAGTAGATAAATTACATCGCATAGATTTTGGTAGTGATATTATAAAATGGATTCAGAGTTATTTGACTGATAGAGTACAATTTGTTAAAATCAATAGTTTCATTTCTAGAGCAATCAATATTACTTCTGGTGTTCCGCAGGGTTCCCACTGTGGACCCATTCTATTTTTACTATTTATAAATGACCTTAACACTTATATTAAACATTGCAATTTTCTATTATATGCAGACGACCTTAAAGTATTCCGTTCAATAAAAAATATAACTGATATTATATATTTGCAGAATGACCTAAATAATATTTATATAATATTCAGTATTTCATTTGGTAGAGGACGTACTGTAGAAAACATTTATTACATTAATGGATCCAAACTGGCTTCAGTTGATTATGTGAAGGATCTAGGTGTTATATTCGACCGTAACCTCTCATTTTCAAAACATATTAACACAATATGTTGTAAGGCATTGAAAAACCTTGGATTGGTTAATCGCTTCGCCAATGTATTTTCAATAGACATCCAGAAACACTTATTTATTTCTTTAGTACGTCCTCAATTGGAATACGCTTCATGTATTTGGTCTCCATTTTATTTAAAATATATAGATCAAACTGAACGAGTGCAAAACAAATTTCTTTTATATATTTCATACCGTAATGGAATAAACAGATTAGATTATAGTCGTAGTGGCATGCTTTTATTTTTAAAGTTATCATCTCTTCGTGAAAGACGTTTATATTGTGATTTATGTATTATATTTAAAATAGTAAATGGTTTAATTAATTGCAGTGAGCTACTGGCAGAATTAAATTTTAATATACCATCAAGAACAAGGAATCATCAAATTTTCCGAGAAAATTTCCATCGAAGTTGTTTTGCTAGAAACAATCCCTTGTGCAGGATGGTTAGATTTTGTAATTCGATTTGCTCTTCCCCTAACTTTTTATTATTCGGTACTTCATTTGATAGTTTTAAGTACCATTTGAAATTGATCGACCTTTCGCTTTGTCAAAATGTATAAATCAGGTTAAAAAGAATTTGTTTTATGTTAAAATTATTTCTGTTGTATTAATTGTCTTGCGTATACGTATGTTTAGTTCTAATATATAGTTTTTTATATAATTATATTTATTTCCTTTTTCTTTTCTTTTCTTATTTTATTTTTATGTATATATTTTCTTTTAATTGTATTATTGTATTGTTAATATTTGTAAAATGGTAATACCGTAAATAAAGGAATAAATAAAATAAATAAATAGCAAAGTACTGATTAAATTCATTGCTTACAGACTTTGCATTTGAAATTATGTTTCCATCTGAATTCTTTATTGAATTAATATTATTTATTTCCTTGCCGCGATTTTCATTTATAATATTCCAACACTATTTGTTTATATTTTGACAATGCCTTAATCTGTTGCTATTATATGTTTGCTTTTCTTCTTTAATTTTCGTATTTGTATACCGTTTTAATTCCTTGTAACGCTCTGAATAATAAATGCTGTTTAGTGTTTTACTTAAAATAGACATTTCCCTCAATAATCGTAGCAATTGGCGCAATTCCTTAGAGATCCATGTATTGTATTTATTTTTTCTTTATACGATTTATAGGCTACAATTTCAAATGATTGATTAAATGCTTTCAGTATTAGTTCATAAAATATGTTGCATACATTATTGGCTCCAGATTCATTGGACAATATATCCTCCCATTTTGGGAGGTTATCACAAATCGGGATCAACTCCAACTTATAAAGCAGGTACATTTTAGAGAAAATTTAGATTCAAAAGAAAAAATAAATAATGAATATTCCAATATATTTAATGGGTTGGATAAATTTCCTGGTGTTCAGAAATGTTCATGCCTGATAACGCAGAACCATGTATAAAACCGAGCAGGACCATTCCAAGTAAGTTAGTTCGAAAGTTAAAAAATTAATTAGATAAACTATTTAAAAATAATATAATTTGTAGAGTTAAGACCAACTGAATGGGTTAATAATATTTTGATCACACAGAAGGCTAATGGTAATTTAAGGGTATGCTTAGATCCAACAGTTTTAAGTAAATTTATTAAAAGGGAACATTTTTATATTCCTGCACCGGATATAATATTCGATGATTTAAGTGGTATGGAACTTTTCTCAGTTTTGGATCTACCATAAAAGATTGTATTAGATAATGAATCATCGAAATTATGTGATTTTGCTACATCATCAGGTAGATATAGATTTTTAAGAATGCCATTCGGATTAAATACTGTTACGGAAATATTCCAATGAAAAAATTATGAAGTTTTTCGTGATATATTAAAAAATAAAATTTATACAGGGTTATTCACGCTATACGGCACGGAATATTGTGGCCAAAATACGCGACGTTCAAAAAGTTTCACTTTGGGAATATATAGGGGTCTATTAGGGCTACTTTTTAAAATTATTTTCATAATATACAGGGTGTCCCAAAAACCCTAAAAGTATCAAAGTTGTGTTTTTTTTAATGAAACACCCTGTATTTTATTGCATTTTTGGATCCGTCTATAAAAATAAGTATGTGTTTTAATAAGGTTTTTATTACATAAAGCTTAAGGTTTTTGAATTAATTTGAATTTTGTAAAAATGTAACCTAATTTTCATGTTTCAAATACTTAAAAAATAATTAAGTTATGCATACCAAATTTACACTGAAGTGTAAGAATAGATCATATTTTATTTTCCAAGTATAATAAACTTGACATCTTATGCCGGGTGTAAAAAAATTGGAATTAAACAAATGAGAACTTTAAATGACTATAACTTCATTTATTTAAATGCAACGCTATATTTATTAATTTATCAGCAAATGCACATTTTAATTACCTATCGAATGGTATTTAAATCTTAATTGTTAAGTCTTCTCGTTTTTACAGAAAACGCCAAAATATTGTTTATTGCACCGTTTTAGTACTTTTAAAGTAAAAATTTTAATGTATCTAGTTTTCTATCGTATTTAAAAACGTCAAATAATTAATTTAGTCTGTTACTTTAGTTTAAAAAGGATGTCTTTTGTTATAGTTGTGTTATTTTGCGTTTTTGTGTTAGATCGTTAGTAATCGTTATTGTTTGAACATGGTTGTTGTATGTCATAGTAAAAAATGAAAATTTACACAGATTTTCTTATACTGAGGTTTTTATAACTGACACTTCCAATTTCTTTAAACTGGTTTAATAGTCTCTCAAAAATGGCTGACTTAGGTTGATTTCTTTCGGGAAACCTTTAAGTATAAACTCGACAAGCCAATAAACAATTTTGATGACATTCTCCAAGCATGAAAATAATGCCAATAACCCCTTCTTTTGAGTAAAACTTCATTTTTTACCAAAAAATACAACAGCGATGTTTAAATAATAACGATTACTAACGATCTAACACAAAAATGCAATAAGACAACTATAACAAAAGACAGGCTTTTTAAACTAAAATGACAGACTAAATTAATTATCTGACGTTTCTAAATACCATGGAAAACTAGATACATATTTTTTTTACTTAAAAAGTACTAAAACGGTGCAATAAACAATATTTTGGCGTTTTCTGCAAAAACGAGAAGGCTTAACACTTACGATTTAAATACCTTTCGAAAGGTAATTAAAACGTGCATTTGCTGATAAATTAATAAATATAGCGTTCCATTTAAATAAATGAAGTTATAGCCATTTAAAGTTCTCATTTGTTTAATTCCAATTTTTTTACACCTGGCATAAGATGTCAAGTTTATTATACTTGGAAAATAAAATATGATCTATTCTTACACTTCAGTGTAAATTTGGTATGCATAACTTAATTATTTTTTAAGTATTTGAAACATGAAAATTAGGTTACATTTTTACAAAATTCAAATTATTTCAAAAACCTTAAGGTTTATGTAATAAAAACCTTATTAAAACACACACTTACTTTTATCGAAGGATCCAAAAATGCAATAAAATACAGGGTGTTTTATTTTAAAAAAACACAACTTTGATACTTTTAGGGTTTTTGGAACACCCTGTATATTATGAAAGTAATTTTAAAAAGTAGCCCTAATAGACCCCCATATATCCCCAAAGTGAAACTTTTTGAAAGTCACGTATTTTGGCCACAATATTCCGTGCCGTATAGCGTGAATAACCCTGTATAGGCGACTTAATAACAGGTGGAAAAACTAAAGAGAAATATTATAAAATATTAAAAGAAATTTTATATAAAGCAAAGAAATCGGGCATAACTTTCAATCCAAATGAATTTCAATATTGTGTAAAAGAAATAAATATATTAGGCTTTATTTTTAATAAGGACGCATTAAAAATTGATCCTCGGAGGATTAATGCAATACAAAATTTAGAAAATCCTAAAAATAAGAAAGAGTTATTTCGTATTCTAGGCTTATTAAATATTTAGCTAAATGTTTACCAAACATAACTAAATTGACTGAACCCTTAAGATTATTGACAAGAAATGATGTAAATTTTGATTGGACGGACCAACATACAATTTGTTTAAAAAAATTAAAATCAATAATTTGTAAGTCACCAATATTAACACATTTTAATTCTAATGAACTTATTGTAATACAGACTAGTGCAAGTAACATGGGAATGGGAGGTTGTTTAATGCAAAATAATAAACCAGTATGTTATGCGTCTAGAAGTTTTTCGGATGCAGAGAAAAGTTATGCTGTCATTGAAAAAGAATTTGCTTGTGAAAAATTTAATTATTATGTCTATGATAGGGATATTATAATTCATACAGATCATAAGCTATTAGTGTCAATTTTAGAAAAAGATATTAATAAAGTTCGAAGTCGTTTGCAAATAATAAGATTGAGATTATAAAATATAACTTAAAACGTAAATATGTTCCTGGAATACATGTATTTATAGCAGATACATTATCGAGAAACTGCAATGAAGATTTAAATTATTATAATCATTTAGAGAAGGAATTGATAGTTAATAGTTTAGAGTGACATTTAAGTACTGATAGAGTAAAAGAATTTTTAGAAAATACATTCAAGGATGCAAATTTGACGCTTTTAAAAAATGTATTTAGAAGATGGTTGGCCAAATAACGAGAAATCAATTAAGAATAGAGACTTAAAACAATTTTATTTAATTATACATCAACTTGCTGTTACTAACAGTTGATTACATTATGGTGACAGATTAATAATACCAAGTGGCTTGACAAAATCTAATTAAGAGGTTGCATTCTGGTCATTTAGGTGTTAATAAGTGCAGATTAAAGTCTGATGAATGTATATTTTGGCCAGGAATGTCAGGTGAAATAGCTGAATTCATATTAAACTGCGAAACATGTATCAAATATAGAAATTGTAATCCAAAACTGCCCTTGCTATGTCGTGAAGTCCCAACTAGACCGTGGGAGAAATTAGGTATGGATATTATGGAGTTTAAAAACAGATCATATCTAGTAGTTGCGGATTGCTAGAGTAGATGGATTGAAGTTAAAAAAATAAAGAATAAAAGTGCTAATAGTGTAATGGGGACATTAGAAGAAATATTTTCTTATCATGGTTTGCCAGATAAAATAATTTCTAATAATAATCCATTTAATAGTTATGAATTTGTCAATTCCGTAAGGCTGGTTACATCAAGTCCAAATTACCCTCAAAATAATGGTTTTGCTGAAAGGTGTATAGGAATTGTAAAAAACATGCTAAAAAATCCGCTAATAATCATGATATAGTACTTATTTAAGTACCGCAACAACCTTATAACAAATTTTAGTTTCTCTCCAGCTCAGTTATTATTTTCACGTAGATTAAAAGATGACTTACCTATGGTTTATAAGTTGCTTTTATCAGAGATAGCTCCAAGAGATAAAGTAATCGAATAACTTAAGGATAAGCAAAAAATATATAAGAGAGCCCAAGGTAATATTATTGCTAATGAACCTGTTAGATTCATATTAGGAAAGGAATGCAGAAGGGGGAAATAATTCGTAATGGTGAACAGCCAAGAAGTCTTGATATTAAATCAGAAATAAAGAATGTATAGGAGAACACAACAACATTTCTTAAGGGGACTGGAGTTCAAAGAGAGGAGTACTTTGAAGAAACCAGATCGGTTAATGATGTAAAATGTAAATAATGTAAATAGATGCAAAGATTTGTTGATCATATTTCTGTGGCTTGGATGTCAATATTTTGCCGTTTTGATTTAAGCAATACATTAGACTTTTTTTCTTACGGTCTTTAAGATGGTAAAACAGCCAATGTCAAATCTCAACCAATAGCAGATCTATAAATCTAATTTTGGCCAAAGTCGCTATGAATTCATCAACATCAGTTTATGCTAAAAGGGCCAGTGTCTACTTTGGCCCTTTTAGTTGTAACTATTGATATTATTTTATTTAACTTAAATGGGTCAATGTCAACATTGGCCTTTTTAGCATTAACCTTCATAGCAGCAGTAGCCATCATAAACGTTACATGGTTGCAGCTGCATCGCAATTCTAGTTTTAAAGTGTTTGTGAAACAAAGAAAATGAATACTTATAATTCAAGGACAAGGCAGATTTTACAGATGTGTGGAGCTAATGGTCAGTGATTGAGTACTGCATTATATTTTTATATAGAACTATTCATTTAATATTGCCGATGTGAGGTTATGTTAATTCGTTTTAATAACTAGAGCCCGGACTTATATGCACAATAATTACCGAAAATAGCCGCATATCGTTGCAGGAGGCTCTGAATAGTTGAAAATATGCATTTTCATAAAAGTCCGGGCTGTCCACATGACATGTACATTGTATTGGTATCTTGTAGAATCAGCGTCAGTCAGTGATTATGACAATTTAAGCACACGGTCCAGCACAATACCAGTTTCAGAAACGAAGAAATTGGAAGAGATCCTTGAAGAAGAAATAATATAAAATACAGATTCAAGCGATTCAGAACCGTTTAAAGACGATAGTGGTGATGAATATGTACTGTCGGACAGTGACGAGGACACTAAAAACAACCAAGAAAAACAGTTTGAAGATGTCGGTTTGGATATCGTTCTGGTAAATGAAGAACTAATTAACAATGCAGAATTGTTAGATTCTGCAGAAAATCAAATAAATAAATCACGCAGGGGAAGAAAACAAGGAAACAAAGATGACGCTACTAGAAAACGAAAGGGGAATTCTTCTAATTGGACTCGAAATATAAGAAAACTGTTGAAAACTCAAGGCAGAGAATATTCGTCAGTGTCGGGAAAGAAAACTTTACCTGCCAAAGAAATAAAATCAGCGTGCTCATGCCAAAAGAAGTGTTTCGAGAAATTCACCCCTGTCGAGCGACAAATTATCTTTACAATTTTTTATGAATTATCTAGCTCTGGACAAAACCAGTTTGTGGCAAATTCCATAGAAGAAGAGGAAAAACATGTTCAGCGATTAAGACATAATGACGGCAAGAAAAGTAGACGAAACTTTTCTAGAAAATATTTTTTGACAAACATCAACGGCGAAAGAATGGAAGTGTGTCAAATTATGTTTATAAATACATTTGACCTCACTTTAAAAAAAGCGAGAGTAATTGTTGAAAATAAACCGTCAAGTAATAGCAAAATATGTTCTGAAATATTCATCCGCGGAATGCCTCCCTATACAGATAAATGTTTGTTGAGGAATTCAACTTATCATTTCATAAACCAAAAAATGATACATGCGCAAAATGCGACCACTTTCTTATGCAGTTAAAATATTGTGAAAACGAGATAGACCGCAGATTAATCGAAGAAAATAAAACCAGACACCTACATTTGACTGAGTCGGCATACGAGTCAAAAATAAGATATAAGGAGGAATGCCATCATAATCCAGGTTTTATTACAATGTCATTCGACTTACAAAAATGTTTGCCTACTCCATATCGCAGAAGTGGATTTAGTTTCTACAAACGTCAATTGTGGACATTTAACCTTACTATTTACCAAACCTTAGGAAAATAATCCTCTTCTGTGTGTTACTTAGGGAATGAGACAATGGCTGGTCGTGGAGGGCAGGAAATCGGTTCTTGCATTTACCATTACCTTCATAATCTTGCAAAAAATAATAATATACACACGGTAACTATGTACAGCGACTCCTGCGGAGGCAATATTTATTTTTCTACAATGTTACAGGAAACTCTTTCTGAATTGAAAGCTAAAGGTAAATTTAACTATTAACCATAAGTTTCTTGAGGCTGGACATACTCATATGGAGGCAGACACTATCCATGCGGCTATAGAAAAAACCAAAAAACGTACTAGTGCTGATATTGAGTTGTCTTGAGATTGGGCAAATGTAATACGTTTGGTGCCAAGAAAACCCCCAATAAAGGTTATAGAATTGAAACAAAACGACTTTTTAAACTTCACATCATGTTTAAACACTCACTATGTACATCGAAAAATAAACATCTTAAAGGAACCAATTCAGTGGTTCAAAATAAAATGGAAGCAGTATTTAACAGATTCTCTGAACATTTTGTACAAACATTCCTTTGAGGACGAGTTTAAAATTTTCGATATATCCTGAAATCAGAAGAAAACACGACAGGGCGGTCTTCTCAAGCTTCAACCACTTAATAATATACCACTTCCCTTAAGTAAGGATAAATTAAATGACTTAAAGTCACTTTTGCCATATATCAGCAAAACTAATCGCATGTACTACAAACACTTTATTGAACAAATGTCAGCAAATTATAACATAGTGGATTACTTGGGTGAAGCTTCTAAAGAGGAAATAGATTTACTATCATAAAGTTTTTCATATCTAGATGTAGAATATCTTAGTTTTGTAAAATATAATAAACTTCGTAACAAATAACTATATTCTCTTTTTAATTGATGTTATATCGGCCAATGTCACCTAAAATTTTTTTTTTTAATCGTGAATGTATGCAACAAAGGCCAAAGTCATTTTTTTTCCAAAATAATCAAAGTTATTATTATCTTCAAGTAACTCAATTAACCAAATTAACCTTTTAACGAGTAAAACAAATATAGAGTAAAAGCCCATTAAGAATTTGCGGGAAATATGTATGTGTTTTTGAGTTTGTGAAGATTATATTAATAATAAAAACGCGGTTAAATTCCTTTTTTCACTGTTTTTTATTTAACTATTGATAATGGACACGTAGTGTCCGAAATGTACATCTCGTGCTTAAATAAAAAAACAGCGAAGAATGGAATTTAACCGCGTTTTTATTATTAATTTGCGGAAAAACTCAAAATCACTGTATATTCTACCGATTGTGTGATAGTAGCATTAAATGTAACATTTGTTTCAGAAATATCTCTTTGTATAAATGGAAACACCTAGAAGTTAATTTACTCCTGTAGCGTAAGACGTTTTGCTCCGTCTAATAATTTTAATTTTCAACAACACAATTTGATGTAATTTATCCCATCACTGTGCCTGAATTGCGCGGATGTTAGCATGCTCTAGTTGCAACTGAGAGGCCGCAGGTTCAAATCTTGCTTCAGGTCCTTCTATTTAAATTACATCAAATCGCAAAAAATGCCAAATGCGTTAATTAATTTCAATCAAAATATCTCTCTCTTACTTGCAGTAAGCGAACAAAAGATGTATTTGGAATTCATAAACCACGCAAGCCGACTTCGTCCTTCTCCACATATGACTGTGAAAGCATACAAATCGCACTTCCGTTTCTTGTGGTGGATGAGAACCGCGGTTCCTATCACTGTGCTTGATTAATTTCAAACGTATATATATATATATATATATATATATATAACATATTGGTGCATATTAAAACATTAAAAAAGAGGAAAATAAATTATTACACGGTAAAGGACAAATAACGCTCTGGGGGCAGATAAATTTTTTAATATACGAGTATTTTAATTAAAAATTCAGTTAGTTTTTCATAAACCAACCGCTATAAACATGATTTAATTAATAACACAAGCTATTACAATTTAGTAATTACTATCGAAATATTTCATTTATTTTTACACTTGTTAAACATATATAATTAAAAAAATACCGCAATTTCCTCTAATATAAAATTGAATCGTTTTCAAATGTGCAATTACTTTAATTTGCTTTACATTCTATTATGAAAATTTAATATATTATTCTAGTAGAACTTTCCAAAAATTTTTCTAATACGAAATTTTCCAAACCATTTAGTAATTCCATTTATTTATATATTCAAATTTTACACTACGACAAATATTCTATAAACTCTTAACAAATATTTTAGGAGTCAATACTATTTAAAAATAAATCACCTATATTAGCTAGTATAGATTTATTTCATACCTTTCTCATTTTCTATTGTCGGTTATGATTTAAACTATAGCTTGCGCGCTCTTGATTTATCTTTTTATTGTCGCTAAAAACTGCAGTCCTCTTGAGGCACTCGTTTGCAATTTTCCCTGCTCACCATTTGGACCGTACGTGCCAATTTCCCACCCCTCCCCCTGCACATCCCCTACATCATTCTTATGCTGCCGGTGGCCCTCAGGAATTGGATTTCTTTTCTTGGCCCTGTTGAGTGGAAAAGGAAAAAGTGGTGCGAAGCGTTTGCGGCGCCAAAGGTAATAAAGAATATGTTTTTTTTCCATATGCTGACCGCATCCGAGGAATGTATTAATCAAAAACAAAAATATTACCATGTAGTATTTTATGCTATGACCTTAAACAAAGTAATATTATAATATTCGTATTTTGAACTCTATAAGATAAACTAAATCATTGAAGGAATGTTTGAATGAATAAATGAGTAAATTAATGAATAATTGAATGAATTTATGAATATCTCAATAAATGAATGAATAAATACATAAATTAATGTTTAATAAAAATAATAAATAACTTGATAAATAAACTTATGACTGCATGAATAAAATAATAAATGAATTTTATCTAACTAAATAATTATAATTGGATTAATACATTACTTCTTTATTTCGGAAAGTTTAAGTAAAGGTAAATTTATGTTAACTATAGTTTATTATTATTATTATTTTATGCTCAACGATATTTTAGGATAGATATACGTAAAAGTATAGGAAGCATTATATTATATGAATATAGCATGAATAACCCTATATATTGGCGATTGAAGAGAAAATCTAAAATTATTTATATCAATCAGTAATTATTTAAAACTAAACAAAAGTTACATTTGCAATTGTTTTTCTGCTGTACTTTTTTGGTGGTCCTCGTATCTTTCATTGATGGCAGCTAGTACGAGGGGAGCTTAATATTTATAGCAACACACTTTTTTCTCTACCACGTTTGATTGAAAAATATGAACATTTCCTTTCATTTCATATTCGAGGTTTTTGGAATTGCAAATTATCATTCATAGTGCTTGTGACAATTGTAAGTGTTTCTTTCGCTCTTGATGCACTGTTTACTTATATAGTCTACTTATTAATAGAAATTATAAATTTTATTCATTTAATTTACTTCCTAACCTATAAAGTAAACAAAGTCACAATTTTCGATTTAAACATAAACCTGCCGCAAGTACTGCTTACATGGAAGTATTCCATGCTTAGGCCGTTCTGTACTCTTGCAGTTAGCGTGCGTTCGAACCCCGGACGGGCTTGTTTATTTTATAGGTTCAATTTGACCATTTTTTTCCTTTGTTTTTTTTGTATCCTTTCCATTGGGCCAGTGTTGTGTGTTTAATTTGTTAGTCACCGTGACGGCCCTCACTGGTGTGAAGTGTGTAATTTCCTACGTAACTCCTTTAATATTTTATATTTTTTAATTAGTATATTTAAAATTAATTAAATGAGTTCTTCTGGAATTCTATGAAACGTTGCCTCCCCCATTATGCCCATAATCCTTTATTTCATTTAATACGTGTATTCGATTTTATATATCTTAAGATGGGTATTAAAATATTGTGTGTAAAATGTAATAAGCCCGTCTGCAAAGCCCGTGTTGATTGCGCTCACTGTGGTCGTAGTTACCATCTCAGCTGTTCATCGCGCATAAAATCTGCTTTTTTTATTAACGAAGATAAATTTGCATGTTGTGAAAATAAGATTGATGCGGACGTGAATAATGATACACAAAATTTATTGCCGTCCAACCCAAACTCACTTGAGGTTTTGGTTGAAAAAACTCTTAGTAAACTATTGCATGCGCATTTCTCGCAATTTAAAAATGATATCTTACTTAGTATTCGATCAGAAATTAACAATATTAATACTCAAGTTGCGGCAGTTGAGAAAGATAATCGTTCTCTCCGCGAAGAACTGAATACTCTTAAAAATCAAATGAGTAATTCTTCTGAACCTTCAAGATTTAATGCACAACACACAGGTAGACTAACGTTTGATATTATTAATGAGTTGAATGATCAAAAACTAAAGGCTAAGAATATCATAATATTCAATATTCCGGAATCTGATGATATTGATGTAAGTAAGAGAATTTCTCATGACAAAACTGCTTTAAAAGGGATTATAAATTCTGTTAATGAAACTGTTGATCCGTCCAAGGTGTTCAGATTGGGAAAGAAATCCAGGAGATGTCGTCCTCTGAAAGTCGTTTTGCCGGACATTAATTGTGCCAAACAAATTCTATCGAAGAGTAGGCGTATGGGTAAAACCAATATCCAGTCTGATCGCACACCGCAGCAACCAATGTATCTAAAAGAACTGAAAGACAATATGGCTTAACGAATTGCCGAAGGTGAACAAAATTTATCTATAAAGTTTTTCCATAGAGTGCCGAAAATTGTTAAACTCAACGTCGAAGGAATAAACTAACTCGTTCTCAACAGACTTACACTTCAGTTTATTATCAGAATGTCCGAGGCCTCAAATCAGAAACATTATCTTTCTATAATAATATCGGAATATGTAGTTATGACATGGTACTTCTTACGGAAACGTGGCTAACAAATTGCGTGCTTAATAGTGAACTCTTTCCGGACACTTTCAACGTTTTTGGTTCAGACAGACAACATTGTAAAGGTGGAGGAGCTTTGATAGCAATTAAGAACGAAATTCAGTCAGAACAGCTTTCTATTTTTTCACCAGTAACTACCATTGACATTGTCGCGGCATCAATTACCCTTCAGGCTAAAACGTACATTATTATATGTCTTTAGATTCCTCCAAATACCTGTAATGATGATTATATGACATTATTTGAGCATCTTTCGGAGCATTTTGGAACTTATGATTTAATTATTTCCGGTGATTTCAACTTACCAAACTATTATGCATGTGTGAATCAAAGTTTCTCGTGTCGCAAAGTGTCAACGCTCACGAATTTTCTTTCATTAGTTAACCTAAGACAATGTAACTCCGTATGCAATGATAAAGGTAGAGTACTAGATCTGATAAATATTCCCGAGTCTTTTCATTGTACCGTTGAGAAAGCGAGTGAAATATTGACTGCCGAAGATTTACATCATCCTGCATTGATTTTCGAACTTGCTTTTCTAAATTATATTAACTTTTCGTCGCATTCTCATGCCAGTCCGCCTAAAGAATATAATTTGAAAGCTCCCGCCTGGACTTATTATATCATGATCTTCTTATTGTCGTTTGGTCTTTTTTATATGAAAAATCTAATGTTGATGATGCATGTTCTCAGTTCTATAGCATCCTATATTCCTTATTTGACAAACATATACCCAAAATTCTACCCAGAGGAAAACACGTTACATATCCACCTTGGTATACATCGGAAATCATTAAAATGGTCAAGCACAAAGAGAGACTTCGCCATCAATTGAAAGAAAACTCTATGAGTGAGAGAAGATCTCGTTTTGAATAAATTCGGGACTCTCTCAAGAGACAAATTCGACGTGCCTATAAGGAATATATCCAGAAAACACAAGATAATATAGCTGAATTCCCTAAGAAATTCTGGTCGTTTGTTAATAAACGGAAAAAGCAAACAAGACTTCCTGGATCCATGAAAAGGAATGGTGTTAGTTTAACTACCTCAGAAGATATTGTTCAAGGTTTCGCCGATCAATTTAGTCAAGTGTTTAGTGCAAATACCACCACGGCCTATGACATCAGTAAGAATAGTGATGACATTTCCACTTTGGTGGGAAATCTAAAGATTAAGGATGATTTAGTGATGTGTTACTTAAAAGCTGTGTCACCTAAATTGACTATGGGACCCGATAATGATCCGGCTTTTATTGTGAAGGATTGTGCCAATGCGTTTTCCAAACCGCTATCTTATATTTTCAATTTAATTTTAGCTAATGGTATATTTCCGGAAATATGGAAAGTAACACCTGTCTTTAAGAATGGCGATAGAAATTGTATGGAAAACTATAGACCTATTTCGCTTGTTTCTAATTTTTCTAAAATCTTTGAGGCCATACTATACGATTTAATTTATAATGCGGTATCTCCTTTACTTAGCCCAAAACAACATGGATTTATCAAGAAGCGATCAACTGTCTCAAACTTATTAAATTTTACACAATATATTTCTCAAAAACTGGACCAATGTAAGCAGTTTGACGTTATCTACACTGATATAAGCAAGGCTTTTGATCGGATGCCACATGATAAGCTGATACAGGCCTTATCTAAGTATAACATTAATGGAACCATCATAAATGTCATCTGCTCATACCTTTCGGATAGACGTCAATTTGTATATTATTCGGGTTTTAGTACTAACTTATATATAGCCAAAAGTGTCGTTCCCCAGGGGTCTAAATTGGGCCCACTTTTGTTCGTTATATATTTAAATGATATTTGTAGAGTATTTAACCGTAATTATCTCTTGTATGCAGATGACATCAAGCTGTATAATGAAATAACTACTGCTAGTGACTGTGTTGTTTTACAAAGTAATTTAGAACGTATGTTTGATTGGTGCTCCGCTAATGGATTAGAGATTAATACTTCGAAATGCTTTGTTGTATCATATCATCGCCTGTTACAACCCTTACATTGTAACTATATCCTTCGGGATACTCCTTTAAAGCGCGAAAATACGATTAAAGACCTTGGTATATATTTTGACAGCAAGCTATCATTTAGTAAACATATCGATTATATCGTCTCTGAATGCAATAAATTACTCGGCTTTATCACCAGAAATTGTAAAGACTTCACTAGTATTACGCCAGCGGTTAGACTTTACGAAGTATTTATCTTAAGTAAATTAAATTACTGTGCGGCTGTGTGGACCCCAAGGTGTAAACTTAATGTAAATCTTTTAAAAAGAGTGCAGAAGCGTTTCCTAAGATATTTGTACTATTGTAAGTATAACCGCTATCCAGAATATAATATTAGAACCAGTGAACTTCTTTTGGAATTTAATATGCCATCAATATTTGATAGGCACAGATTTGTGGTACTTTGTGACTTATATAAACACATACACGAATAACCCTGATCTTTTGTTACAATTTTATTTCAAAATTCCTAGGTATAACAGTCGTAGCAATCAAACATTTCTTTTTGGATATTCCACGCACAACTCATCATAAGCATTCGCCATTACATACAATGGTGAGATATTACCACGAAGTACAATATCATGTAGATATTTTTTGCTCGGATATTAATAACTTTAGGTCGAATCTTAAACTAGCATTAATATAATTTCTAGAATTAATGCTTAATGCCTGATGTTTACTAACTTTTACTGTGTTGTTAACTTGTTTTTTGCTCTAATTATATATTATTTTTATCATTGTATAAACTGTACTTATTTTTGTAAATTCATGGCCCTGTTATATGTATATTTCTCTGTAATTGGACTCAATTGTCTGTTGAGAAATAAATGCTTATTATTATAAAAATAAAACTGTGAGGTTTACGCAAAATAGCTATTCTTAACAATTTGCTCAATTTTGGATTCTTTACAATCCCCTCTTATATAAATTTCTTATAAATCCTAAAGTTTATTAGCAATAAAACCATTCCTAATAGATACTTTGTGTCCGAAATGTGCATCTGAATCAAATTTATTATTATCTTCAGGTAACTCAATCAACCCAATTAAATATTAATAGATTTATTCAAACAAATTTTTCAAATAAGTCTTGATAATGTTTTACTGATTGGAGGGTGGGATAGAGACCAACCATCCTCCCCACATATACATATAAACTTTAATTCTTTATCGTCTCATGGTTTCTAATAAAACTCATTACAAAGCTTTTTGAAGAAAAAAAATTAAGAAGGTAAAATTTTTGAGTGAGCAAATTAGTAAGAATTTGATGCATGGTGTATCGGCAGACTTTAAATCTAAATTAGATAAGATTAGCTATAGAAAATCATTTATATTTGAACTTATACTTTTATTTTGTTTTATCTCTTATTACATAAAGGGTTTTATTGTTTTTAGCAGCAAAATCATCAACGAATAGTAATTAAAGTTATCATGTATATGTGGGGTGGGTGGGTGGTCTCTATCCACCCTCCAAACAGTAAAACATAAGCGAGGATTGTAGTTCTAAATTTTTCTAAAATTTTATAAGAAAAATTTGTAAAAAAAATCGAGAAATTTCAAATCAATTTTTTTAATTACAGGAAAAATTGATAAGAATTCTACAATATTAAAAATTTTGATGAATCTAGAATTAAAATTACTAAAAAATTCTATAACCCTTTAAAAAAAACCTTAAAACTTTACATACAATAAGATGAACAAAATCCTAGAAAAATGTAAAAGTCTAAAAGAAAAAAATGTGAAAATTTTAGAACTATCAAAGAAGAGAAAAATTTAAAAATAAAACTGCGGAAAACTTTTAGATATCTGGAAAAAAATGTTTGTATATTCTAAAATTCTCGACAAAATTTCTAGTAATGTAGAAAATTTTAGATCATTTGAAAATTCCGATAAGTAAAAAGCAGATAAAGCAAGAAACACTGGAAAATCTAAGAGCCTGAAAGGAAACATTTCTGAAAAAAAAAAACAGTAAACTCTAAACAATTATGCAATTTAAAGGAGTTTTATTTTTAAACCTCAACAACTTCAAATAATCTCGACCTATTTTAATTAAAATTGTAAACCTTTCAAAACCTAACGAAAACTTCTATAAGTAAAATTAGTGAAAAATTTCAGAAATTTATTAACAAAAAACTGCTTCATAATTTCACATCCTACAAAACATTTCTTGATATCTTGGACATAAAATTAGTGTATATTTCTAGAACTATTGAATGAAACCTGATGTTTAAGTAATAAATTCTTGATAAGTAAAATTTTTGAATCCTCAAAGAAAATTCTCAAAATTTGGAGTAAAAAACCTGGAATAAAAGCTGTAAACGTTCTAGGAGTTTAGAAATATAACTGCAAAAAAAATATAGAAATTTTGACAACATTTCTGAAAATCTGGACTTTAAATTACACTAAAATTCTAGAGCCCTCTAAGAAAATTGTGGCCAATCCTGATTTAGGATTAGAAATTTTCCTTAAAACGAGAGCCCATGTCCAAATTACTATAAATTTGAAAATTCGATATTTCAAATTACTGAAATCCCAAAAATCCTTGTAAAAATCCTAGAGAATTTCGATAAGATAAAGCAAATAAAGCAAACAAAACTCTTGATAAATGATTACAATTGGAGCCAAAAATCTAGAAATCTAGCAAAAAATGTTTGAAATTAGGTATCTCGACGAGAAATTAGCAGAAAAATTTAGTTTTAAAATTACTTGAAAATTAATTTTTTTATTCATTTATAGATTAAAAAAATATTTAACTCTTGAACATTACGATGAGATGCTGTAAATTTTAAATGTCTCAAAGAAATATTTGGAAAAAAATTGTGAAAAAATTGTGTGAATAAATACGGAAAAAAGTGCAGAAAATTCTAAAACTTTTGACAAAAGTTCAAAGCATTTATATATAAATTCTGGAACCCATTTAGAATTTTAGAATTTTACCAATTTCCAGAATATTTACTTACAGACCCTTAAAATTTTCCAGGATTTGTTGCTTTATTTTAAGGGCCTGCAAGTTAAAATTTTGGGGATTGGTAACATTTTTTCATCAAATTAAAATCTAAAAAAGGGCGTAATACTTCGAAAAGTCTCGACAAAGTTTGTAACTTTCTAGAAGCTTCCTAAAAACTTAAGCAAGTTTGAAATTAAAAAAAACAAATAAAACAAATTACAGTGAATTCCTGAACTCTTGAAGAAAATTCTACATTTTTTGGATAGGAAAACTGTTGAATATGCTTGAACCCACGATAATTTCTAAGTAACTATTGTTGAAATTATTTAAAAATTCATAAAAAAAAAATTAAAACGTAAAATTACTTGTAAGTTTCTAGAAGTTCTCTAAGAAATCAAGCAAATTTAAATAATTGTCTTATTAAGTAAGAAATAATGTAAGTTTCTTAAAAATAAAAAATAAAATTCGGAAAAGTCCTGAACTTTTGAAGAAAATTCTTCAGATCGACTATCTAATTACGCTGCCATTTGGATAGTAAACGTCTTCTGATCACATGTATGCGATATGCAGCCATAACAATTACATTCAAACTCTTTAAAAGGTAATAGTATAAAGACAAAGAAGATAATTTGATTCGTATAATTTTTAATTTAAAAATAACACGGACTTCACAGAGATATTTATAGGACAGTCTCAACACTGGAAATGGGCGTAGATTTTTTACGCACTATCGAACCCAAAATTACTGGCCTAAGGTTTTTTATTGCTTTACCTTTGGGCCAACACACTGATCGTTCACCTGCTGAGTTATAATTTATTCTTCACTCTCTAACTCGGAGACTGAAAGTTGCCTTTTAATAGTCCAGCCATCCTCCCTCTTTCTAAGGCAGTTTTAAAAGAACTTTTAGCGTCAGCAGATAGGTTCACTGGTACACTGTAGCTCTTCTGGGAGAGCGATCTTCAAATAAGTAGTATTTGTGCCTTTTTTGGCGAGTTCATCTACCAATTCGTTGTCTTCGATATCCCCGTGCTTTAAGATCCACATGAGGGTTAACGAGTTGTTCTTCGCCAGTTGCGAGAGTGATCGTCAACATTCTCGGACAGTCCAAGAATCATGGACGTCATATCCAGAACCATAAAGCTCATGTGGTTCTTGTTAGGGCCATACATGCCTATTCCAGTATCCCTGTTGTTCTTAGCATGATCCGTGCAATAGGCTAATATTCATCAACTAAACTAATTGACTCTGTATGAAGCTGTTTGCGTTCTTTAATCAACATCTCAACACCTTAAATGGTATTTTGAATTCGAGCGTCCTGGATCATTATGTTCATTGGTTTTTTTTTCTGTGCTGAATTGAAGATTTGCCCAAGTACCTATAATTGCCTTCACTCCCGCGGAAAGGCTAATTAGATATGTTGAAGCCTACCCAGCTTCTTTTGCGTGTCTAGTTTTGGAGTTTTTGGCAACCACACCAGGAGAGCATAGGTGACAATGTGTACCACCGCTGTTCTATATAGCCAGTACGTGATTTTGGGCTTTAATCACTAGGTTTTTCCCATTAGTCGCCGACACGCCCAGAGCGACGCCATTGCTCTAGCAATGATTTTGTAGACATGCTGATTCCACGTCAGTTTGGAATCCAGAATTATACTCATAGATTTCACTTCGTTGGAGAGGTTTATTTCCATTATTCACAATAGTGTGAGGGACATATTTATTCATTTATAGCCGCTCGTTTTATTGCAAAGATGTCTACAAATATTTCGATTGCTCGTTTTTCTTTTTTGAATTTGCTAGCTTGGCATTTAGGGTTTTTTTTAAATGTGCTCGTCGATTATTTTCACCATAGTCTTCAGGAGAAATGAGGATATGATTAAGGCTTATTGCCCACCTTAGCTATGAATACCACTTTTGCCTCCCTCCATAACAGATATCATTGTTATCTGTTTTGCAGTTTTTTTTGACTGCAGTAATATCCAAGTTTTTATCATCTATAGTTCCACTTCTATTTCCAAGTAGCTCGCCTAAGGATTTCTTTATGGTTTCTTTAACTAACTCAGCTATTAAAGGCGTAAGCTCCTGAATAACTTATTCTGCATTTGGAAGTGTTGTTGTGGCTTGAGCATAGGAGGCATTTTCAATAGAAGGTTTCAACGGTGTTCAAGTTTTCTTTGCTTCGAAGTGCCTAAGTTTTTCTTTCGTTATAGATTTTTTAAACAATATTACTCTTTAATTCTTATACTCACGGTATAAAACAGGTGAAAGTTTCTATGCACTATGTCCCTTCATGGATGGGTATGCCTCGAGTGCAAAATGTTAGACTTTCAGTTCTTGAGACACCGCATCATGCTTGGGTTATATTGTCAAAGCTCCAAATGATAAAAAGCGGCATTTATCTTTTTGGATAGAGCTACTAAATTAAAAGTTAGCACAACAGATTTTGTATTATTTAGTAAACCGTCATGTTTCGTCTTAATTCCATTGATTACCTTTACGTTTTGTTTTCTTGAAGTGTCTGATATTTTTTCCTCAGTGCAGTTAACTCAATCTCTGCAATAAACGATTCTTGAGTAGTTTACTGACTTATGTACGTTCATGTTCACTTCATACTTTTTCCAGTTTCGACATTTTAACCGTTTGTTTGTCGGTTGAAACCTTAACCCTAAGCCCTTCTCTATTAATTTTTTTATTGATTCCACCTTTACTAAGTACTGCTGAATAAATTTCGATATAGAAAATGAATTCACTTAGATCTCTTAAATGAAGTGGTGAGGCAGGGTTACCAACGATTCCCTATTAACAGTGTGGGGACTTTGCGTGCCCCCAGACGCCGCGTCATATTCTGATTGACACCTCCGAATTTTTTTGTTGAAAGTTCCTAAAGTTAAAAAAAGGTGCGGCAGTGTTCCCATACTGTAGGAAAGCTAAATGCAACTGGAGGTCGCCAGGAAATCTGAGATTACTGTATGAGACTAACACATGCGTGGCCATCCATATCTCAACTCGGTAGGATTGACACCTTGAAATATATATTTTTAGTCGAGATTTACACCTCTGGATACGGACAAGTTCAGTAGAGACAGTTTCACCTTTTGTAGGCTATACCAATGATAATACGCATTCCGGTCGGGGTGGAGAAGCTAGGGGGGGGACATAACCATTGCTAGCTAGTTATGAGACGCTAAATATCCCTGCGGCTCCACCAGAAACAAAATATGCAAAATATGCATATGCAATTCGTATGAATATTTATAAAGTATAAAAAGAAGTATAATTAGTATATATTATAGAATAATAATAATTATTATGACTCTTAATAGTAGTACTGGAATTCCAACTTAATAAAGGAAAATAGTTTAAATTAATTTTTGTGACCTTGAAAATAAACTTCTTTTACAAGGGAATATTATAATTAAACTACTTCACTGTAGTAAAATCGCGCATAAAATTATCGCAGCAATTAGTTCTTTGTTTCGCGGACACTAAACGCCTTGAGAGTGCTTAGGGTGGAAAACAAAGCCCCGATTGTCCAATCGAGTGAAACAGGGCGGTCGTTAAATTAAAGTTTCACTGTTATTCGGCATATTAATAATCTCGCACCGTTAACAATTTGCAGTCAACCAACTTTACAAGAAACGTTCAATAACACAAATGAATGAATTCCCGCCGGCTCTCTTTTCACCATTCCGGCCTTATCTGCGAGGAACATTTCGAGGGTTTTCACACCGAGGGCACAAACGCACACAACATAATAGGTTTACCCTTCCGTCAATCGGGCAACTTCGCGCCTTATCCCACCCGAAGTTAATAAAACTCGCTTCTCCGCAGGCCGCGATAACAATTATTGCCGAACGTTAATTATTAACTATTTAAAGGACTTTTTCGACATCCTTAACTTTATTCCTCTTCTAGAACTTCTTAATTTTTCGATTGAAAGTGTCACGAGTCGTTAACGGATGAAGGGATGCAATTGCGCTTAATCTGGCTTTCGCGACCACCTCTTGAGCAGCGGCTGGGCCGCTAAAATCTTGAGTGGTATTAAAAAGTTTTTATTCGAATTAGGAAAAGTTTTTACACTTCGGTTTCATTTCCTTGTTACTTTTCGTATCCGATATGATAAGGGTCATTAAAAATTAGAACTTATATTACAGATCAATCAAGAAGATTAAAAAAAACTTTATTTTTTATAACTCCTTATGTAGCAAAATCCAAGGTATGTTAAAATATCTCTTAGTTTAATGCGTAGCAAATAAACTTGGTATAAAATTTATTTTTGTAAAGAAGATCTGAAAGTTTATAATAATAATTATTATTAATAATAAAAGTTAATAGGCTAAAATACTCGATGACTGCTTTTCGCTCTTTTATGTAAGTGTTAATAAATTAAAGGTAATAATTAAATAAATAAAGAATAATAAAAATAAAAATTCACTTATACAATGTAAAAATTGTGTTTAATTTGTGGTTAATGATGTATAAAAAATTAGAAGTCTCTATCGTAAACAAGTTAATAAATAGCTTGCTTGTTATCAAAGTAGGTATAGTAAAAATATGATTTGTTTTATTATATTGATATATCAACAGGGGTTTAATAATTGATGTATAAAATATATAAAAGTGTTGTAATTTGATTCGAATGTATAATACTATTTCTGTCATTGATGCTAATTTAATATATTGAATTCTGAAAAGCCGCCGGATCAAGTCTTTCAGCCGGCGCTTCTCGTGTTTTATATTTATATATTTATTTATGAAAATAAATTCAAATATTGTTTACGACAGGCGAAAAAAATCCCTTGTGGTGAGGATATATGAATGCAGTGCGAGTAGACGAATCCCCCTTTAAATCAATTCTTTTGTGCTTTAGAGTAAATATTACAACTTATAACCCAGCCGGAGTCTTTTTTTAGTTCGATGCGCACATTCGCACGTTATTACATCATCCCCGATGCCATTTGCACCCGATCAGCTAGCTGATATAAATAGAGCCATAAAATGTGTCGTCGCGGAAATATTTTAAGATCACGTATTCGCATCAAGTGTCATCTAAAACGCTATCTGGGGAAATGTTCGAACGTTACGGTTTATGTCGTTCAAGTTCACCTAAATAGGAAACCTATGTCACGTATAATTTCTGATATTACGATTCAGAATAAAAATAATTTAGTAAATTATTGCATTTAGTTTTTGTGTATAATTTTTAATATCCCGGCGCATTCACCAAAAATAAGCAAGTACAAATAATTTACAGGCTGAGTTTCTATGGAGTTCTCCGAAACTATAACATATAGAAAAAACTTAAGTGGAGAAAGAAGTATAGTTTTACAAGACGAATCAAATTCTACTTACAAAGTTTTCGAAGAAGTCGAAGGTAAACAGATATTTTGAAAAAACTAAAAAGTGTTATTTTTCTGCAACCAATATCTCGGTTAATAAGAATTTAAAAAAATTGCTGAGGACAAAGTTGTAGATAATTTCAGACAGTTTCATTCATATGTTTGACGCTTTTTTTCGAGATATGACGCAGACTTACTAGGTATTGTTTTCGTAAAAAAATGATAATTTTTTTAATGAAAAACAATTAGGCTTAAATAATTACACATCACAACATTTTCTTTCGCTGCATATTAGCTTTTTTCTTCTTCTGTGTATTTAATTTGTTATCCTGGCGCATCCACCGTAAATAAGAAAAATGCAAATAATATATTTTATATATAAAAGAAAAATAAAATTACACATAAAGTAAAATCTTTCTTTCCAAATAAATTTTTTTCTGTTTGTGACGCTTTTCATTTCAATTATTTTACCCTATCGCTGTTGATAGATGCAAACATACATTAAGAAAATTATTTTCTAAGTAAATTAACGCGCAATTTTCCACCTTTTTTTTTCGCCTGAGTTTTATAAATAGATCATTGCGTGACGGTGGGAAGGATAACGTCACAAGGGAAAAACTATTAAAAAGCATAATTTCAGCCTAAACGTTCCAGGCGGGGTAGGGGTGTCACCTCTAAAAAAATCATTATTTCTGAGGAGCAGAACAGCAAAAAAGCCATTAAAATAAATGGAATCTGAACCGAGAGTTCGCCCACGAGGTGAGCAAGAAATTGCACGGGATTATGATTTATGCGACGTTAAAGCGTAAATAAATTAAAGCAAAGCGCCTTATTATCATTTACATTAAACGAATCGTCTATTGCAAATAAATAAAAAAATATGTACAAAAAATAAATAAATGTGATTAGATTTCAGTTACTTACAAACTTACTTACAAGAAATAAATATTTGTTACTGGATTAGCAAAATTACTGTCGATGCTCAAGTTATTTATAGTTTTAGTAACTTATTAAATATTTTAACACCCCATATTCTAAATAATTTATGGATGTGTAGTTTTTTTGATTCATAATATGATACAAAACACTGAATAAAATACTTCATACTAAAAATTTAAAACTTTCACTTCATAAAGAGACTATCGCTTGTAATAAAAATCTGTTGAGTAGGATAGTAGACATCCACCTACCCTAAATATGCAATGAGACTCAAGCTAAATTAGTGATTCTAAAATGCTTAAAAACATCGATAAAAATTTAGCTATTGTTTAAGGGAACTAGAACAAATACAATGTTGAAAATATTAATATATATATGTAGGGTGGGTGGGTAGACTCTATACCACCATCTAAACATTAATATCAAACTTGAGTATTTGATTGAATATCAATTTGATTACAAACATAATTACAGTACATTTAGTATATAAGCTTTTAATTTTTGTAAGGAAACCATCACTTATAATGGTAGCTGGAGGTTACAAAATGCCACGAGACTCAATCTATAACAGTTCAAATTCAGTTTTTGTTTAAGGGAACTAAAACAAGTACAGTGATGAAAGTATCAATATATATGTAGGGTGGGTTGGTTGCCTCTATCCCACCTTCCAAGCTTTAGATCATCTATGAGTATTTGATTAAATTTCAGTTATTACTTATTCATACGAAAGAAGAGATTTTGTAACTTACCGCACTTACTCAAAGAAAATTATGTTGAAACCAACGTCATTCATTTCTTCCTTTCAACTTTTGTTCACGGATCGAGAGTTGAATATATTAACAGCGTATTTTATATAAATTTAATTTATTATTAATTCCTGTATCTCATCCTCTGTTTTATTGTGTAAACCTTTCCGTGGTCTACTTACCCCTGTTTGTCTATAATAAGTCGTTGCGATCGACCGTGCAACGTGAAAATTAGTGTTTTTGTTTCTTTTTTCCCCTTAATTATTGAAATATCCTGCAATATAATATGACAGACTATAAATGTGTAGGCTTGTGTGGAAATTCAGTAGCAAGTAAAATAACTTGTGTTAAATGCAATAAGTATTGTCATCCTGGATGCAGAAAAAATCACCCCTGCGTTGCTGACATTGTATATACTGGTAATGACGCAATTATAAATGATCTCTGTAAATGTGTGAAAGAGCTGCAGCAATCTATAATGGTTTTAACACAAAAATGTGACAGCTTATCAACAGAAAACAAAGAATTAAAAATTCTAATATCTGATATGACGAATATTAAGAATGAACGCCAAATTACGTAGCAATTATGAAAACATAAATACAAATATTAATAATATTGAACAAACTTTGTGTCAAATTAATGGCTCCTCAAATTTCGGTGTGATAAATGAAATTGAAGACCGTAGACGTCGAGAGTGCATCGTAATTATGTATAATTTACCAGAAGTTCCCATAGATTCTAATATTAATAATATCAGCAGTAATAATAATAACGATCTTGTTAAAATTGATTAAATGTTACAAAATATTGATGACTCGATATGTGTTAAAAATGTTTCCGATTAGGTAAAAAGGGTACTAATACGCGCCCACTTAAAATAATTCTAGCACAAACATCTATGGTGCACACAATAATGAAAAATAGGAATAAACTTGATAGAAATATTAAAGTTGGATTTTATAAGACTCTACTTCAACAGGAAGAATATAATAAAGTATTCACTGAACTTAAAAGGCGTGAATCTTTAGGTGAAAGTGATCTTATAATCAAGTATCTAAACAATACCCCAAAGATAATTAAAAAACGATCCAATGAAACAAAAAACTAAATTGTACCCAATACTGCAAAGAAACTACCTATTTAAATTGTGTTTATGAGAATGTACGAGGTTTCAATGGAAAAACAGTAGATTTTTACAATAATGTCTTATTGTATGACCATGACATTTATTTAATTACTGAAACATGGCTACACAAAAATGTTAACAATGGTGAACTATTTCCTAATACATATAACGTGTACAGAACTGACCGACAGTCTGGTAGGGGTGGCGTCGTATTAGTGGCTATCAATAATAAATACATCTCTGAAGAATTAACATTTAATCTGTTTGATTGTGATGGAATAGAATCTGTAGCTGCTAAAATAAAGTTCAATCACATGACTTATATAATTGTATGTGTTTATATAAAACCTGCGATAAGAGCGGAGACGTACAACTTATTCTTTGAACAAATCGAACAACACTTTGTCAATCAGAAGGTAATAATTGTAGGTGATTTCAATATACCAGGTTATATAATGAACACATCGTCAGACCATTTGGATGCTCTAAAAACATATTTAGATATTAACAGTTCAACTCAACATAATAATACACTGAACTCAAATGGAAGAATATTGGACTTTGTTATTTCCTCAGATATCTACAATGTTGAAAGATGTTTATTTCCTCTCGTTAAGGAAGACAGTCACCATCCTACATTAACATTTAATATTTATAATTACTGTAAAGTTGAACCATCTAAGTTTATAAGTAATGGTACAAGGTACAATTTTCGAAAGGCAAATTTTTTAGCTCTCTATAGAGACATATCAGAGATTAATTGGTCTAGTTTGTACAAAAGTACTGATGTTAATGAAGCCTGTGATATTATTTATCAAAACATACACGTTCTATTTGACCGACATGTACCAAAAAGTAAACAAGACGCATATTCATATAAGTGTCCTCCATGGATTAATAAAGATATTTGAGAACAACTTAGTTTAAAACATAAGTTTAGGAAACTTTATTTTAAATATCATTTATCTCATCATAAAAGAAAATATGATGAATTAAGGAGATCCTGCAAATACTCTATTTCTACTGCACACAAAGATTACATCAAGCATACTGAAGAACGAATTGGACAAGAACCGAACCTGTTATTTAATTACATTAATAACAAAAACAACTCAACGCGAATACCAGGAGACATGACTTATCAAGGAGCCAATTTGAGTGAACCAGTGAATTGCTGATAGTTTTGCAGATTGTTTTAGCAAGGCTTATGAGTCTTCTTTTTCCAACAAAGTAAAAGTGCATTAAAACTATAGTCAACTTGGAAATTTTTCAATCAATTCTGCTGAAGTTAAGCGACATTTACGATGTCTGAGAGCAAAATTTACCATGGGCCTTGATATGATTCCAGAACTTATAGTGCGCGATTGTTCAGAAGTGTTGTGCGAACCATTGACGTACATATTCAAACTAATTCTACGTAATGGTGTATTCCCAAAAAAATGGAAGGATGTTCATGTTTGTCCTGTCAAGAAGTCTGGCGATGCAAGACAAGTGGAGAATTATCGTCCAATGTCGATTCTTTGTCGTTTTTCGAAAGTTTTTGAATCACTGTTAAGTGAGTATATTTACTACAATGTGAGTGAAAAACTATCTATACAACAACACGGCTTTCTAAAACGTCGATCGACCACTACAAATCTGTGTAATTTAACTCAAGCAGTATCAAAATCTATGGATTCTGGCAAACAAATGGATGTAGTGTATACTGACCTCACTAAAGCCTTTGACAGGCTTGATCACAATTTACTAATAAGTCGCCTTTACGAATTTGGAATAAATCAAAATATTATTGATACTTTAATATCGTATTTAAGTAGCAGACAATTACTAGTCGAGATTAATGGTATACAATCAAAATGGTACACGGCAACAAGTGGGGTGCCTCAAGGATTTAACTTGGGACCCCTACTGTTTCTTTTATATTTTGATAGTGTCAGTGAAAATCTAAAATGTCCAGTATTAATGTACGCTGACGATTTAAAAATTTGAATCTAATAATGACTGTGCAAAACATTAATACATTTAGTCAATGGTGTGTAAATAATAAATTATCATTAAATATATCTAAATGCAATGTACTGTCATTTTCTCGAAAGGTAAACACTATTTACAATAATTATACAATTGATAATGTCACTATTACTAGATATACACATGTAAAAGACTTAGGCATAACTTTTGATAGTACTCTAACTTTTAATAATCATATTAATACGCCGGTTCAGGACTGTCGGAGATTTTGGGGATTCTTGATGCGTAACTGTAGATCTTTTAAAAACATTCATGTTTTAAAAACTCTTTTTACGACATATATTTTAAGTAAGTTAACATATTGTTCAGTTATATGGTCTTCTATGTACGCAAAATATATTAGTTTGCTTGAAAGCGTTCAAAAACGATTTCTTCGCTACTTGTATTATGTGAAATATAACGTCTATCGCTATGATATACCATATAATGAATTGCTAGTTGAATTTAATTTTCTATCGGTACACGGAAGACATATATATGTTTCTCTGTGCCACCTTTATAAACTTATTCATTATAATTTTGACAATCCCATGTTTTTAAATAAGTTTGATCTAAAAGTACCCAGACTAACATCGCGAAATTGTAGAACTTTCAGTTATCCCATTCCTAATAATAATTATTTTTTAAATTCTCCAGTTTACCGAATAGCAAGGCTATATAATGAGTATCAGTATGTAGTAGATTTATTCCATGATTCGTATAAATGTTTTTGTAAGGATTTAGTACTTGCTTTAAAATAACTGTAATCACAATTCTTGTATTGTGTTATTATTATTAGTAATAATGTTGTAGTTTCCTATCGCTTGAAACTATTTTACTTATGTTAGGTTAAAATTATTTGTATTTATACAATTATTTGTATTGTATACTTTGTATATTACCCCTATAAAAGGACTTCCAGTCTGTTGGGTTTAATTAAATAAATAAATAAATAAATAAGTACAGTTTTTAGAAAAGTTTTTGTCACTTAATAAAACACTGACGTAATGTAAGGTTTCAAAAAATCGTTTTATTGTTCTACAAAAATTGTTTCGCCACACAGTAGTTTCATCAGGTAGATGACAAATAAGATTTTATAATTTACAGTCTTTGCTTATATATTATACAAATAGGCGAACAAGCGAACAACATAGGGGGAGGGGGGTTGTAGAGGTTAAAACAAGTTACAATTTTTGACTTTCTTAATAAGAGTATATCTATAATAATAATGAATAATTAATAGAATTAAATAAATGTATTGTTATTCGATGTTTAATAAAGGTGAGTTGTTGACTTCTAGTTGATCATTTAACATAATACCGCGTTTGTTATATTTATTTATTTCCACTGATGCTAGTAAATTGAGTTTGACGCCTTTATTTTATCTGTGTAATAACATAAACTTTTCATTAAATGAATGTCCGTATTCTGTTAAATGATCAGCGTAGGTTGAGTTGGATTTTCCTTGAATGTTTATGTTCTTTTATTCGTTGCTCGAAACTTCTGCCAGTTTGACCAACGTACACTTTTGGACCATCTCCACAGCTTAAAAAATATACCCCTGATTATTTATTTTTATTTGTTTTATCTTTTGAATTATTTATAAATTTTGATAGGGAGTTATTAGTTTTAAAAGATGTGGTAATATTAAGGTTTTTTAGGATTTTTGCAATATCTTCTGATGATTTTCCTAGGTAAACTATTGATGCATAAGGATTCTGAGGTTCATTTTGAGGTTGGGGAAATCTTAGTGAAATTATTTGTTGTTGTTGTTTTTTGTGTAGAAGGTTTTTAATAGAGGAGATTGGGAAGTCATTGTTTTCAGCGATTTTGTTCAATATTAAAATTAATTTTTAATATGGGGGTGTTAATAAGACGGTGTAGCATGGAATTAAAGGAGGCAAATTTGTAGGATTTTAGATGAAAGGGTTGAATATGTATCGTTGTATCGATCTGTGTGCGTTTATGAAATATGTTGAATTCGTGCTTATTGCTTATTCGGGTAATCGTTAGGTCTAGGAAATTAATTGTGTTATTTGTTTCAACTTCTAGTGTGAATTTTATTTTGCTGTGTATTGTATTTATGTAATTTAAGAAAGATTGTAGTTGTCTATTAGTGCCTGTAAAGCAGATCAAAATATCATCTACATATCTATGCCAATATAGACAATTTTTAAATAAACTATGTTTTTCGATTATTGATTCAATTTGTGATATGAAGATTTCGGCTAGAAGAGGGCTTAGCGGATTACCCATTGCTAATCCTTCGGTTTGTTGGTAAAACCGATCATTAAATTGGAAATAATCCAATGTTGTTTTTGTCAATTATTACGTTAACTCCAAAGTAATTATGTTTTTAAACCAACTCCATCTTGTTTTTAGTGACGATAGCAAAGATATTCATTCAAAATCTTCAAGATCATTTTTTTTTTAAATAAAGGTAGTGATTTTCATTAAAATATTTCAATTACTACAAATTTAAGAAAACTTATCACACTTACTTGAAGAAAATTATGCTTTTATACAAACGCCATCTTATTTCCACTAAAAATTATGAAGATTATCTTACATTATCTTAAAGTAGATGTATTTATAAATGAACATGTTGATTTTAAACAAAATACCACAACTGGTATATTTCTAAAAGTGTTTGTGTCAAACATTACACCAACTTAAATAAAAAAAATATTATTTTAAACCATCACCATTTTGTTTGTATTAAAGGTTTTATAGATTTTAAACAAATTATTTATAAAATTACACAGTAATTTCCAATGTAATATTATAACAGATACAAATTTTAGAATAAATTTTGATTTGATTACAAACAGATTTATATTAGATTTAATATGAAATTCTCAAGTATTTCTTATAAGAAACTTATCGCTTATAGTTAAAAACTGAAGGGTAGGATAGTAGCCATATGCTTATCCTACATATTCATTGAGATTGAAGCTAGAACAGCACTTGTAAAACATTGTGTAAATTTAGTTTTTGTTTTAGGGAACTAAATTAAATACAGTAATTAGAGTATTAATATATATATATATATAGGGTGGGTGGCCTCTATCCCACCCTCCAATAGTTAGATCGTAAATGAGTGTTTGATTGTATATTAATTTGATTACAAGCAGATTTACAAAATATTTAGTATGTAAACTTCTCTTTTCAAGTATTTATAAGGAAACTCTCGCTTGTAATTAAAAACTGTGGCGTAGGATAGTGGAACCCACCCACTCTACAATAAATAAATAAAACTACAACAATTATTGTAAATAACTAAACATATAAATCGATATAAAACAAATACAGTGATGAAAGTATCAATATATATGTAGGGTGGGTAATATAGGCTCCGACTGCAAAGAAAATAACAGTTAGAACTCGTTAAAACAAACAACTTTTCTTAGTTGCAATTTGTGATTTGGTGCTCCGGTTGGGAGTTATTGGAGTTCTCTTGTTTTTCTAAAAATCACTATAACTCCTTTATTTGGAGGACTATTTAAAAAAAACAAAAAGTATAAAAAGTAGCTTTAGTTTCTCTAAAACATTTGTATATACATTTATTTTTTATTGTTTCAAATAACAAAATGGCTATCGATCAAAAATTTCAAAAGAAAATATTTTGATAATCACTCCATCGATTTTTGACTAAAACATTTATAAAAGCCTTATGCTATCCACTACAAAATTTGTCCTAAACATTTTTTCGATCTATCCAAAAAAGTCTTTATTCGGTTACTTGAATTAAAAATAAGTAACAACAAACTAAAAAAAAATTTAAACGAAGTAGCTTCTATCATTGAACAATAAAACAAAAGAAAGTCAAAAGATTTGACAATTACGCTACATATTTATTGTATATTTTCAATATTTTTCCATTTTTTTTTCGTAATACTCATATGTAATTCAAGTAACCCAATACAGGTTTTTTTTTGATAGATTGAAAAAAATATTTAGGACAAATTTTGTAGTAGATAGTATAAGGATTTTATAAATGTTTTACTCTCAAAAATCGATGGAGTGGTTATCAAAATATTTTGTTTTAAAATTTTTGATCGGTCGCCATTTTGTTATTTAAAACAATCAAAAATAAATGTAAATATAAATGTAAAGAGTCCACAGCTACTTCTGAAACTTTTTGGTTTCTTAAAATAGTCCTTCAAATAAGGGAGCTATGGCGATTTTTAGAAAAACAAAAGAACTACAATAATTCTGAGACGGAGCACCAGATCAAAAATTGGAACTAAGAAAATGTGTTTGTTTTAACAAGTTCTAACTGCCATTTTTGGGTGTAACGACTTAGTATTAACACCCTGTAGTGAATCGAAGCATTGATGCATAAAATATCTATGGCGTTTATTTTAGTTTAGTTTATTTGCTTTGCAAGATCTATTTAAAAAAATACACAAACCTTGAGTATTCATCATGTTCTTTCACTAGACCCATTATATTTTTCTGCTAGTGGTATTTCTCATCGGGTTGTTTTTGCCACAGTATCAATATTTTAGCCATTTCTGGTGTATTTAAGTCCAATTTTTAGTTAGTGTCACACTTGTCGTTTGCAAATATTCCACTTCTTAAATCTAATAAATGTCTTCAGATGTATCACCACATTTTATTCTTCTTTCCGTTGTCTGAAGATAAAACTGGAGCTTTGAAATAATTTACTCTCGCTGTGTATGAAACACAGATATATCTATCGCGGTACTATTGCTATTAAGTATAGTTGTTGAAGTAGTTGTTAAAGTATAAATTTGGTTCAGAAATACGTTTAACAAACGCCAAAACTATCGCTACAGATTTCGGGTTAAATAGAGAAAAAGTGTGAGACAAACCAAGCGTAATTTAATTTAAACATTCATTAGTAATCATCATCTTTTTGTTTTGCAGTAGCATGAAATTAAGTTTCAACTCTAATTATACCAAGAGTTCTGTAGTCAAATATTTGTTAAAAATATCTTGGGCTGTCTAATTCCTGTGTATTTATCCTTATATTTTATGACTTCTCTTCGACGTTAGTTCATTTTTAGGCATAAGCTTGTTAATCAGGTGCTTTTCTATTTCAAAAGGCACCCACTCTTTTTTTATTCACCGGCTGACCCTTCGGAGTTAGTTTAGCAATTGTAGTATTGGATATCACAACTTTCACTGCCTCCATAGAATGGCGTATTATTAAAGTCGAAATTATCAGTTTTCTATTTTTTCGTCAGATAGAGATTGGTTGTGACTAATTTCGCAGGAAGTTATAAAAAGTTTATTAATGTTAGTAATTACATTTTAGTAATTTGTGATTTAGAAAAGTTAGTTCTTATATTTGTGTAAACAAAGGTGTATATTATACTTAATAGACTGCACCCTGTGATTCACTCTTAGAGCCAGAATTTTGCGTCTTACTAAAGGATGGAAAGTAGCTGATATGATTAAATGGGACATAATATATTGATTGAATCTCTGTAGATGTTGTGATGGATAGACTTCTCCTGGAGAAGAAGAAACATTTTTACGAGTTCATTGCAATCTTAGTGGTAGATGCGACCTTTTTCTGCGGGAATGATTTATCCAATTTGATGAGACTTTTCATAATGAAAGCAGTGAATACCAAGAGGTCAAAAAACTAATTTATTAAAATATTCAGCTAGGCGTTACCTTCCATATATGGAATATATAGAAAATGAATTGTTTTCGTGAATGAGAATGTCTGTGGGCATTGTATCTCAAAAACTAATGATCCGTTTGAAATGAAACTTTAAACTTAAGGTTGTATGATTAAAAACTAGAGCAGAAAATCTTTTGGTAAACATTCATAAACTGGACTTGAGGGTTTTTTTCTCGATATTTTTATAAATTGGAAAAATATTACATAAATTTTCATAAAAACGTTAAAGGGAATGAGATACTGAATAAGTTTTATTAAAACACACTTTTCATAAAGTTCTTAACTTGCGAGAAAAAACAATTAGAATTAAAAATTTTAATATTTTTTACCTATTGCTAATAAACTATAGTAGTTACATAAAATGTATATAACAATTACAATCACTTGTAATCCAAGTGTTACTATTTTGATTTAACCTAAACGCCCGGAAATGTTCAGAAAATCTAGTTTCGAAGCTGCGAAATTTTATATTATATAAAGTATTTTATTGTTTTTAGCTGCAGAATCGGCAACGATTAGCTATTAAAGTTATCATGTATATGTAGGGTGGCTGGATGGCTACTATCCACCCTCCAATCACTAAAACATAAGCGAGGGTTCTAGCTGAAAGTTGTAAAATGTAAAGAAGCACAAAATAATTGCATTTTTAATTGATGTATTTATACAAATATTTCAAATAATTTTTGATGCTGTTTTACTGATATAAGTGTGGGATAGAGGCCACCCACCTTCTATATATACACATTAGCTTAAATTACTGATCGGGCCGTGGTTTCTTCTGGAAAAAAATGTGTCTGTCTGTCCTTATGTGTTTGTGTGGGTGAGCGCTGTATCTCAAAAACCAATGATTCTTTTGAGATGAAACTTTAAACTTTAAACTTAAAGTTCTATCGTTAAAAACTGGAACTAAAAAGCTTTCGGTGAAAATTCATAAACCTGAAGTGGATGTTTACTCAAGGCGTTTTTTAGAGTTTTTCAATATTCAACTTTTCAAACAAAAGTTAAACTGAACAAGTTTTATTAAAACATATTTTTCATAAAGTTCTTAACTTTAAAAATTAATAATTTTGGTATTTTTGCATATTATTACATGAAATTTATATAACAGTAATTGTAAAGAATCCAAAATTGAGCAAATTATTAGGAATAACCATTTTGCGTAAACTTCATAGTTATCGAGAAGAAAATATAATTCTATGATGACCAAACCCCCATTTTTTATTTGTATTGGATTCAAATATTGATCAGCGAAATATCCTTGGCATGTGCAAATATTCTCAAGTTTCACTTTTTGGATACGAGAAACGTCTTCGCCGCGATTACTATTTTTTTTATTTTTATTGCTTTGTCTGAGCATAAGGATAAAGCTTTGAGTTAATCCACTCTCGGTATAAAGCGCAGATATATCTACCCCAAATATACTGTAACAAATTTCTTAAGTAAATAAATATCGCTTCAGCAGTCTCAAAAGTCTCTGAATGAGCAGGCGTTAAATTAATAATTTGATAAATTGTATTTTTGTTTCGCTACACTCTTGATGAAACGGTATGTATATATTAGGGGAATTTAAAACTGAAAAATAAAAACATGGAGCAGAAGAAGTGTTTAAATTCCCCTAATGTAAACTTGATAGATAACTCACTTCCTCCAAGGCGTGAAGCTTTAATAACCATCTCGTTTTTTTCCAATTTACTAATTATAATATTTACAGCGCTGATCGTACTGTTAATGGTAACATAATCGGTGGTGGTATTCTGATAGCTATTAAACGGTGCTTTAATTCATCACTAATACTCTCCGAAAATTTAATTGAACATTTATTTGTCTCATTATACGATGGTATAATATAAACAAACAGACCGAAGAATTATTCATTTAACAACTTACAGGATAGATAGTCTAATATGACAAAATGCAATAATTGCTATAAAAATCTACCGGAAGGGGATCTCTCCTCTGTTTTATGCCATCAGTGTGGAAAACAATTGCACTTTAATTGTACCACATTGTCTTTTCAGACCTATAAAGGTATGAGTATATCAAAAAGAAAGGAATGAAAATGTGAAAACTGTAAAGTAAGCAAATCAAATGACGATCCTGCAAATGAAAATGAGTGTTAATTAAGGATCCCAAAAAATGATGCTAGAAATGCAAATGGAGTCAAAGATCTACCTAAGTTTAAAAATAGCCTAATAGAAAACATGCTTAGAAGGATTCATGAAATTGAGCAGAAAGAGTTATCAAATAATATTTAAATCCAGGGTCTCGAAAATAATAAAACTAATCCAGAATTAACAGCCCATAAAATTTTCAGAAAACTAAACACTAATACTGAGCAACAAGTTATCATGGTAATTCGTTATGCCAAATCGAAATGAACTTTTAAAAATTAAATTAAAGAATCATGCTATGAATGCTTTCAACAAAAAAAGCCAAGGATTGTGGTTATAAATATGTATGACTAAAGAAAGGAAAATGGGTCTAAAATTATTTAAATTAATCAGGGATCAGATATTCATAATATTAAATAAGCTGGTATTATTATTTATTATTATTCTTATTTTTTCTCTTTAAATCAATTAGTTCTATTTTTTTTATTTTTAATTGATCAATTATTAAAGGGATAGTGAGTTTATAGCGAATTATATACTTTCAAACGTATAGTAAACAGTCCAATCAATAGACGACTGGAACAATCAATTAACTAACTTTCATATAAACTTTAAAAATAATACACTTGAACATAAACTCAATTGTCGGCCATTTTGACAGTCTGTGTAGTGCAAGCAATATGTATTAGTGGATATTGAAGAAATTCACGCGTTGTGTTCATTTAAATTAATAATTTAACTTAGATGTAATAACGCCGGTGGTTTGTATTATTGTATAACACAAGGAATACTTGAATGTCTCACTAAATATTGTGAAACTTTATTTTTTAAGGTTACTCACATTAATTATGCAGAATTAGGATGCACCCCTATTTATTGAAGAGTTTGAAAACTTGATATCAAACTAAATAATCAACATTTCATAATAATTGGTGATATGAATCTGACTTGCTGTCTCATGTAAATATTCTATCACAGTCTTGAAATACTTTGTATGGTTTAGGTTTTATTAAACAAGAAATGTGGCTACGCGCGGAGAGCCCAGACTTAATACATTAGTCAGTTCTTGTTTAGATCATATTTATGTTAGAAATGTCTATCAAGACTCATTCAGTTCTGTGGTCCAGATAAAAATATCAGATCATTACTTAATTTCTATAGCGATAAATGTTAAGTTTAAGTCGTCTCAAAGTAAATTATATAATCATAAAACAAAAATAGACAATACATTATTCAGAAAAGAGCTAGCTAAACACATAGAGAGTTGTAGCTTACATTTAATATTATCCTTAAACGATATGCTCGAAGCTGTAACTTATCAGCTCTAGTTAAATCCTGCGGTGCGCCAAATAAGCAGGTATATACATGAGAGACCGACCCTATAAACTATGGATAACTGACCAAATTATATACAATATAAAACAAAGTGATAGATGTTTCCATGTTTGGAAAAGGTGAAATGAACCAGGTAAGGTTAAAAGTAACCTACTTTGAGGATATAAAGAAATAAGGAATAACGTTAATTCTCTTATAAAAACGGCTGAAAATTTTACGTTAACTTGTCTAATAACACAAAGGATAATATGAAATCAATGTGGAAAAATATAATTCGAGTTTTTGGAAGAACTAGCAAAACAAATAATATAGAACAGATGAAAACTGCATTTAAGTTAGATGAAGAAGAAATAGCTTTAAATTTCTCTAATACATTTGTAAGCCAAGTGGATGAATTAGTTCATATCTGTGACAAAAAACTATTTTCAGAAAATTCGGAAACTAATTGCCAAATAAACTCAATTTTTATTCTAGAGGCAACGGATACAGAAACAGAAGAAATACTAATTAGTCTTGATAATGCTAAGCATCCAGGCCATGACAACATAAAGATTCGAGCTATATAATAAAGGGACCAATAACGAAATTAATAAATTTAACTCTCACTACTGGAAATATTCCAAAATCTTTAAACAAACCTATAGTTAAGCCTATTTATAAATCTGGCAGTTACGAAGTCTACAATAACTACAGACCTGTGTCATTATTGCCTATCATAGATAAAATAATGGAAATGTATAATTAGCTATCTATATAAGCACAATATAATAGAAAAAAACGGTTTTAGGAAAAATAGAAGCACAATAACGTTATTAGAAGATCTAACAGATAGTATAAATCACAATCTAAACAACTTTATGTATAACTTCGTAATATTTGTGGACTTTAGCAAAGCTTTTGATATAATAAATCACTAAAAACTACTGATAAACCTCGAAAATATAGGAGTCAGAGGTCAACCACTAAAATAGTTGCAAAATTACTTGGAATAAAGATTCTCAGCAGTTCAAGTTGGTGGGACTATAGGACCGGAATACGAAAATAATAGAGAAGTACCACAGGGAAGCATTCTTGGTCTCCTTCTATATCTTCTCTATGTAAATGACATGAAAAATTGCTTCCGTAAATGCGACTTTTATTTATATTCTGACGATACAGCTACAGTATCGTCCAGTGATGACAATTATACTGCACTGCAGGTTCTCCAAAGGGATTTTCAGTACTGGGCCCATGACAAGGAATTATGTATCAATAAAAATAAAACAAAAAAAATAAAAATTTTGTCACATCACAAAGAGTCGATTATTGGTACATAAGTAATAAGTTTTAGAAGAAGTGGAATTTCACAAATATCTAGGGGTTACCATAGATAATCATTTTACTTCGAGTCAACATATTCGTAATCTAAATGGGAAAATAAGACATCTGGCTGAGCGATTTTTTCATCTTAAATGGTTTATGCCACAGCATATTTTAAAATTAATTCATCATCCAAATGTTAAAAGCTTGGTAAACTATGGAATGGCAATATGAGGTCATGCCTTAGAATACTTAATCAAGCAAAATGAATGTTCCCAAAATAGAATAATAAAACACATAAATTTCGCATTTCATAAATCAGAAGATTCTGTTGACATACTAAATACGAAACAATTAAATACTTTCAGAGTACTAATTATGAACTTCCAATACTTTAAATCATTGGAGAAAATTAATCACTCCCAGAAAGAAGAGGACTTTTGAAAAAACAAAAATGTATGCTGATGACATAATCATATTAAAAGCTATTAAATCAGTAGCTGATTGTATTCTTTTGCAGGAAAACTTAAATAAAATAGCTGACCGGTGTAATTAAAACACATTATTTTTAAATACTAAAAAGTGTAATCACATATCATTCTCTAGAAAGTGTGACACTATTGACTTTTTGTACAAGATTGGGCATAATTGAATACCTAGAGTAGCTACGTTTTGTAGCTTCGTTGTTAGTTCCTTGCATAAACTTCATTATCAGGATGTGATTTTTATTTTTAGAGGCCCTTACTCTCTTCTATTTGACCGACCCACTCTCTGAAGTTAGTGCAATAGGTGTAGCATTGGATATGACAACTTCCATTGCTTACGCAGAACGGCGATTTTTACCAGTATCCAAATAATTGTTTTTACCTCGTCATTTACTTCACGGACCAAAACCTCGGGATCATTCATAAAATTGAAGTCGAAATTATCGTTATTTCAGCAGCAGTACCAATTTTTCTTTACGTCTTTGGTAACTATTCTGGGCCAACTGTATAGCACGAGGTGAAAATAAATAATGGTATAACAGAGAGGGTTGAATAAATACTCATAAAATTTAATAAAAACTTTTCGCAAGAAGCTATAAAAAGTTTAAAATTTTAAAAGTTCACAAGTTATTTCCTTTTTTTCAGAATATGCTAAAAAGTGTTATCCCAAAAAATTTATTCTCCAATACAAAGCATTATTTTTTAACGTAATATCCATTCCATGCTATGGCTTTATACTACTTTGCCTGCTCGGTACTAGTTCACAGGTAGTTTAGTAGTGCTTCCCGCTGATTGCGTCCTTCATTGGGTCAAACAGGTAAGGGCTGTAGGGTATATGAGCAAGAATAGTCGCCTGAAGTCTTGTAAGCTCCTCTTGAGTACGAAGATTAATGTGAGGTCTGGATTTGTGATGAAGAAAGAAAAATTCGTTTAGCTTTTTGTGAATACGAACACGCTGAAGTCGTTCGTTCAATTTCTTCAGTAGGACAATGCACTTCAGAGTTGATCGTTTGGCCATGGAAAGGGACATCCACAGAATAACCCCTTCAGAATCTTAGAAGACTGTAGCAAGTCTTTTTTAGCTGAGGGTACGGCTTTAAATTGTTTCTTGGTAGGCTTGTGGGTTTGGCGCAACTCCATTGATTGCCGTTTTTGTTTCGGGTTCAAAATGATGAACCCATTCATCGCCTATGACAATATTTGTCAAAAAATTCAGCCTCTTACCTTCAAGCAATTCCGCACATAGGAAGAAGAACCCGCCTTTACCATTTATGGTCTTCAGTTAGATATCGCGGGACCTGGCAGGAACATACCTTTGATTAATCCAACCGGTGAATAATTGTGACAGCACTACCAACAGAAACTTCCAGATAAGCATTGAGGTCTTTCATGATCACTCGATCAACTATGCACAGCTTTCCGGCATGAGAAGATCAGACAAAGTTGCTTGATCTTACGGAGATGATCACACACACTTTTCTAAAGACTCAGTCTCCGTAGACATTCTATGAATATCTGACATTAAAGTTTTCCGTTTTCATGCTTTTTCAACTAAACGCGGCCGAGAAAAATAAATGTTTTGCATTAATTATTGACCTCCCCTCGTATAAAACTTCTAGAAATCTCTTAATTTTATTAAAATAAAAATCAGCAAAAGCAAATAGTCTAAATCAAAAGATCTTAATGAGAAAAAAGAGAATATTTAAAATCAGATTTTCTCTAGAGGCATAATATTAAAACGGTATCTAGATAGAAAAATCAGAACTTATTTAAAGTGATACGATTAATTGATATTGCTTTGTGACATATCTTGAACTATACTTTGTTAATATAACACACATAATTGAAGGCATAAATTAAATTATATGAAAGCACATTCACAGATAAACTCTGGGAAATCTAGTTTCTATTGCAAAAAGGACATAATTCGCGAGTAATAACAATATATGGTTGGAAGGTAAAATTTATTCGAGAATATACTAAGGTACTAGAAATGTTTGTGATTTAAGCGGCTGATATTCGAAGAGGGGCGCTCCAGCATACTGGAGTTGTTATTTTCGACAAATTCCCTCATGTGTCAAATTCAAGGTTAGAAGCAATATGGTGGAACTTCAAATTACAGCAGAATGTGTTTCTTTTAAGCAAAATCCCTCATCCTCTTGACAATAAGACAGGATTCGGGATATTGCTAAGCAACACATTTTTTGTGCATATGATTTTCCGATAAAAACGGGAGTTCTTGTTATTTTACTTGTGATAAAATAGACTAGGCATCTGAGGCCTTTATCTTGTAGAAGATGTTAAAGGTACAACTACAATGTAACCGAAAATAAGGACTTAGCCAAATGCTGGAGTGGATGTAAGTCGAGCCATATTAAAGTTTAATGCAAAAAAGAGCTGATACACTTATTCTGCTTAGAAGAATAAACCTCAAATCTTTGAGACAAAGGAAATGCAGAACTTTGCTTAACTGTTTTGCATTAAAATAAGATGGGAACTTTGTGTGTCATCTGTAGGCAGAATTAAATACAAGTGGCGATTTTTATTAATAAATAATATATTGTTTTAAGGGTGGAGTTCAAGTGCAAATATAAATTTTTAATATTAATATTAGCAACACAATAGTAATTGGGCTGAGTAGGAGAGGAATTTTATCAAACTAGGATTCTTGCCTTGAATAGTATGGGTAGTAAATATGTAACAAATGTAACTACACAAGCATAAATATTGAATTACTTCGTTCAGAACAGGATAGAAAAGAGCCTAGAAAATTCATGGACTTTGTTTATTCAATTGCGAATAAAAATAGATAAAAACACGTTGAATCTTTTGACATGAAAATATAGAAGTGCGGGTTTCAGTGTGGTGCTACATATAAAATTTGAACTTGTTAACACGAACATGCAATATATATTTTTATTTGTATTAAATAATTAATTTTATATAAATTTTAACATGTAACATAATATATTGAAACGGATAATCAATCAATTATCATTTTTTACAAAAAAATATTTTTCACATAAGTAATAAAATGATAATTTGCACTATAAGATCATCTCCTATTATAAAAGGCATCATGGGCGCCTCCACCATATCAATCATTTATCTTATTTTTCCGATAACGATTTAAAAAAAGATGTGCGTACAAGTTTCTCGCCCGGCCGCCTATTAATAATACACACGATTTACATTCTCACGCGATTCGCCGAATAATAAATTACGATCTCGTAATTACGTGACGTGAAAAATTTATGTTTCTCGTCGAACGATTGAAACAGTTTATTTTTCTTTTTAATAAAAATGCATGAATGGAAATCGCCCGGACGGACGGCAAGAGGGTACTTTGAATAAACCTCGATATATATGGAAACCATCGATTTCTCAGACATTATTATTATCCGAGTGATTGACGTTTATGATATCGAGACGTCGATAACTCAATGCCATAATGTGATGAATGACACAATATATAATAGCCACGAGCTTATTCATAGCAAGAAGTGGATTGGGCGCTCGGTATTAAGTTACAAAGGTGGATCGCCTTAAAAACGGTATTAGCGGTTACTTAGTGCGTCTCAAGGTTGATTACGTTTTTTGTGCGACACTTGTTCAAATTCTAGTGAGTATAGTATTGAAGTTTTAAGGAGTCATTTTCTATTAGGTATATTAGCTGTAATATTTGATAGGAAAGTTTATTTCAATATTAAACTTATATTAGATTTCTATTGCAATGCCTGATTCTATTCAATTTCAAGTTTTGACTAATATTAATAGGGTTATGCGACGTAAAAGTAAATTTTATTCATAATACACTTTGTATGAAATTTGGCCACAAGATTTATACAAATCGATAGAAATTTATTGAATAATATTTAATTAACATTTACAATTGAATTAATATAAATTCAAATATGCATCACATGACTTTTCCTGTATATAATTTCAATATTGTATTCGATATATTTATTATTGTCAGAAGAAACAAATTTTTGTTGTTTATATTAATAGTTATGTTTACTGATATCTTGCAGAGTTATATTCTTTGTTATGTATTTCCTTTCAATATTAAATGCAACGATGTAAAGCTTTCAAGCGAACTCCCACCAGGGTGTATTAAATAAAGAAGGGGTTTGGATTGTAAACATGGAGAAAATTAAAGAGAGAGAAGGAAGAGAAGCAATTTGTTACAATTCAGACTATAAATAAATTTAATATAATACTTCTTTCAATACTTTGCATTGTGAACACATTCTTAAAAAAATATTTCAATTGTGTAGGAATATTAACTAGAGATAGGTCGTTAAACACGACATGTCCATGTTATATACAGGGTCGCTAATGTATATGAAAACGGTCGATTATCTTCTAAAGGAGGAAGCGGTAAGGGCGTTGACAGCAACGAAGGCATTTGGGAGGCGTATGTTCAACGTTAGAGGCCAAGGGAAGCTAGCGTGAAACTCTTCGTGATCAGAGAATCTCAAAAATGCTATAAACAGCCCCGGTGTGGGAGGAGGCCCTCATGTCCAGGAGAAACACGGAGTCGCTGAGGGAGGCCATGAGGTACGGGGCCCTGGAAGTGGTCCATGGGTATAGGACAGTATCGATATCGTCCTCCCTGGTATTCTACCAATGTTCACGCAAGGGCTGCTTCATGCTGGGTCATGAGAAGGGGCGTCCCCAAAGGTAAGGCCAGAAAATACATGCGGGAGCAGCTGTGGATGAGAGCTGTTTACAAGCTGCAAGGACGATGGACATTTAAACTGACATAATTCAAAAAGGTGTGGGTTAAAAAAAGGTCGAGGAGTTGACTAGAAACTGATGCAGCTCCTGTCTATACATGTGTTTGTGGAATACCTGTGCAGTCAAACTCGGGATGCGTGCCTCCCTTGCACTGTTGCTAGACGTTAAAATAATGCTTTTTCTAACTAGAAATCATACAAATATAAGCATATTAAGAGTACTTTAGTTTTTAAACTTTTTAAGCCTCACGGATACTCTGATCAATTTTGAATTTATGTTATGAGATTAAGTCAAATCAGGTAGACCTTCCTTTAATCTTTTCCTCATACATGTGATTTGGATCTCACCTTATTTGCGTTACCAGGAATTTTTAATTAATTGAATACGCAGTGTAGGAAAGCTTGAACGATTAATTTACAGGCAAGTACGTTTTTACTATGAACTTGAGTATACCAGCTTCTTGTACATACCCGAAGATGTAGCCACACCTTCTGTTCAAGCATTTTTTTGGCATTAAAAAAATGGTGAGCAGCAGACTGTGAGTGAATTGTGTGCTCCTGAGAATTCTAAATTTTCACAGTTAAATAGTCGCAATTTATTTAGTTCAAGTGAATTCGTGTATAACATAACATCTGGATAATATAGTGCGGAAGGTATTAAATCATAATACATTTAACAACAGTAATTAATACCACTTTCATTATGGCTTTAACACGAGATCAACGAGAGGAAATTAAATCGTTTATTGACGTAGTAATAAAACAATTGTGGACAGACACAGCATTTATAAAAACTATCGCTGATACCGTCTCGGACGAAATATGTTCATCGATTAACAAAAAGTTTATCGAATACGAAGAACAGCTGGCTGCAATAAAATCGGATATTGCAAACATTCAACAAATACAGGTTTTAATGAGGCGGAAATAAAGAAGCTGAAAACGATAAATGACAACTATGTAACCAGAGAAAAATATGATCACTTGGAACAAGAAACAAAGAGGAATAATCTACGAATATTTAAATTACCTGAGAAAGAAAACGAAAACACGAAAAAGGAAGTAATGGATCTTATAAACAATAAAATGAACATTCAGTTATTGGACAGTGATATAGAAGTGTGTCACCGAATCGGCAAATACAAGGGAAACAATACAAGGAGTGTGTACTTAAAACTAAACAATTTCAATATTAAGCAAAACATATATAAACGAAAAAAACTACTAAAAGGTTCTGGTGTAGTGTTAAAAGAAGATCTAACTGAATCTAGGATTAAGCTGATGAAAGAAGCTATCAAAAAGTTTTCATTGAAAAATGTGTGGTCTGATTTAGGAAGTATTTATATTAAAACAAATAATATAATAAAAAAAGTTAATACATTAACTCAACTTAATCAATTGTAATTGCATTAACACATTACTGGCCGCTGACGTAGTAATACGTCATTTTTTATTCGACCTGCAGTTGCCGCTGACGTAGTAGTACGTCGTTTTTAATTCACAATCCAGAAGCCGCGGACGTAGTAGTACGTCATATTTTTTTCGAAGTCCAAAGCCGCTGACGTATTAATACGTTTTAATCACAATCAGTTTGTTTTATTGCCAGTCAGTTTATTTCAAGCCGTTTATTTAGCAGTTCTTAAAGATATATAAATTAAATAATTAACCTGCTTTACAATGGAAAACGACGATTTTGAGTTATATGCTGATATATTATCTGGGGATGAAAATGATACAGATGACAGCGATGATTCAGAGTTTTCAATCAACATTAAAAGAAAAGTTTTACCCATTGTAAGTGATTCTGAGACCAGCGATTCCGATAATACAGAATTTGAGGACGAAGAAAATAATTCAACTACATACTGGTGCGAAAATGATAGTGATATTAATATAAATTTATTTTTGGGAAATGATGGAGTTAAAGTGTTTCCAAGAAATCCAGAAAATATATCAGAGGTAATAGATTTATTTATTGACGATGATTTTTTTAAATTATTAACAAATGAAACAAACGTATATCATATGCAAAATATCCACAAATATAAATTTGTGAAAAAGATTAAACAGTGGAAAAATACAACAATATCCAAAATGAAGAAACTTCGTGGTTTGAACATTTTAATGGGACAAGTAAGGAAAAGCAACATAAACGATTATTGGTCTACTGATCTACATATTGAAACACTAATTTTTGGTAAAGTCATGCCTCGAAATAGGTTCAGACAAATATTACAATCGTTACATTTTTGTAATAATAATGAAATGCCTGAAAACGCAGATCGACTCTTTAAAATTGAACCAGTAATAGAATATTTTTTAAATAAGTCTTTTTGTGAATACGACAATTTGTGTTTTTTGTGGATTGATTGTCAAGCGCTCCTGTTTGCACCAATTGTCTACTATGTTTAGGGCTCTTTGTGCTCGCTCCGAGACAACTCCCGCGAACCGGCCCCTGATGACAATGGCTAAGTCATCCGCGTACCCTAGGCAGTTGATGTCCTCTTTGGACAGTTTTCCTAGAAGGTCATCTACTAGTGTAGCCCATAACAGTGGAGATAGCACTCCTCCTTGTTGGCAGACCCCCCTACAGGCTGGCCTTGATCCATTGGCAAAGGCTTGACGGGACTCCTTTCCTTTTTTGTGCCTCCACGAGAGAGTTTGTTGTGACATTGTTAAACGCCCCTTCTATATCTAGAAATGTGGCCATGGCTATATCTTTGTCTTCAATTGACTTTGTGATGAGCCTGTTTAGGTCGTCCAGCGCCGAGTCCGTTGACTTACCCGGCTGATGTGCATATTGCCTGTTGTTGAGGGGATCTTTTAACAGTATCTCGTCCCTTATGTACCTATCAATCAGTCTTTCTATTGTTTCTAGTAAGAATGAAGATAGGCTGATAGGTCTGTATGACTTTGGCGTTAGGTCAGCTATTCTGCCTACCTTCGGCGGATTACCCTTACGCTTTGCCATGATTTTGGTATATATCTCCATGCCAGGCAGGCTTTGAAGATTTTTGACAGCTGCGGCACCAATTCCTCTATGCCCATTTGTAACGGAATGGGATAAATCCCATCCGGTCCCCCGGACTTGTAAGGTTGGAACCTGCTGATGGCCCATTTAATTTTAGTGGGTCTTGTGACCTCAGTGGCTAATCTCCAGTCCTTTCCGTCGGGCCTTATAGGTCTTTGGCTAGGATTGTCTGGCTTGTTGTGTTCTGCCAGAATTGTTGAAGCTGGAAAGTGGACTTTTAATAGTTCCTTGAGACTTTCCTCTACTGTTTCTGTGTAGGTTCCTTCCGGTTTCTTGAGGAAACCTGCCACTTTGGCAGCACTGCCGTCCTTAGCCAGGACTTTGTGAATTCTAGAGCATGCCGGAGTGTCGTTAACCTCCTCGCAGAACTTCCTCCACGAGTCCCTTTTGGCTTTTCGGATTTCTTTGTTATATTGAGTGAGCTTTCCTCTGTAGGTGTCCCAGTTATGGTTGTTTTTGGCCCTATTGAATAGCCTTCGAACCTCGATCCTCATCTTTTCGAGTTTTTGGTTCCATCAGACTGTTCCGCAGCCCCTCTGCTTGGCTGTTTTTTTCGGGCAGTTTTCCAAATAAGCCGTCCTGATGGCGTCATTGATTTGTTCCACTGCCAGCTCCAGCCCATCAATCTCTCTTGTCGATGCTGTACCTCCCTTGAGAGCTTCTCTGAAGGACTCTTTATATCCTACCCAGTTCGTCTCTCTTGGGTTTCTGTACTTGTTCGTCATGAGAGATATGACTAGATCGAAGCGGATTTGCCTGTGGTCGGAGCACGATGGTTCTTCTGACACATGCCAATTCGCTATACTATCACTCACTTTCCCGGTACAGATCGTTAGGTCTAGTACATAACAAATTTTAAATTCTATAGCGGTAATGGTCAAAAGTTGCAAAATCTCGTAAACAATCTTTTAAATAAATATAAAAATATTTGGCACCATTTACATGGACAACTATTATAATAGTGTGGAATTGGCTGAGAATTTGCTTTCCAGGAAGATAAGAATTTGTGGTACAATAAGAGAAAATCGTGGGTTACCTCAAGACATAAAAAAAATGAAATTTTAATTCATATATGGAAAGACAAAAGATATGTCAGAATGATTTCAACAATACATCAGGCGCGACTGATAGAGACCGGTAACATAAATAAAAAAACTGGTGAAATGATAAGAAGCCAGAAAGTATCATGGAATATAATATGTACATGAATGGTGTTGATTTGGCAGATCAATACCTCTCTTATAATCCAATTATAAGAAAATGTGTCAAATGGACAAAAAAGGCTTTTATGTTTATGGTGAATTGTGCGTTATTTAATTCATTTGTGGTATACAAGAAACTGAATCCGACGACGAAAGTAAAATTTACCTCTTATTTACTACAAGTTGCTAAAGGTTGGATCGAAAATCAGGATAATGTCTGTTCAGAAGGTTCTGGAGATCTATCAATAAGATCATCTTGTAAAGATCCACCAACTAGGCTTTTAGGAGAAATAAAAACGCATAGGCTTGTGAAACTTCATAGTTCGGGGAAAAAAAAAATCCTCAGAAACGTTGCAAAGTCTGCAAAAAACGAGGCAAAAGGAAAGAAACCTGCTTTATGGGCGGACATTATGAGACTCCTTTATGTGTTGGAAAATGTTTTGAGGAGTACCATATTAAAAAAAATTACTAGAAATTCAATTTTCAAATTAGGTACGTTTTTGTTTGAACAAATTTACTAATTATTTGTATTATTCATTTATAATAGTTTTATTAAAATAAACTTGCTAATTATTTGTTTATATTTATTTTGTTTATAGCTTTATCATATTTAAGATTAAGAAAAAATAATGCTATTAATTAAAACGCTATGTTTGATATAAACAATAGCGGCTCTCGGCTATATACCGCGCCGTACATTGGCGGCATTAAAAGGATCGCTATGTAAACAAGGCCCGGCTTAACGCCGTATGGAGTAGGAATTTTTTAGCGGCCAGTAATGTGTTAAAATTAATGTCGTCATTAATTTCAATGTTAATGGGATACTTAGGATAATTAAGATTAAGTTAATTTCTCTTATCTCTAAAAATATTTGTTTAGATTTATTTTATTGGTTTTATTTTAGACTGAATTAGTTTAATTTTCATAGTTGGTTTAGTGATAGAATTCTTTTAGGTTTCACACTTAATTAAGATATTTCTTTTATGGAAGAATTTTTAAGTGAATCTGATAGAGATAGATACTAAAGTATTGGAAAATATCAATATATTAAAAGACATTGTTACTACTAATGGATTTTCAATCATTCATTTCAACATTAGAAGTTTAAAGAAACATTTTAATGAGCTATTGGCTTATATAGAAATGTCAGAAGTAAGTTTAGATATAATAGTTTTATCAGAAACTTGGAATGTTGAGGTAAGTAACTATAATATTGAAAACTATAACTTATATTATAATCATTCAAAAATAAATCAGAACGATGGCGTTGTAATATATGTAAAAAATATTATAACTGCAGATGTATCTACTGAGTTATTAACAGAGACAAATATTATCAAACTTAGTTTAATTATTAATGGCACTAGTGTAGGAATTATAGCTTCATATCGTCCACCTAGTATAAATCCAATTACATATATAAACGAAATAGGTAACCTTCTAAAAAAATCTACAAATGATCTTGAAATTTTCATGGGGGACATCAATTTCAATATAAAATGCAATAATGACAATATTGTATCGTTGTATTTAAACATGATGTACGAAAATGGATTTATTTCATACATAAACAGTTATACAAGAATACAACAGGATTCGAATAGTTTACTAGATCACATATTTTTAAGGAAGAAAGTATCATGTAGTCTGCCCCTGATAACTCCAGCTGTCATTGAAACTTGTTTAATAGACCACATTACTACCTTCATACATTTTAACAATCTGGACATTCCTGAAAAAAAGAATGAATCTAACATATATAAAGTAATTAATTATGTTAAGTTAAAATATATACTATCAAACGAAAGCTGGAATGATGTAATAAATAGTAATGACATAAATATAGCATACAACATATTTATTAAAACACTACAGCAAGCTATTCTTGATTCCACCACAGAAAAAATAAGTAAAAATAAAAAATAAAAAAAAATAAAACCCTGGATTACTGAGAGTATAATTAATTCTATACACCATAGAGATATTTTGAAGAAACGATTAATAAAAAATTATACTGACGATCTAAAGTTGGAATTTACAAGATATAGGAACAAACTAAACACATTAATAAAAAAACGTTAAAAATAACTATTACAAACATCAAATAGAAAATAACAAAGGAAACTACAAAAGAATTTGGGAACAAATAAACCATATAACTAACAATAAAAAATTAGAAAATATGAAAATATTTGATCTCGCAGGTAAAACCTTATTAAATAATAATAAAGACATTTCAAACACATTTAATGAGTATTTTATAAATGTAGGAAATACAATGGCAAGTAAAATTGAAAAAAATTTTGAGCATATTTGTGATAATGGACCCACTGTTCAGTCATCATTATTTTTAAAACCCGTAGATGAAACTGAAATAATAACTTATATATAAAAATTGAAAAATAAGTCTTCTCCAGGAGTTGATGGAATATCGGTTAAAACAATAAAAAACATCCATCTCTATATTATATATCCTCTAAAGCATATAATAAATCTAGCTTTTGAAAAAGGTGAAATTCCTTATGACTGGAAAGTATCAGTAGTTACCCCTATTCATAAATCAGGCGACCAGAGGAACATGAACAATTACAGGCCAATTTCTGTTATTTCAAATTTTTCAAAAATATTTGAACAAACTCTAAAAGTAAGATTCGTGTCATTTTTAAATCATAACAGTATTATCTCTACAAGCCAATTCGGATTCAAAAAGAATGTTAGTACCCAAGATGCAATCTTGAATTTTATTGAAGAAATAATTCCAAACTTAAATAATAACAAAAGGGTCCTAGCAGTCTTTTTGGATCTAGCCAAAGCATTCGATACTGTATCATATGATATTTTATTTGAAAGACTTGAAACAGCAGGAGTTAGAAACCTCTGAAACTTTTCAAAAATTACTTAAGCGATAGGATTGTGTGATTTAATAATTGTGTGTTTCGCCAATATTTAGAAAATAGAAGTCAGCGTGTCCGAATATTGCAAAATGGAAAATTTACACACTCGAAGCTAGTCTCTGTTCACGTGGGTGTTCCACAGGGATCTATTTTAGGACCCATTTTATTTATCATCTTCATTCATGATATTGTCAATGTAGTACCTGATAATATATTTACCTATGCAGACGACACATCAACCAGCTGTTAGTTAGAAAATGTAATGATACTCTGCTTCGTTTATGTAACTGGTTCTCAAACAATAAACTCGAGTAAGACCTCTTATATAAGATTTAGAACTAAACAGTGTAAAGCTCATCTAAATGTTAATATTAATATTAACGATGTCGCAATTAGCTGCAGCAATACAACTACATTCTTGGGACTCAAAATCGATTAAAGTATTGACTGGAAACAGCAGTGTAGCAGCGTTATTAAATGTTTAAACAAAACTTCATATCAGATGAAGTGTCATACTGAATAGAAATACCTTACATTTCCGCATCCAAAATCGTTGAAAAAAGTAACACATTTCTGAATAGCAACACTTTTTAGCATGTATACACTTTTTTGTACTACTTTTATTTACTATTAATCAATGTCAGTGTCAGTTACATACATGGAGTAATATATACAACACACGAAGTATCGGTACTTATAACCTAATTTTTATGTCAGTGTCAAAAATGAAATCGCAATAGTATATTGTATAATGAGCATACAATGTACTCATTGCCCACGAGTATGAAATTCATACGAGTGGGCAATGCTCATTGTATGCGAATTGATGGCTTCGCTCGCTCGTACACCAACATCCTACTCTCGTGCGGAAAAGCGTAACATTTCCACACTTGTACAAATAACTATTATGTAAATATCACTTATAGAGCGAGAGAAAACATCTTGAATTTTTGGTGAAGAAAAACACTTATTATGTTCCATATTGTTACTGTTTTCGATCAAACTCATCATTCCTTTATTGTGATAGTATTACAATATATAATTATAATTATTATTGTGTTTTTCCGTCCTCTTCTGGTTATCGACCGTAGGTCTTTCAGCCTTATGACGTATATTTTTCATGTTATTTACAAAATTATAATACGATTAAAGTGTAATCAAAATAAGGTAAACATCGACTTAATTCCATTTGGCATCAGCTTCGAGATGATTGCTTTGAAAGCGTGTACGTGACATCCGCAAAAAGGGACCGCAAAAAAAAAAAAAACGGCAAAAGTGAAAGAGAGGGGGGAAAGTGCAAGGGAGAGAAAAAAAATAATTGATAGGTATGCGGGGGCGGCAAAATTGGCCCGATTAAGTTCAACCAACCATTAAGAGCTGGACGTGCTAAAATATTGTCGTGGAAAATAAATTATTCAGGTACATTCAGTCATTCCGTTCCTTTTAAGTAATTACGTTTAGTAAATTGTTATCGAATAAAAGTTTGTTCGTGAATCAATGTGTAGTCATTAATTACGGTTTGACGTTTACGCGCCGGTGATCCTTGTTTATGTAAGAAATTCAGGTTAATCGATCATGCAATGAGAAATGGCTATAGAGTAATCAAATGTAAATATAGAAAATATTTCTACGGTCATAAATAAGACTGTTTAAAGTTAGTATAATAATTTGCAAGATAAAAAATACTATGGCAATAGAATCAAAACAATTCCTTTTGTGGTTAAACACTATATTTCCCTAGAAATAATTGATTTAATGAAATTAATATTTATATTATATTTATAACTATCACAGTAACTCTTACTATTATTATAACTTCAAATATTACTGTTACTACTACTAGTAATATTTTCTTAATGACGCTATTGCTGTCAATATAACTATCACAGTAAATCTTATTATGATAAGCGAGGATGAGGAGGAAGACATCGAGGACGAAGACGGATGAAGGAGCGGAGTCGAAGGAGAGGTGATAGAAGGGGGGAGGCACCAGGTGAAGTATGTAACGATGCCTCTGGCATCCCTGTTATGTCATGGACGGGTCCCACGACGATGGCGGCGGAACATCATAAACATCAGAGCCCCCACGCAAATATATAAAGCGGGGACCATCAATAGACCACAGTAGCAACATTGGAGGTCCTGCGCCCTTAAGTGGGATTAATTCCATTAAAAAAAAACTTATTATGACTGTAACTACTGATATAATAGTTACTGTCACTATCACTCGATTAATTTTTTTAAATATCAGAATTGACATTACTATTTCTGTTTTTCTTACTGTTGCTTTTTATATCATTAACATTTAAATTGACATTGTCACTGTAATTATCCATACAACTATCACTGTTTCCATTATTGTTATATTAATTGTCATTGTTAGTAACATTGCTTTGCCTCTGTTACTTGTGGTCATCTCAGTGTCAAGTTAATCGAAACATTTTCAGGGGAGTGCATTAAAATTAATCAGATAAAACGTACAAGTAAATAGTCAAGATCATTCAAGGTCATATCAAGGTCATTACTAAAACATTCGCTATCAATATAAAAGTTACTGTAATCGGCATATTTCACTGTTTACACTGGTATTGAAATAATAATATTATTTTTGTAATAATATTATTATCATGCTAACATTGCATTGCCTCTGTCACTATAATTCTTCATGTTATTACTGTAACTGCTAATAAAAATGTTACAGCTACTGTTTCCATTAGTATTACACTTATTCTAGCTGTTGATTTAACTGTTACTCTTAACATTAAGTTAGGTTATAGGTTACATAGAGTCATTGAAAAGTGAGTTAACCTCTCGTGAACTGCAACCGTCCCGTATGTTCTCAGCTCGCTCCTTGTGGCTATTCTCGAGTTTAATGACTAGTTTTAATTCACGTAGGCTTAGGATATTGTTCCCATTCTTAAGTCTTCTGTCCTCTCCCCATTTTTGCACTACCACAATATGGCTCTGGTCCTATGGGAGTAGCATTTGTGCCTCTTTTGGCGATTTCATCTGCCACTTCGTTGCCTTCGATACCCCATAGGACTCACATTAGGGTCAACGAGTTGTTCTTAGCCAGTTGCGAGAATGCTTCCCAGATAGTCCGTGAGCCGTGACTGTAGGCTCGAACAGCCTTTAGTGCAGCCTGGCTGTCTGAGCAAATGAATATTTGCCTACCCAGGTATTCCCAGGTACACATATGAATTGAAATAGCTTCCGCTTGCAGAATTGTAAGTGTCGTACCTAAAACCATGCAGTTCCTGTTGTATTTTGGTTAGGACTATAAAAGCCTACTCCAGTACATCTGTTACTTTTGGCATCATCAGTGTACATCCGTATTTACTGTTAAATATTCTTGTCACTGTTACTGTCACTATGGTTATTAATATCTTTGCCACTATAATTATTCTTGTAGCTATACAACTGTTGCTGCTATTATTGTTTACACTCTTCTATTTACTGAAATTATTACTGTAATTGTCCACATTCACTGTTGCTACTGCTGCTTTAATTATTATTACTATCACTGCATTGATTGATGTTTCTGTAGTTATTCCTTTCATTTTCGTTGCCACAAATAGTACACCGTCTATAGTACTGTAATTATCACTGCAATTGCTTATATTATTGTTACCAATTTAATTGTCTATCAGTATAATTGCCAATGCAATTATCAATCATACTATCTCTCTTGCTTTTATTGTCGCTATTCGCTCCTCTATCACAGTAATTTGTCATGCAATTTCTAACTTTTTCTGCTACATATCACTATAAGTCTCACAACATTATCACAATTATTCGCACTGTAAATATACATGCAACTTAATAACTGTCATTGCAACCATTGCAGACTTTGGTCTCACTGGAAATTGTAATTTGTGTGGTCAAGCTCAAGCTATTATTGATTCATTTGGGTACCTTAATCTGAAACAAATAAATACCATCCGTAATAAGAGGAATGTATTTTTAGATTTATTTTTTTACTAATGTAAACGATGCCGATATCAGTTTAGCTAATGATTTATTAATAAGAAATTGCCAACACCATTCCGCGTATGTTGCTATACTATCTACCACTCCAACAATATGTAATTTGTACACTGCAGAAAAATATTATCAATATAACTTGGCTAAATAGGTATTTTAATAGCATTAATTCCAATTGAATTTAGCATTGAGTATATTTTTAACTCAATTGATAATCTTAAAGATAACACTGTAAGCGGACCTGATGGACTTGCCAGAACAGTTTCAAAACATTGAAAATATTCGTTATGCAATTCTATATACCTTATTTTTAAAATATCCGTGGCCCTCGTAATTGTTCCTGCTGTTTCGAAAAAGAGTTTTATATGTCCAATTTTAAAACCGGCTCTCGAAATAAAATTGAGAATTATCGAGGAGTATGTCAACAATCAGTTCTTTCTAAATTACTTGGCCAATTGATTGGGAAACATCTGACACATACTAAATCTAGCAAACTGTCACCTAATCAGCAAGGTTTTATTCCGGGCCGATCAACCGTGACAAATCTTTTAAAATATACCACATTTTTGTCAGAGAAAGGTAATCAGGTTGATGCAGTGTATACCGACTTCTCCAAAGCGTTTGATGAAGTAAATCGTAATGTATTGATTTCCAAGTTGAGGGAGTTTGGTATAAACAAAAAGTTAATAACATGGATTGCTGCTTTTATAAATAATAGACAACAAGTGGTAAAGTTAGATAATTTTGAATCAAGGTCATTTATGGTTACTTCTGGGGTTCCGTAAGGGTCTCATATTGGGACAATATTATTTTCTAACTTTATTAGTGATATTAATGATTCAGTTTTTTTCATGTAAAAGTTTATTATTTGCGGATGATATAAAAATATTTAAACAGATCTCTTGTCCAGACTGTTTTGAAATCCAAGAAGATCTTAATAGGGGACGCAATCCCATAGTATATTATTACACATTTGATACATCTGTAGTAAGTAGCGTCTTAGAAATCAGAGACTTAGGTATTGTATTTGATAGCAAATTGAATTTTAAAAAGCATATTATTAACATTTCCAATAAAAGTAGAAAAATGTGGAGGTTTGTAAATAGATTTTCTAGGGATGTTAGCGTAGATATAATTAAGATTTTATACTTTTAGTTTGTTCGATCCCAGTTAGAGTACGCATCTGCTGTATGGTCCCCAATATATGACAGTGACATTATGTTACTAGAGAAGATTCAGAATTGATTTTTGCGCTTAGCAGAATTTACATTATATATTAGCCACCTTCCAAAAGAATATGATTAAATTCGAGGTATACTTCATGTGAACACTGATATATGATGATCTTTCTTGTTTATATAAATTGTTGAACGGTCAGATGCTCTCTCCTTATTTGTTAAATAAAATATGTTTCTTTTTACCAGTTAATGGCAGACAAACTCATTTTATGCCAATTTTTAAAGTTAATACTCATATTACTAATTATGGTCATAATACGCCTTTGGATAGAATGTTAAGAGAAGCTAACGAATATTGTCAATTTCAGTGGTTTTCTATATCATGTGTTTAATATTTTTATTTATTTATTTACAGTAAGAACCTTTATATAATATACAATTAGAATAGATATTACAATGTATATAAATATAAATTAATTTAAATTAAATTAAATCGACTAAAGCTAACTATAAATTCAATTTCAATACATTATGCACTATATAAATTAATATAGCTAAATGTAATAAATTAAAATAAATTGAACTAAATAAAATTTATTATAGTTTAGACTAAAAGCAATGATGCACATGTAATCTCAAAATAATGTATATGCAAAACTGATCCCTGTGTCAGAACCTAATTACAATAATACTAGTATACTTAAATTAAACAAAAATATCGTAATTTACATATTGAATTTTCTTTGTAAATAAAGTAACAGGGACATTAAAAAGTAATGAAGGATAATGTTTTAATTTAATATTACCGAAACGAAAAATTCTAATTAGTATATTGTTAAAACCATAGTTCGTTGTTGATATTGGAATTTTAAAAGTGGTAGATGTTTGCCTTGTATTTCTATCAGATAATGAAGCTGCTAAAAGTATCTTTGCAATAAGTAGTGAACAATTAATATTACCTGATAGGTGATTATGCAAGAAGCGCAAATCAAAACTAATTCTTCTGTTTTTTAAGGGTGTCAAGTTTAACATATTTTTCAATGAATTTAAATCCAAATTTTCCCTATGAATTCCCATTCTATATGCGCAGGTGCCGAGAACGCTTTGCCAATATTAGATATATGTGATTTAAAATTTAGTTTGTAATCGAGGGTTACACCTAGATCTCTAATTTCCTCGACACGATTTATAATGTAATTAAATTTATGTATTACCTGTCGCTTACTAAATGAAATTACATGACACTTTTGAATATTAAGTGGTAATTTATTTATATCACACCAAGTTAAGACATCATTTAGATTATTCTGCAATAATATATGATCGGAATATTGAGTAATTTCATGAAATATTTTTAAATCGTCTGCGAACAACAAAATATGGCATGAGTTTATAGAGAGTAGTATATCATTAATTAATATAAGGAAAAGTATTGGTCCACAATGCGTACCTTGAGGTACCCCCGAATATACAAAAACTCATCAGATATAAAATTTTCAATCCTAATTTGTTGAGTCCTATCACTCAAAAATGACTTGATCCATTCTACAATTGTTCCATTAAAAGCATAAGCTGATAATTTAGCAAGTAGTATTGAGTGATTAACTTTGTCGAATGCCTTGGAAATATCTGTATATATAGAATCAACTTGATTTCTATTTTCCAAGGCTTTCGTAATGAAATCTGTATAAATTAAAAGATTTGAAGTTGTTGACCTGCCTTCTACAAACCCATCCTGTTCTTCAATAAGAATTTATTTACTGTCACTGCCACAGTCACTATCACTTTCACTCTCAGTGTCATATTACTACCCAAATCACTATTATTGTCACTGTAACTGCCACTTTTTTCATCACTCCAACTATCATATTCACCGTTACTCTCACAGTCAATGTCATTGTCACTTTCACTGTTATTGATTCTACCATTATTACTGTCACTGTTTTGGTATGTATCTAAAATATTTTTTATTTAAAAAATTATGATTTATATATAAAACTTCAAAACTCATTAGAGTTAGGGCGTAAGTTAATATAGAGTAAGAGTTGGTCAGAATCATTAAGTCATAATTAATGTCAATAATACACCCACTCCAATTGTGTATATTAAAATCTGTAATTATTCATATAACTATTACTTAAAAGTTTTCTGTTTTGTGTTTTTGAGAACACTATGCTGTTCTGGTTTGTGAAAATGAAAAGATAACTCGGTTTAAAAGCACACGTTTATTTTCGCCAAAAACTCAACCGTTACACTTCTGTTACAGGAATCTATATTACCGTCTCGGTGCTACCAACCCAATAAAGAAAAACTAACTAAATTCAAATACTACAATACTTTCCCTTTTTTCTTTAATACATATAATAACTAATACAGGCCTAATTTACTATTTAAACAAATCAATCTTGGTTTAGGGAGTGCTTTTGTCATAATATCCGCTACTTGTTCTTCTGTTGGCACATATTGGACATTAAGCACACCTTCTAACACCTTTTCTCTAATAAAAAAGTACTTTATCATTATATGCTTGGTGCGATGATGATTCTCAGGATTATGACAGAGACGAATCGTTGCTTGATTGTCTATCTGGAACAATCTTGACAACCAAATAACCTCTTTGACCGCCTCATTTGCTGCTACTAACTCGGCTTCAGTTGTTGATGTAGCCGTCAATTGTTGTCTTTGGCTGAGCCACGACACTGCTCCACTAGCAAACTTTACGACTACTCCGGAAGTCGATCGACCTGTCTTGTTACAGCCCCCAAAGTCTGCATCACTATAGCATTCTAAGCTACTGTCATTGCCCGCACTAAAGTTTATACCGAAATCAATTGTCCCTGCTACGTACCGAAACACTCTTTTAAGTCTTGTTACGTCTTGTGTACTCGGGGAATCTAAAGTTCTTGACAAGACACTCACACTGTACGCTAAGTCTGGTCTTGTGCCTACCATTAAATACATTAAAGCACCTACAGCTTCACGGTATGGGAAGTTGTGATTCTTGTCTTCGTTTTCTGGAACATCACACTTCAAAATTGGTGTTGATACAGGCTTACATTCACTAAAATTGAATCGTTCTAGTAATTTTCTGGCATAAGCTTCTTGTGAGATTTTTATTGAACCATCTTTGAATTGTTCAATCTGAAATCCCAGAAAATACGATGCTGGTTTAACGGTGATCTTGAATTCTTTCTTCAATTCGTTCATAAAAGCCTCTGCTTCTTTTGGATATTTAGCCATTACCAATCCATCGTCTACAAACCATGCTATTAAAAGTTTTTTATCGCTATTACCTCTGATGTGAAGACAAGGATCCGATTCGCTTGTTCTGAACCCAATATTTTTGAGCCAAGTGCTAAATCTCTTATTCCAACATCTCGGGGCTTGTTTTAGTCCATATAGACTTCTTAACAGTTTACAAACCCTGTTTGTACCATCGGTGTAACCTTCTGGTTGCTGCATGTATATAGTTTCTTCCAACTTTCCATATAAGAATGCTGTCGTTACGTCAAACTGAATAAGGCTTAACTTTTCTTTTGCTGCATAACTCAGCATTGCTCTAATAGTACTTAATTTAGCAACTGGGCTAAATGTTTCTGTAAAATCTACTCCATACTTTTGACTGTAACCTTTTGCTACTAGTCGAGCTTTATACTTATCTATGGAGCCATCAGCATTTGTTTTTAATTTGTACACCCACTTACATGGTATTACTCTAGACCCTTTTGGTAAGTCTGTAAGTTCCCAAGTTTGATTTTCATTTAATGAATCAATTTCTTCTCTCATTGCTTTCTTCCAATGTATACTGTCTTCGTTTTTGAGTGCATCATCAAAACTTTCAGGGGTGCTTACTTGAAAAATTACCTCTTCGCCGAATAAAACATAGTCATCTAATTTAGCTGGTTTAGATAACTCTGTTCGGTTTCGCAAACTTCTTGTGAATTGTGGAAATGTATCTTCTTCTTCATTTTCACTCTCTGAATGATCTTCATTATTTTCTGATTCACTACAACTCTCATTGTCTTCGTTTACGTCAGGTATTTCTTCCTCAGACTGCTTTCCCTGATTTTGAACTTCTAAGGGTAACTTTACAAATTCACAGTCGGTCATTTTTTCTTGAAGGAGCACATCTCTACTTAGAATAATTTTTCGTTCTTCTTTTAACCAAATACGATAGCGTTCATCACCATCGTAGCCTATTAGGTACCCTTTAATTGCCTTTTTATCTAGTTTCCTTCGTCTCTGGTCAGGAATGTGTGCGTAACATGTTGAGCCAATAACTCTCAAATGTTTGATTCTTGGCTTCTTTCCTATCCATACTTGGTAAGGACTTTTTCCTTCTACACTAGATTTACCAGTTCTATTTAGGATATAAAGAGACGTAGCCACAAATTCCGCCCACATTTCTTCAGGAAAAACAATTTCACTGTTTGAATACCTAAATGTACGTGCCATTTCAACTATAGTTCTAAAATCTCTTTCGCAAATTGCATTTTGCTGTGGAGTGTATGGAGCTATCAACTTCTGGGTGACACCCTCCGAGCTCAAAATGTCTCTTATAATTTTGTTGTCCATCTCACCACCATTATCGCTAATGATCTCTTTTATGGTGTGGCCCAACTGTTTGGCGTGTTTTAGAACTAATTTTAATTTATCTTTTACTTCTGATTTCTCTGACATCAGGTAACCATATCTAAACTTAGTGTAGCTATCTTTAAACACAACTACATACTTCATTTTTGAAAATGATTCTGGAAAAGGTCCACAGACATCTGCTGAAATGAGCTCACCTGGTTTAGTCGACTTTTCTCTATGCCCAAACGGCAATCTGTGGGCTTTACCATAAATGCATGGCTCGCATGTTTGCTTTTCCATAATAGGAACCTTTATGTTTAGCTCTTGCTGCATTTTTGACTGAACATGCCTCTTGTCTTGATGTCCCCACCGCTCGTGGTATAATTGAAGTTGATCAATTACGTTTATACTAACTGGCGGTAACGATACAATATTTGCCTCAAACAGGGTGCCTCCAAGTTTTCTAGACCCAGACAACAATAAATTTCCCTGGTTTGTAAGCCAGCACTTCGTTGCTGTTGACTCAAAGATACTTTCTTGATTTCTCTCTTGTGCAGCTAAAACAGAAAACAAGTTTCTACACAATTTTGGTACATACCAAACTTCGTTGAGTAGAAACTCTTTCCCACCAGGAACAGTCTTGATTTTGACAGTCCCTTTTCCTATCGCTGGTAGGATCTCTGTTCCTGCGGATTTAATTCCAGATGGAGTTTCAAACTTTTCGAAATCAAGAAAATACTTGTCAGTATTTGTTACGTGCTTTGTTGCACCATTGTCTATATACCAAGTTGTTGAGCTAAACGTCTCTGCTGACATACCCACTGCGTCGATAACCAGACCTACTGCATCGGCTTTTGATGCCTCTCGTGGTTTCTTTGGTTTGCCGTCAGCTTTCCATTTGTGACAGTTTCTGACCCAATGACCCGTCTTCTTGCAGTAATTACATACACTATTTTTGTATCTATTGTACTATTGTATCAACAATTCTGGAAGCTCATTTTCATTTTTAGCTTTCCAACCATTATTCAATTAATTCCAGAGTGACTTTAGTTTAGCAATATGCATGGTGACATCTTCGCTGCTATTCCAGTTGAATGTGAAAAAATCTGTGCAGATTTTAAACAGCTGGTCTCTGGAGGATGTCTCGTACAATTTTCTCAATGCATTCCATGCGTTAAAAGCTGTGTCTTGGTCCATTATTTTCTGGTAGACGGCATCAGTCACTGACGATGCAATCATGGATTTTGCGTAACTATTCGCTTTTCTAAACATATTGGACTTACGTGTATATTCTCTGATCATCGCTTCTGAGGGTGCTGCTTCTTCTATAGGCTCTGGCTTGACTAACTTGCCATCTATAACCTCTAAAGCGCCCTCGTGATAATCTAGCAAGTCCCTTATCTTTCTCTTCCAGACAGGCCAATCTAGCTCACCTGCCAAAGGTTTAATTTGCTTGTAGAAGTCCATTTTCACGTGTTCAGCACTCTCTTCTGCCTCAACACCGGTTCACAAACTTCTTTAACCTCCAACACTGGTAGACTGTCTGTATTTTCACAATCACAGCCTTCTCGACGTATTCTCACTTGTGCGATACTGGTCCCATAACCTTTTGTGTTTTTGAGAACACTATGCTGTTCTGGTTTGTGAAAATGAAAAGATAACTCGGTTTAAAAGCACACGTTTATTTTCGCCAAAAACTCAACCGTTACACTTCTGTTACAGGAATTTATATTACCGTCTCGGTGCTACTAACCCAATAAAGAAAAACTAACTAAATTCAAATACTACAATATTCTGATGCTGCTCCTGTCACTCTCATTGTAACTTCTAATCTTACTACTAGTATCAATGTAACAATCACTGATACTCTTAGTGTTACTTTTACTTTTGCTTTTTATCACTATTTTTATCTCTGTAATTAACAATGTAGCAGAATACGAGTCATTGTTCATGTCACAGTTTACTTAATTTTTAGAATAACTAACGTTATAACCAATTTTCAGTTTTCGAAAAAAATTCAAGTTAAAATTTTAATATATAATATAAACATTTAGGTCCAAAATTAATCCTCGTTGTTTTAATTTTTGCTGTCACTATGGCTACCTAACTCTGGTTATTTATTATTTATATTTATAGGTAAAATTTAAAATCAACTAAATAATTAACTTACTTTACTGACATTGTCACTGTCATTCTCACTGTCACTATCAATGTCAATATTACTGTCACTGTTACTATCACTGCCGCTGTCATTGTCATTATCACTAATTCATTGTACCATGAATTTAGTTTTTAGAAACCTCATTTCAGTGTATCTGCCAGTCACTACCACTGTCAATGTCAATGTCATGTTTACAGCACGAGTCCCTTTTTCTGTCAGTGTTATTTCGATCGAAAATATATAAAATCAACTAGATAAAAACTCTTAAAAAATACCATCACCATAAATTTAATATTAAAAAATTCAGTTCAATGTCAATGCTAGAGACACTTTCACTGTCACTGTCACTGTCAAAACCACTGTTACTGCCATTATCACTGATTCTTTCTGTCATAAATTCAGTTTCTAGAAACTTTATTTCACTAATTACTGCCCAAATCACTTTAACTCCCTATGTAACTGTATGAGTGTAAAATATTTTTTTATTTAATATATTTCAATTTATAAATAAAAATTTAAGACAAACTTCTCATTGATGAGTCATAATGAATTTCACTAATACACCTATTTTGTTTTTCTATATAGCAATATTGTTACTTTTAATATCACTGTAATTATCCACAAACCTCTTACTTTTATTGTTATTGATGCCGCTACTATCACTATTATTGTAACTAGTAATGTTACTACTTGTATCTACGTAACAATCACTGATACTGTTCGTCTTTAATTCTTGCTTTTTATCACTATTATTGTCTCTATAATTGATACTGTCACAACATCCAAATGAATTTCACGGTCATTATTTAATTAACAAATAACTTTTCCGTAAAATATGTTAATAAACAATTTACAGCTTTCTAGAAAAAAGAAAATAATTTTACATTAAAGTTAAAAGTTTAATATCTCTGTAACTGTCAAATTCGCTGCTTTTATTACTATTACTGTTAGTTATTTCATTTAGGGCCAAAATCAAATAATTTTTTCTGTCACTGTGGCAAATTTTGTCTATTTATTTTATTTATTAGTTTTGTTATCAATAGCAGAATTAATTAAATTTAGGCAATTTTATCTGTTTAGGAGTAAATATTTAAGTCATGCATTTTTAAGTAATCCTTCCTTATTACATAATGAAACTTAAATTCTAGTTATTTAATAGATTGATGACTCCTATAAGGAACTTTAAGTTAGTGCAATATAAGACATATGTTAAATTTAACGTAAATATTCCTTATCAGATCAGATTTAAAGAGTTTGGAAGTAGCCAAATGTTCCCAAGTCTTAAGCTTAAATAATAACATGCACGTTATATTTAACATTTTAAGAGTCGCTTCGATTATTAAAGTATTTTATTATATTTCTACATATAAAATGATGTTTAAGATCGTTGAAAAATTAAATGACAGTTTTTATTACAACAAAATTGCTATTAACTTGAAACGTGACAACGTAGATTCAAATATGATAAAATACGTGTCAACTTTACTCTTTTGAAAGTATACATTTCAAAGAATAAATTGATATTTTGTTATTTATATACGGTAAATTGTCTGAAGGATTTAGTCGATTAAATGGTTCGGGTGACATCTCGCCGTTTAAACTCACGACCATGTCCCTAAGGGCAAATTTAACATACTCGTCGCATAAATAACTACGATAGGACATTTCATATTTCACTGAATCAGATTCCATTTAAAGTTTTAATATTTACACAGCATACATTTAAAATAAACTAAATCATTTGATGGTTGAATTAAGTTTTATACTAATAACACATAACCTACAATAAAATCTAATTGATTTCTCTACCCACGGCATCGGAAATACGTTAATCTCATTTATTCGGGCACTATCCCGAGTGGAAATTCGAACGGCACAATGAGATCCTTCTCTTCTGCTACATACGTATATAGACTGAGTTTGAATCGTACACGCAATCTCTGCACTATTACACTTCTTTGGAGCCGGTCTATAATAAACGATTGTACGGGTCTCTCGTCTACCTTTATCTACTCATCGGATTTCAATCCGTATTTTCTTAGGTCAGGATGTGCTGAATTGGAAATCTATTTATCCGCATTGTCTGAACTTTTAGACTCATTGCGTTTGAAAAGTGGAATGGAATTGATATAAGGCGATTTTCATTACAGTAAATTTAATTAAACTTAAAATAATGGGATTACGTTAGAACATAATATTGCAAAATCGTTGTAGATATTTAACAGCTATTATATCTACAAACACAATAAGTCATCATATACGAGTGTTTCTCTTTATATTTTAGAAATGGATCTTACAACCGACATCCTTATAGTAAAGTTATAATTAAGTGAGTGGAGGTACTCAGAATATTTGTGTGTAGTGTAATATGAAACGTTTACTTCCTAATTGTACACAACCCAATCACCGAATACATATCACTCTCCCACAATGCGAGCTCTTCAACATTGGTTCAAACCAGAGATCTATGTGTCCGCTAAAACTGTAATTGAAATTCAGGTCCGAGTTCGTAGAGTAAGAGATAGCTGTGAAGAAACCGAACTTAAAAAAATATCACGACATATTAGCGTGCCTTTGAACACCTAGTGCTAACTATTAGTAGGACTATTATTTGATCCTTATCAAAATCACAACCTTAAATTGAGTGAAATATTTTCTTAGGAAACTAACATGTTGGTCTTTAGTAATTTATAGAGTTTAATAATCCAGAATCCAGAAGGATGAGTCCGAAGCTAGCTGAAAAGGCTTCAGGAGTTTGATTTTGATACAAAAATCAGAATTTCTGCAATTTACAGAAGGCACAGATACTTTATTTTCAAGACTATTAAAGACTATACCTGAAAAATTTTAAACACTGAACGCAGATTTGGAAGAGAGGTCACTATAGTAAATGAGTGTAATGAATCGATGGAATGCAGAGGAGATTCAGAAGGTTCAATTGTGTTATTCACTCCTACAGAACGGAATCAACTGATTTAACTGCATAATAATGAAAAGGTTCCAACATCTTTTCGCCAAAACCAATGTTGAAATTCTGGTATGCAGCTACAATCTAATTGAGATTCAGAATGAGGTGGTCGAAGATTGCCATTTCTTCCAAACGTGATAATAATTGAAGGGGTCCCAGTGTAGATATCGCAAAATATCTCTAAGAAGGAAACAATCTAGAAAATTCTCAAGACTGGAATAGGAGCGCGAAACCAAATAAGAGCTTAGGTTAAGTAATATAGAAACCAGTATTTCTGATGTTACAAATGTAATTAAAAATTATTAGAATGAATTATGGGTGTCAACTCACTTAAAAAACTCTTATATTGCTATAAGCCTTGAAATAATACCTAAAGTCGTGTGACCTGTTAATACAAGACTATAACCCAAAAATATGTACCTCCCTCCAAGAGACACCTTAAGCTCAATATGTAAATTTAAATATTCTATATTGTTTGTTTTAATAACATTTGTTACTGTTACTGTAAGTTAATTACTCAAGGTAGATATTCTATTATTTGCTCAACATTTCAATTAAAATCTTATTTGGGAGATAAGCGCAAATTTGTTTGCATACTCTTAATAGTTATTATTGATTTTTGCGGCTTCTACTTCGTTATGCATGTTGCGTATAAATAATAAACACTTTGTAACTTTGTTTGTATAACACAATTTATTTACTGCTGACTATAGTTTTGGCATCTCAACGTGCCATTATCAAAACATGCGTTTTGCGTGTTTTGATAATGCCAAAACTATAATCAGCAGTAAATAAATTGTGTTATACAAACAAAGTTACAAAGTGTTTATTATTTATACTTAATAGTTATGTTAGTGTATCAGTATTGGAAATTAAATCGCCTACATAAAAATATGATAAAAACTTTGCAGTTCTAATTGGAAAACTGTTTATTTCTAGATGAGTGATACTGATATTTGTCTTGCTGCAATTATCTGCACTAAAGCTTCATTTGTACTATCATATCTGTCCTGAAAGAGACTTTTTGTATTCTTATCTTCAATATGATTGTAATGAAATCATCATATACAAGCGGAGCAGCTTCTAGTGTGTCTTTAAGTAGCATTCTAGGAAACAAAGGTGAAGATTCGTTAAAAATTATTAGCAATTTTGTTTCTATGCATATCTCTTTACTGATGTAGTAAATAATAGGGTGTCATTATCGCCACTTAAGAGCGCACGACCTGCAGCCTTGCCAGCCCTGCCTGCTCCAGTTGCCCCAACTGCCTCAGAGAGAAAAGTTTCTTCCCTTGAACAATGTCTGTCTGCAGCGGCCTATGTCTCTTCTCTTTCTCGAGCATGTGCAAAACGAGGCTTCCTGGTTTGACGGGTCTGCCCAGTCAAACTTGGCTTTTCCTGCTCCCGTCCCGCCACTCGAAGAACATGTCGTTGCACCAAGGGCACTCCAACACTGGGAAAAGGTCAAGATGAATTTCTCGTTGTTGGCATCCCAACGCTCCTGCCAGTGGTCCATCAAACATTGCCTTCGCAGAGATCCTGGCCGATTCACTCCTCATCTCTATGAACACCTCTTTTCTCGCCACGATCTCAAAGTTTGGAGCGACTGAAAAGGCAAATTCTTCGGCGGCCTTGGTGGCAATCGTGTGGTATCCTCTGGCCACTCAAATGGTGCCAGCTCTCAGGATTCCACGTAGTCTTTCCCTGTTTCTCTGCGCCTCGACGTATTTTGCCCACGTTGGTGCGGCGTACAGCAACTTGACTCACGCAGCTCCCAGCAGCAGCCTTCTCGTGCCCTTCGAAAGACCGCCGATGTTTACCAGTAGGTTCGAGATGGCTCTGACCGCTCCGGCTGCCACCTCCACTACCTGCCTGCTGCACAAGTGGTTCGTTTGGATTATGACCTATAGGTACTTGGTCGTCCTGCCCACTGTCACTTTGTGGCCCTCGAATTTTAACCTTGCCGTTTAACCTTCCTCTGATCGCGCGGCGTGTCGAAAGCCAGACGGCCGTATTTTTCTCGGCCGCTACGTCCAACCCTGCTTCCGCCATCCACTGTGAAATTCTCCCTACTCCTGACGAGTTTCATGATGTCGTCAGCGAATCCGTGTGGCATCCACAGTTTCAATACGCCGTCGTAAGCCAGGTCTTTAGTACGCCGTTGTTTCCTTTGAAGTGAACCCTCTTGCAAGTAGTAGTACCTCCATAATGGTGGATTAGGGGTTGGCATGAAGGCAATCTTTATGTCCACTTCCTTTTGCGGGCCCATGTTGTCCTCATTGGCAAACATCCTGCAGGGCGTTCGCGGTCGAATTCTTCTTTTAGAAGGAAAATTAGCGACTGAATAGACCTTCCTTCTTTCTAATTACCTGATTACTTTTTCAAAATGCTTGCTTTCAATATACAGTAGGCACAATGTTCTGTAGATTCCAGCTGTGGTTGAGAGCAACAAGCAACAGACAACCGGACTAGTTGAACTCTACGGGAACGTTCCATCCTTTATTAGCCAGGTCGATATGAAGGTTGTGGGGTTGCCAAGGGAAAACTCCCTGAGCGCTTCTCATTCTCTTTCAGACAATCGGTGATGTTGCCCCTTCGAATAGGTGGGCCTTTGGGGTCGCGTGGTCAACGTTTTTAGAAAAGAAGGCGCACGAGTCTCTTCCAGGTCGCTGCCTTGCTCCTCCTTAAAGCGCGCTTGAAGTCAGTCTTCGCTGCTGCTACTGATGCAGCAGCACGCCTGCTCTGCCTCTCGCTCTCTGTCTTGCCTCTGCAACTTTGTTGAACCATCAGTACACCCTTCGGTTTCAGTCCCCCTTTCTCTTAGGGATGGCTGCGTCAGACGGATCGTTTGATAAGTGGCCGTCACCAGGATCTCATCTTCCTTCAGACAACCGGGGATGTCATGTCCTGTGGTCAACGTTTTCAGAAAAAACGGTGCTCCAACACAAGTTCAATGCAGGTAGCCGTCTTGCTATTCCTTAAAGCACGCTTGAAGTCAGACTTCGCTGCTGCCTATTCCAACTTCTTTGCGCCACCAGCACACCATTCTGTTGTCAGCCCTTCTCCCTCTTAGGGATGGCTGCGTCGCAGTAGGATCGTTGTCTGTTTGACAGGGTCTCGGTAATACCGTTAGATTCGTCGGTATTGAACCTCAGCGAGAGGGTAGAACATCTCCCAGTTGGCTCGTTGGATGGCCTAGGCTGGGCCAGGTTGGTTTTTTAATGTTATCTTTTGTTTGTTGAGCAATTTTCGTTTTTTTGGAGTAGGCAAATTTTCTATGAATTGTAATAATTGGTTTTCTTTTACAATTTACACCTTAAGATATTAAAGTATTGGACTATTTTGAAATTTTAACCAGAAGTAAAAACTCGGCTCAAACCTTTGACAATATTCCTAAGCTTATCCTAAAGCGACTTGCCGATACCATTCATAAACATACATGGTCTATTATAGAAGTAGTGGGCATGATATTATTGTGACGAGACAATCCATCGCAGCGGGATAAAACGGGAAATGTGGTAAAGTGTAAATTTAGCGTCACTAGGTACAATGGCTAGTGATCGAGAATCTACAAATACGCAAGGTCTGCGCGAAATTGTTGATGAAAGACTAAAAAGAACTAAGTTTCGCGCTGCCAAGAATTGTTGGTTTTGATTCAAAATTAACCGGTCTTTCTTACCTCTGTCGTAACCGGAGACAAGTCTTGGATGTTCAAGTACGACCCACCGAGTGGCCTATAATATCATCCTCCCGCTCCAAGCCTGAATAATTCATAACCTGCGAGCAAGCGAAGATTGGAAGATGAGATGGTGGTCGCTCATCATTTCGATTTCCTCCTCGACCTTCCAGTCCAGGCGACCGGATGAAACAAGGGTCACATTTAGTACTGTCTCCAAATTATTCTTTCAAAACGTTGGGGCTTTTCTTACGTTAGTAAGTTCCAAGTTTTCAACTTAGCCATTGTGTCAAGGAGTGTGGGGCTTTGGCTTTGAGGTCCCTGGAAACTATCACTGGACATTCGTCACATTCTTCCAGCGTGGCGTTTGGTGAAACGTAGCAGGCAATAAAGGTTAGGCCACACTGACTCATGCTATGCCTAGAGGCCTTGGCTGCCGGAACTGATGCCAAGATGTCTTACTTTCTGACCGATCTTTATGGCTATGTTGCCGTCTTCCTCGCTCATTATCCACGATGCATTCACTCTCGCGCGGTTGGGTTCTCTGATCATCGTGATATCCGGTTGTTGTTCTGATTCGAGGACTGCCATCATGTCATGGGCGGCCTTGCATCTGCTGAGATTTGCTTAGAGGATATTGGTGCCTCCAGGAGCGCCTTCGCGTTAACTGCACTAATGTTGTTGTGCCCCGTGAATAATCTTAATCGCCTTGGTTCTAAAATGGTACTTAAAATCGTCTTGTCTCACAAATAACTATTAATTTTAAATTAATTATTAGTGAATCACCGAATGGTTTTTTTTTATCTTTTCTTTTTAAAAATAAAACTTACGTTACGTATTCACCATTTGCACATTTTTTTATCGCTCATATATTCTTCATCCACGACATTGGCATTAAGAAGCCATTCAATTGTTTGAGTCAGGTGAAATTTAGGAATTCGCGTCAAATTTCGATTAAGTATTCTCCCAATAATATGTAACATTTATTTTACTTCTGAATAAGAGATGATATGCACTGCAAATTGGATTTTTATTTAATGTTTGTAATTAGATTTTGCGTAAGCTCTTAGTTAAGTCCCAATCAAACTGAATTTATCTTTGTTAGTAAATTACTCACTGAAATCCTATAACATTTATTTTATTTTTTTAAACAAACGAATTATAGTTTGTAGGAGTAAATTATATTCTCATGGTGATAATTAAAAAAAACAAATATAGTTTTCTTTAACATTATTAGAGCTGCTTCATCTTGTTTCGTTTTCGTATATGTGACTAAGTTCAGGAACTTATGGTAACACATAAAAACATGCTTTAAAACCGATTGTAAGTAATAGATTTAATGTTACTGTTCACTATGGATCAGTAAAAAATGCGTGTATTCTTCTTACTTCTTTTCAAAGTCTATTACTGTAAATCTTGCTTGGCATGTTTCAGGGTGATAAGTTATCATACTTTTTTCTTTAGGATTTATTTTGCTTTCTAAATAAGTTTGTAATAGCTTCTTCTAATTTTACGTTGTTAATTAGGATTATTCGTAATTACATACTTCAATTGTAAATTATAAAATTAATTGTGGTTAAATTTTAAACCTTTTAACTCAGCTCTTCTAGTATAGATTTAGTCTGGAGTTAAGAGTCATTCATGAAGATTAAAGTTTCTTCATCGTAAACTGCGAAGTATTCTTCTTTAAATAAAAATAGATGAGATAAATTGATTCTTCCTTTACTATAGTTCTACTCGAGTTATTATTCAAAAGCACTCACTGAGAGGAAGAAGATAATATTTTATTCTTGCTTTATTGTAGTTCTTTACTTTTGCTTTCTTAAGATTACTAATATCAGAATGTTTCAATCACTGATATTTTAAACGCGATGGGTCATTGATGAAACAATTTTCAGAGACATGATCATATAATTTATAATTTAAAAGAATTTCAGAGCTAAATATAAATTTTTGTAATATATATACAAAAACATTATACGTTATTTATAACGTCGCTTCTAATTTAACAGCGTGTATTAACTTAATTTTGTATAATGAATTACATTGCTCCAGGTAAAAATTAAAACATTTCTATTCAACCGAAATATTAACGCGTGTTTACTAAGCAACCCTTATGTATTGTGTTTGGGCAATGATAATCCCACATAAAAGCGCAGCCAAACAACAAATATTTTTTCGGAACATACAGAATGTTTACGAATAAATATTTGCCGTCAGATGTGTACATAATGTCCATTTGAGAGGAACAATTAATAACATTTGATGGTATACGAATACGTGCATTATTAAAAAAAATATTGCGACGGGGAGCTCCGGGGTGCGAAGCGCGAAGAAAAGAAGTTATGAATATAAATTGGATGTACCGTTTTTACCCTTAATTAACATTCCCTAAAAGACGGGACTTCGGACGTAAGCAATTACCTCTCATTAATTAGCGCCCTCCTGGAATCTTGATGAATGTTGCTACTTTCATAATATCTCTCTTTACAACCGTATTTACAAATACGGGGCCTTAACGGTGCCCAAATCAAACTTTGCATAACGATAAAATACCATTAAGCTCGCCCACTGCCGCCGCCTTTCATTCCGTTTATTTTCGTCATAGCGGTGTGATGGATAAATGCGAGAACCCACGCCACATCTACAGTAGCTATCAAAGCAGCATTTTACCTAAATTACATCAAATGGATTAAGGGCGAATATTAAAGAATTACTATTCTTCATTCGAGCTGCACAAAGAACTTATTGGGTAATGGATATAGTAAGCTGATCAAAATATTATTCAGATAAAGTAATTATATTATTTAATTCATTCAGTATTAATTGGTTATTTAAATATACTTAAATCAAAATATTAAACTTTATTATAACTAAAGAAACAAAAGCTGGCTTTGATTTAAAGATTTAATAAATTCACATAATCATATAATACATCAATTTTAAAGTACGAGCAATTCAATCAGGATGTTGAATTAAAGAATACGCGGCTTAATCATACATTAATTTAACTCTACAATTAGCAGTCAATTCAAATAAAAACAACCGAATTGCATAATCTAAGCATTGATCTATTTATTGAAAGTATGAAAATAATGAATTACAATTTTGATGAAGATATGTTCGGAGGCAATAAACTTAAGCATTATATTAGCAATTAGGTTGTAATTTTCATATCTCGTTCCATCAAGAGTGTAGCACAACAAGTATCACTTATATTATATTACAAAATATTCAAGCTAAATATTTAATTATTTTATATAACCTATTTAAAATTAATGTCTAAAACTTGTGAATGAATTTTGCTTGAAAATATCGATTTACTCTGTTTATTTTTTTTGAGAATATTTAAAAAAGATCGTCGCAACTTAAATAAACTTCACCAACAAGCCCCATTATCATAATCTCACTATTTATTTAAGTGGAAACGTATAATCGAAGTTGATACCACCTGCTCACTTTCACAGTAGATTAAACCATTACGTCTTGCAGAAGAAATATCGATCAGAAGCGATATGCAAATAGGGGTGAAATTTTGAGCGTACAGCACAGACAGACGGACGTATATTTCAAAGATATGAGTCGGTGGCTGTGTGTGCGTATAATGGGAGGGAAGGGACCATTAGTTGTATAAGTTATGTAAATTAGGACCGTGCCAGATTTGATGCTCTGGAAATATTTCACACATGCACACACATGAGACATTTCAATCTAACTTAGCGCGAGGGTGGTTAATCCTGTGTTTGTTTGAATAATGCAAAACCTTCGCATTTGTTCATTAACTAATGTAAATTCCACCCGGAAATCATGGATGGTTTTATGGGGAAAAAACCTCCTTTTTAATTTCCTAGTTTTGCATAAATGATAAATTAGGATTCGCTTGAAATATGCCGTTACGCCGTTTCATTCATTCCTTTTTTAACATTTAGATACGAGATATGCAAATACGGCTCTTTTATAAGCGTACTTCTAGTTATTTAATTGCTCAACACTAGACGGAATAATTACATACGACATATTATTCTTATAAAGAACAATTAAACGTTTTCATTTCAATTCTATATAATAAAAAAAAGATAATGGAGAAAGAAATTTAATACATTCCTAAATATATTATAAAACAGTTATTTATAAGCAAATTTTTCCAGATATTCTCCTTCTCCCTTGAAACTATTGAAAGATAATAGTTATATGAAGGAAATCACCAACTCAATTGCCTGTACATATAGAAACAAACATTAGGTATAGGTAAATGCATACTTTATTAATACAGTTTAGGCACCCGATAAGCTAATATATAATTAAATAAAGAAAACACTTAACTTTTTTATACCACTTATATTTAGTGGTATAAAAAAGTTAAGTGTTTTCTTTATTTAATAATCGAAAATGTACCACGAAGTAAACGCCTCCACTATTCAAGAATTAATATATAATTTATTATGGTCGGTCAGGAGTACGCTAGTTTGAACAATGTTTTTTAGAGGTAGGTGAAGAGTACGCTAGAATTATATATAGATAGATATTATAGGTCGAATAAATAAATAATTTATTGTATTTATTTTTTGGAGGTTAGTAGTACGATAAGTTAAAATATTAATAATACTAAATAAATACTGATATAAATTTAACCAATTTAAAACAGAAAAAAAAGTACGGACAGAATGCACTTGTTAATTTTTCTGCCTTTTATTGTCACAAAAAAGTAACAACAGAAAATTATTTATATAAACCAAACAAAGAACATTAAATTAAAGTAGATACATAGAAATCATAGATTACAGACATAATAGCAAAAAGTGAAGGAAAAGGGACAGAGAAAACAAACAATGTAAAAAAGGACACTTATAAATAAAATCAACACACAAAAGGCAAAGTATAGATAAAACACAGACAGATAGATAAAAAAAGAGACACATAAAAGAGGATAAACAATATACAAGGTGGTGCAAAAGTAATGTCATCGTTTGAATTGGCTGCCATTTTTTTATAAATAAAAAAAAATGTATTATTGGTTACATTACTTGGAAAAAATTATATCGCTTAAATGGCCACCTCCCGAGTGGATGCATAATTGCGCTCATTTTGCGGCATTTTGAATTGTTGCTCGTATAACATCTGGCTCCAAATTCGCGATTTCGTCTTCAATGTTATCTTTCAAGTCTTGCAAGGTTCGTGGTTTGTTGTAAAAAATGCGGATTTTAAAAAGTCTCAAAGGAAGAAGTTTGGTGCTGTTAGATCTGGCGATCTGAACGGCCAGTTCAAATCTCCAAAAAGGGAGATCACTCGACCTGGAAATTGGTGTTTCAAAATCTCCATAGTTATCCGAGCTCTGAGAACGGTTGCTCCGTCCTGTTGAATGATCGAGACCTAATGCAGGAACTTGCGGCAAAAAAACTCATTTAGTATCTGCCTGTAATTTATTTATTTATTGACGTCATAAATAAACATTTTACAAAGATAAATTACAAACATATATTACACACATTTAGTTATTAAACTAAGACGAGCAAATAAAATACATAGCCTCATTTTTAAACTTAGCGAAAGAAGAATACAGCATATTAAGTTTATCACAATATTTATTTACAGTAGTACACATTCTTACTAATAGACTATACATAAGATATGATGTGCGACAAAATGGAACATGTAATAATTGAGACTGTTATAGTTGTATATGCTGGAACATTCAGTGCAAAACATTGTAAACACTCGGAAGAATTAATTACATTATTGAGTAATTTATACGAAAAACAAACATCAAAATATTCTCGCCTTTTCAATAAAGCTGGTAAATTGACATACAATCTAATATTGTCTAAATATAAAATTATATTTTGAGAATATAATTTGTATCTTAAATATTTAAGAAATTGTATTTGTCTATATAGCAGTTAAAATGCGGTGACCAAATCACATTTCAATATTCAAGTACAGACCGAACTAACGATGTAAATAGCATAGTTAGACTTTGTACATTTTTAAACATTTTAGTAGTACGTTTAATAAATCCGAGCATTTTGTTTGCTTTGCCAACAACAGTTTCAATATGATGAGAAAATGTAAGTTTTCTGTCTAAGTAAACTCCCAGGTCTCTAACTACCTCTACATATTCCAAAATATTATTATTTAAGCGGTAAACAGGTTTATTGTTATTACTTGTACGACTGAATAATATTACATTACACTTGTTCAAATTAAGGGTCATATCGTTTTTAACACACCAATTATTTATTCTTGAAAGATCTGATTGTAATATAACTGCATCATTATCCGAGGAAACTCGTCTGTACAGTTTCAAATCATCTGCAAAGAGTAATATATCAGATTCTATCCCAACGTGTATATCGTTTATGTATATATTGAAAAGAAGAGGACCCAAAGATGTAGCGTGAACAACATCGTATAAAAAATTATTTACACGGACTTGCTGTGTACGATTAGTTAAATATGAAGACAGCCATTTAAGAATAGGTCCACAAATACCATACTTCTTTAGTTTATCCAACAGAAGATTAATATTGACTTTATCAAAGGCCTTACTGAAGTCCATGTAAATGGAGCCAGCCTCAAAAGATTGTAAAATATAGTTACTATATAAGAAGAGATAGGTTTCTGCAGAACGTCCACTCATAAATCCATGTTGTTGAAGAATTATAATATTTTTGAAGGTATTGGATAAACATTTAATAATAAGTGCCTCAAACAACTTTGGAATCGCTGACAGAATGCATATCGGTCGGTAATTTTTAACATCATTTTTATGACCTGATTTGAAAATGGGTTGTACATAAAATGATTTCCAAATAACGGGAAAATCACCTTGAGTCAACGACATAGATAATAATTTATACAAAGGAATATAAAGCGTTGAGTGACACATATTAAGCAACAGTGGTGGAATTTGGTCCGGACCAATACAGCCTTTGACATCAAGATTTTGCAATGCTGTGTGAACATCGGATGGCGTTAGGTTTATTTCAGACAAATTAATATTAGATTCCAATTCCATATCGCATTGCAGCGAACGTTGGTCATTATACACAGTTGCAAATTGTTTAGCGAATGCATTAGCTATACTTCTGCCGTCATCTGCATGAACACCATCCAAGTGCATACTAGAGGGAATTTTACTCGAGTCCGATTTAGTTTTTACAAATTTCCAAAAATATGCTGGATTCTCAATTACCGATTTTTCTGCGTGAGCAAAATAACCGTCATAACAAAGTTTCGTTTTTTATTTTACATTGTTTCCTAAGGTCAGAAAATTTAATGTAATCTGTTTCTTGGTTTGATAATTTGAATTGTTTATGAGCAATACCTTTTTGTTTTATTAGTTGGCGAAGTTCATAACTAAACCAGTGCGGAAAATTGGATTCTTTCAAAAGTTTTTTCGGAATAAATTTATCAAAACAGTCAAACAATATTGTGTAAAATATGTCAGCTGCCGCATTAATGTCAGTTACATCTTGAAATGCCCTACACCAGTTAATCGATAATAAATAGTTGTTAATAGCAGAATAAGGAGCCCGTTTAAAATCATATACAACAGGACAATCTGAATTAAATAATCGGACTTATAGCATAGACTTACTACTTCTAAAGGAGGATGATACACATCACAATTTATTAAAGGATGACATCTGGAAATAGAATTTACAGGATATGAAGCAAAACATAAGTCCAGTATTCCTCCAGTAACATTTTCGATGTTATTAAATTGATAAAAACCGTTGAAGAATTGATTTGCAACGGTTCGACCAAGTCGCATTGGTTTTCTTCAGGCGACGTTTGTTGGAAAACTGTGATCGTGCTCTTTACTAAAGCATTGAAAATCCTGCATGCACACCCCTATAGTAGGGTAGTATCGGACTCCTACTAAATCCTCTCTACCGTGATCACTGATCCAAGACAAAAACGTCAGTTCTAGTCCGATTTCAAGCGATATAGCGCTAAGACTTATTCGATCGTTCTTTGTTAGAGTGCGCTATTCATAACTGTGTTAGGTTTTGGCGGTTTAACAAGTATTTAATTGGTGCTACCTGTGGAGATTAAAATATGCGGTATGGGTGATGAGAATTCTTGTTGCATAAAGTGTAATTCCAAGTGGGGCAGAATCGTAGGACGTCGTCAAATTTATTGAGATTATCGGTATGTTTTCCATTTCAATTGTCTCCGGGATAATACTCTTGGTGAAATGGTCTAATACTGCAATGAAAATCGTGTTGTCGAAATTCGTCTTGTATTAAGATAGTAGATTTTTTTCGGCGACTCTAATGTGTTCATCTAGCCGTACGTTCAAGCGTCTGGTCGTTTGTCCAATTTAAACTTTATTACAATCGGCACAGGAGATTTTGTATACTCCTTGATTTTCAAGAGAAATAATGTCTTTTGAGGAATTAAGGAATTGGCAGATATTATGCAAAGTGGTAAACATTCTTTTTAGTATTTTGGAGATTTTGTCTGTTCGTTATTTAGATTGGACTTATCTGGTAGGGAGAGAAGGTAGCGAATTAAGAGATTTTTTGCCAAAAGACAAAGTTTTGCAGGTGTTGGTGAAGAAGGGGCATTTGGTTATCTATTTGTATAGATTGTGGCTGAAAATTCCGTCGTTTTTTTATTGATTAGTATGTCAAGGAAAGGTAACCGTTATTCTATTCTAATTGTGAATTTAATTTTGGGATGGAAGAATTTTCCATAAACAAATTAGCTATCACATGTGAGAGAGGAAATCCCATTGGTGCTTCTTGAATTTATTTATATCGGTTTCCGTTAAACATGAGGCAGTGTTTAATGAGTTTTATGTTGGGATGGGCTCGTGATATTTGCTTTTTTAAGAGTTCTATACTAATCAGAAAATTTCTTAGATAGTTTTTAGTTTTATGGGATCACTAAGGTTCAGAAAATGTGATGAGTTTTTACCATAGAATTTTGCTTGTTAAGCTGTAGGTTTAAAAAATATTATTGAATTCAACACTTGATAATGACCTGCAAAGGTCGAAACTATAGTTGTGTCAAAATTGATAATATATTGTAAACTTTGTTTGTGTATATTATAGAATAAATAGTGGTATAAAAACTTAAAAATTATTTTCATTTCACATAGTAAGGTCGCTACCATCATTTTCACTGTAGGTTTAAGTTGCCTGCCTAATTATTTAGTTAGTTTTTGGATAGGCGAGTCAAAAGTACTTACGATGGGTTGGATACATTTGCAGGGTTCATATATTTTATACGGTCCATCATTTAGCTTAGGGGATTTTTCGAGTGGATTTAAAGTACCGCAAAATCGTTTTCCACTTTTCTGACGTCCCTCTAAACAAGGGATGCATTGATTTTCTAGCTTAGGACAACAAATTTTCTATTGCTAGCCGCACGATTCGTGAAAATATCGATTTCAAAAAACCGAATGCACCACTTCGAAATTATTTGATAAGAATGTACTTAAACGTACTGAAAATCTAAAACAAAATAAAAAACATCATTATCTTACCGGCAGACAAAGAAGACGCCATAGTAGTCCTAAACAAGTCAGAATAACAACAAAAAATGAACAATTTATCGATTCTGATCAAACATCTTGGCAACCAGTAGCTGCAACCTTACTTTATGTACGGTAGTTCTAAACAAGTTTGTGGTGGATAGGCCATACCATTGTCTCAGATTTTAAAGTCATGGCATTTGTCTGCCTCATTGGCTCCAACAACGTACCTGGAAAAAAGAACACCAAACTAACATCATGCTTTAAGCTATACGGTCTACCCAAAATACATAAATCCGGCAGACCTTTCCGGCCCATCGTCAGTTCTTTCGATTCGCCTACACAAATAATAAATATATATTTTGCCAGATAATTTCAACCTATTGCCGAACAAGTCAAATCTTACATACAAACAGATATCTAAATGCCGCTTCTCACCATCACCCTGCCCAACTTCGTTCTGTGACAATACCTCTCTTAGCTTGCTCTCATGGATAAATACAATCTAAATAACAAACTTACCACTCTCGAGATAGCTTTTGTCCAAAACGGTTTCTCTTCAAGTACAATAACATTTTTATTTAAACAAAAACTAACTCCAAAAGCACAGACTCGTCCTAAGGACTTTTAAATATAACAACAGACAAAATCTCCAAAATACTAAAAAGCTTCCCAAGCAGTCTCACGTGCTCCATGAACCTGGTAACTTTCTTGGGAGTGATACTGCTCACTTCTTCGGGAGATAATCGGTCCCTGCCGAAGTGTGAAAGACGCTTCTCGCGACACAAGTGCATAGTATGTGCTTGGTCGTTTCATCTGCCGAATCACATAATCTGCAGTTTCCACTTTACACTTTTCCCATTTTTCACAAATGATATCAAAGAGCACAGTGCCCTGTCATGAGTCCGAAAGTGAAAGTTCTTAGCTCGTTTCTTGTGAGTTCAAGCACCTTGTGGCTGTGATTGAGTTTGATGGGTCTTTTTGATTGACGTAGGCCTGGTAAATTGTTTCAGTTATTGTGTGTTCTGTCCTCATTAAAGGCCGTTCTATAGGCTCAAACGGCTCACAGACTGTCTCAGAATGTCGAAGGACTTTGGCCACCACATAAGAGCAGCATAGGTGACAATGGGTACCATCGTCGTTCTATACAGCCAATACGTGATCTTGGGCTTGAATCCCTAAGTTTTTCCCATTAGCCGCCGACAAGCCCAAGGCGACATTGTTGCCTTGGTCATGATTTTATTGACATGTTGATTCCAATTCAGTTTGGCTTCCAGAATTATACCCAGAGAGTTTACTTCGTTGTAGAGGTTTAACTCCATTCCATTCAGCGAAGAAGCTCTTACATGCAGCTGGAATGGAACTATGATCGTTTTATTCCAGTGCTTTTTGCATTAGGATTGTAAGAATGCCTTTATGCTTGCCCCTGATTATTAAAGCGATATCATCTGCGTAGCCTTGGGTTATAAAGATCTTTCAATGCAGTTCATCCAGTAGTTTGGCCACCACTATTGACCATACTGTGGGGGTCAAAACGCCCCTTTGTTACAGTCATAGATACTGAGGATCTAACTCGAGAAGTCGTTACTAGTCGGCTCCCTCTTATGTCTACAAATATTTCCTTGTAAAAGATGGCTCGTTCTGCCTCTTTGACGAGGTGGTGTAGAGTATCGACTTTGTATTTGCCAGCTTAAAATGCAAATAGCTTGGCATTTAAGGGTGCTCTTATAAGTGCGTCAATTTTTATGTGCGCATCGATTATATTCTCTTATTTTCTCCATAGTCTTGCCTATGCATCTCTAGAGGCCAATTGCCCACTTTAGGTATAAATACCACTTTTGGCGCCCTCCACAACCAGGGTATATACCCTAGTGCATAGCTTGCTTTATATATCTCCCTGAGTCCTGAAGCAATTCTATCCAAGCCACGCTGCAATAGCGAGGGGAAGATACCGTCAATTCCTGGGGATTTATACGGCTTAAAGCTGTTTAAGGCCCATTTTGCTGAGCGTAAATATTTTCCCCGCTAATCAGCGGCTGTGTCGATTGGAGCAGTAATCCACTGGGTTGGTACTAGCCACAATTGTGTTTTTAGTTGCTAATTCTTCGCCCTGTTGAAGGATTTTCGATCCGAAGTCCTGAGTCGATCCAATTCCTTGTTCCACTAAGGACGTTCCTCGCGAAGTTTACCTTCTTTACCGGGCAGCTTTTCTCATAGGCTGATACGATGGTATCACTTAGGTGTAGTGAGGCGTGTTCTAACTCCTCTATGGTCCCCATGTTATATTGAAGGCCCTGAAGTCTAGGTTCGTGGCACTCTGCACTCTGCAATTTCTATACTGCCAGCTTCCTTATCGAACGTGATCGTTTAATGATCCGATATGGATCGTCCTGGGACTACACGCCAATTTTTTATCAATTGCACGCCGTACGCTGTGGCTAAGGTCAAATCAAGTACCTTTCGCCTTATTGCGTTTATAAACGAGGGTTTATTATTTATAATCAAGAAGGTACTTACCCCTATTGTTGATTTCTGAGCTGCCCCATACTGTGTGGTGCACATTAGCGTCGCAGCCCAAAATGAGATGTTTCCCATTCCTACGGCACCAGTCCGTGAGGTTCTTTACTGCCTCTGGTGGTGGGTTGTCCTCGTCCCTTGGAAAGTAGGCAATTTGCCTCTTGCCATTTCCCGTTGGTACGTCCACAACCGCTGCCCCTAGGTCCTGTGTGACGAACTGTTAAATGAGAGCATAATTCGTATCTTTCCTGAAAATTATGGCGGCCCATGGACTGTCGCACGTAGTATTACATACAAGACAGTACGATGGGTTCTGAAGTCCTTTAATCGCTCCCTCATGAACCTAGGGTTCTTGAATTAGCCCCATTTGATGCTGCAGGTTAATTTGGAGGCACTGCCACTTACCCTTTATTCATGGGCCTTGGAATGACCCCCACTTCTAGCATCCTTCAGTTGGTTCTGGGGCATATCCCTGCCCTTTGCACGCACATCAGCCTGCTTCTTGGGTAGACTATTGGTCGTGCTTTCCCTTGGAGCCTTCCTGATCCCTGGCTTGTTGGCCTCTGTGGAACCAGCGAATTGCAACGGCGGATTACCCTCCGGAGGTATGACTGTTTTCGAAGTTTTTCCCGGAACCAGGGGCCATTTGGGGCTTGAGGCTCTTGTCCCTTCATCAGGCTTACCCTACTTCGCCTTTGTTCGAAGATGTACTTCAACACGATACCCAATGAGGTAATTGCGTTCTTTTAACTTCTCCATGGATATAGAATCCACTGAGAAGGTAATCTCTTGAGTGGGTCCAGCGGTCACCCTTCTTAAGACCCTCCAGTTTGAGTCATCGCACCCATTCTGGACTGGAATTAGTTGAAGGATGCGGTCGTCTGGAAAGTATCCCACTAGGATATCGTTATGCGATATTTCTTCCGCTCCAACGACTTTTAGGGCTGCACCCTCCTAGGGGACGATCTCATCCTGATGCGACTAAAGCCACGTTACCGTAGCTTCGTTGCAGCAGGTGATACCGATCCTCCCAGGTCGCTTATGTAGCCCAAGGAATGTATAGGGTTCCGCATTCCCCGTTGCTAGGACTAGATCTATGATACACTCCAGTATGTACTCTATTTGTTCCACTGACATGAGAGTAGCAGGATAGCCCTTTGCCATAACACCAACCTTCAGTCCTTGTACAGCCTGTCTGTATGATGCCTTTTTTTGGGGATTTTGCTTCTTCCCTGCACCTGCTTGAGTGGATATGCCGCTCGTAGAGGTCTGTACAGTCCCTTTTGCACGCTTGGCTAACGTATCCTTCGGATGCTGTCCGAACGGGCACGGTTTTCGGTCTTTTGCTTTCGCGCTGGACCGAAGGGCAGTAAGGCCTTTTGTGCTGCCTCTTCCCGCATCGTGCCCTTGCTGATTACATACCATTTGTTCCCAGTTCCGCTTAGGCGTGGCTTGGATGTCTCTACGTCTTCAGACTTTTGTTCAGCCTCTTCTTCACTGCTGACTAGGAGTAATTCCTCCCTGTCGGTCGCCGTAGTTTTATCCTTTGAAAGGGACGAGCCCTTATTTATTTTTTCTTGGTCCATATATGATCCCACAAGAAGCTAGGAAAATAAATGGTCACCTGCAGCAGAGCCCAGAGCAAGGCACAAAAATTTTGACACTACGCAAATATTGTGTAATACAAAATAATACAACACCCGAATGATACGCAAAGTAGTCGAAATAGAAATCCGCCAGTAAAACCTAAAATACTTGCAAAAACAAAAAAAACATCAAAAAACAGTATTGGAAATAGAACAGCAGCATAAATCGAGCGAGCAGTAATACACCGGAAGGAACATCGGAGTGGGAAACTCAGGTAATATAAATATGGCACAAACCCATTGACTGTAACTCATTGATCCCTTCAATTCTTAGTATGAAATCCATCTAGGAAATACCTTATGGGCCTGGATTTTAGTTGGTTACTACCTTACTGTAAGAGTGTCCATGATGATTTTTTTTTCTCCTCTTAAAAATTTATCGAAATGTCAAGCTAATAAGATAACAACCACGTGGATAAACCCGAAAACATACCTCAAGTTACCATACCCGCAAAAACCTCAAAAATGTTAGTTATATGTTGGTACGGATAGTTTTGTTAAGATTATTTTTGTTTGCTCAACCAAAAAAAAAACATAATATAGACTTTCACGTACTAATAGTAGTCAGCATCCTCATTTGTTTTCTATTTCATATTTTCTGAAATTCAAATTTTACTATGCATCACACATATAGTTTTTTTCGGTCATTTCTGTACTAATTCAACTCTATATCACAAGAAAGACGTAGTTTTTAACCAATAACCAAGTGCGCCTCCTCACGGGTTTCGTGATCTTACAAAAAATAGGCAAGCGAAACCAGATAAAGATAACGATTTTAGTTTTTTTTTAAATTTTTTTAATACCTTCGAGAAATTCTTCTATTAATTCTTTCTAAAATATCATTTATTGTAGGTGTTGCCAATGTCTTGCTGGATTGCTAGATTTTCATATACTTTTTTAAAAGAATTGAATTTAGAATTAATTCCTTGTTTAGCCATAAAAAATAGAAAATATTATCCGAAGACTCTTTGTTAATCAGAAACTACGTTTGAGAAATATTCATTTTTTATTGTAGGTTTAATACCATTATCTATGTTTATTTCTTGATAATTTCTTCCTTGTTCAGCCACAAAGTAACAAATTAATATCGAATAGACTTAAACAAAACTTCTGTTATCATTCTAGTGTTATTATTCTAGTTGACTTGGTTTTTAAAGTAATCCTACTATTATGAAGATCTATATAATTACACAAGCATACACTGTTGTGGACCTGAGCAACCAAAAGCTGTTCATAGGGTAAATTGGGGGCTGAATCCAAATCAGCAGCCCGTTTTTAAAAATTGGTTCGAGTTTCCGAAATATTAAATAAATTCATTGTTTAACTATTTAACAATTTTTGAACATTAACGGCCATTTATTTATTTAAACAGTATACATCAGAAAAGAAAAGAGGCTGAACTGAGTCTTTTATACTGCTTGGGATCTGTTTCACGCATTAGGGTACTACATTAGACGCTAATCATGCCTTCGCCAAAAAAAATCAAGATGTGAATACAGAAAATGTATCTTGAGAGACATTCGAGCTCCAATCTTACGGTAATTTTGCAAAAAATGGTTGATTACTTCCTTGTAATCCGGTGATTTGTGGTTAGCTAGAAAGTTGTAAACAGCACTTTGAAACGATTCTCATGCTGCTGCTTCATCAGGCGTTAAACATTTTGTAAACTTTGCATCAGACATTGGTTCTCGAATATCAGGTCTGACAAATATTTCTTCTTTGATTTTTGCGTATGACAGTTTTGGAAACAACTTGATTAAGTACTGGAAAGCCGGTCCTTCGCGATTGACAAAGTTCTTAATAAGGCCAAGTTTATTGTGGTAGCAAAACATCTTGTGGATTCACAAGTAGTACAGAGGATACGTTTTGGTGTCCTGGCTCATAATGGGTACGACTCGGCCACACCTTTCTCACATAATGATGTATAACAGCAGGGCTGTCTCACACAAGAAAACAGGAAAATTTCGTGAATCCAGATTGTAATAGAGCAATAACCTGTAATGAATATGTAAATCAACTAATATAATTTCGAAATTAGGTATAATTAATTTATTTCTCAACCTTTATATCGTCACAAATTTTCTATTGATGCTCATTGTATTTGATCTTGGCCTAAATTGTAGGCATTGTGTCATAGCACTCCTTAGTTTGTTCTGCGTGAGCAATTGGAATGGATGCATTTTTATTTCCAATGTGAAGTAGAGCCGCCTCTAAACTGTACTTGGGACCATCTATGAACAAACGACAGTGATTTCGTTGATGAAGACGAAGTTTTTGGGGCAGTTTTTGCATTTTTACCTGGACAAATTGGCAGTGGATTATTGTCCGTACGTGGAACTGGGTTTGACATGATGATAAGTCAGGATATTTATACTGTGCTAGTTTTTTTTTTCATTTATACCGACGACATTTATCGAGCAAAAGTAGTAATCATCTTCATGATTTTTCTGTTCCCTGTATAACTTTGGCACCAAAAATAAAAAGTATATATTTTTACCAATTGGCCACTTGTACAGCTTTGTTCTGCAGGCGTTACAAAACAATTTCGGTACCCATGGCTTGTCAGTGTTTACTACAACAAAACCAAAGTACATTTGTCATATTTTCCAAGCATGTTCCGAGCATATAACATCCACAAACGCAACAAAAACACTTTGAATCGACTTTGCAACGTTATTTCAACATTTTTACAGGTTCTGAAGCAAAATCACTGCACAAAAACAAGTTGCAAATAAAGTTTAATGCAACGTGGTTAAATAACAGCCGTTATAAGTGCGCAGTGCAGAACCAATCTTGATTGGATTGAAGATCTGAGTTCAAGGCATTAAATAACGTTAAGAATCATTCTCATCTGCTCGGTTTCAAAAGTTGACCCGAATTTGTAAACTTGTGTCTTGGAAAAAAAACAGGATTATGAGCAACATCAATGTTAATCTATATCATTATGTCTAATTTTACCTGTTTAGATTGTTTGATTAGGTTCGGGATTTATCAGAGATTACATATATAGTTTTCTTCTACCATCTCTTGGGCTAATGCAGATAAAAGACAGAGTTGACAGAGTCTCTTAGCTCAAAATGGATGATTTCTCGGCCATCAAAAAAACCTTGGCTACAACCCCTCGACAATAAAATTCGGTAAATGAAGTCGGAACAGCCAATCTGGCAACCTGACAATCTGCTCCCATCCTTGTTCAGTTGATCTTTGTTTGTGCGACGCGTAAGATAAAGGGCTTATTTAGTGCGTTGGTTATTAAATAAGAACAGGAATTTGAACTAACAAAAAATCAATTTTAAAGTTTTATTTTAAGCTTGGCAAGGCACCGAAATAAACTCATATGATCCTTTAAGTGTGTGTACGAGTGGTTCGTCCGTTTTTTGGGAACCCAAACAGGGGAAGACCTATGACTTCCGTCAGTGGCGAAAATATTGAGAAAGTGAAGAAAATACTCAAGAAAGATCGTTGAGAAACTGTAGGCATAATAGCTGATGAAATGCAGATTAACCGTAAATCCGTATGACAAATCATTATTAAGGATTTAGAAATGAGAAAAACATGTTGTCATCTTGTGCCACATCATTTGACTGACGACCAGAAGTAGGCACATTTACAGATTTCACAAGATTTTGTCAAAACGGCGGATGCGACACCAAACTTCTTGAACTATATTATCACCGAAGATAAGTCAGGGTTGTACCTAAGACACCAGTTAGGTACAACCCTGAAACGAAACGGCAAAGCACGGAATGGCGTTCTTCTGCAACATTTTGTCGAAAAAAGGTCAGAGCAGAAAAATCACGCAACAAAACAATGCTTATCATATTTTTCGATAGTCAAGGCATTGTCCACAAGGAATTTCTACCTGAGAGAACGACGATTAATGCTGCAAGATGCACTGAAATTTTTAAGCGTTTCATAAAACCTCTACGAAGGGTATGACTCCAGAACAAGGTTTATGGTTTTCTGTTCACGACAATGTTCGCCCTCACACAGCGAATATCGTTAAATAGTTTCTAGCAAAAAAGGGGTTGGTCCAAATTAAATATCCACCATATTTTCCAGATCTCAATCCTCCAGACTTCTTCCTATTTCCATTACTCAAACTCGCTATACTCAGACGGGAATGTCTCTTATAAACATATTGCAGTGTTCAACAATAAATGTGAAACCCTCCCAACTGTGTTGTTTTATTTCAATCTCTTAGGAACGTTGTAACATGCTTTTAGATGTTTTCCACGCTTTCCTTCCAGCTCTCTTTAGTCAGGGAAACAAAACAAAGTTGAGTAGAACCAAGTAGGGGCTATGACAAGGCTGGAGGATCACTGGTCTTGCTCTTGATCACCTGCAGGTTAAAGACTACGCTGACAAAGTCTGCTAGCGGTACAAACTCCACATGGACGATTTCTCTGACGTCTAAAAAGCGCCTCCACCATATGTTCCAAAATGTCGTATCTTAATAAAAATTTTATAACCGATTTATATGTTTTTGGAGTAGTCTACACTCCATTAAAAATACCAGTCAATTTATGACAAAAACAAGACATCAATGTTTCTTATATTTAACTAAAGTAGTTTTGACACAATGCTATTATGATTCTTAAATAATTTTATAATAATCAACCTAAATTAAGTCGACTTAAAAATGTTGTCAATTTTATCCGATAAATAAATTAGATTTAAACTTTCAATGAGGTACCTGCAAAGTTAAATATTATGCCATCGTGAAGATTCTTCATAGAATATTTTAAAAACATTAATTAAAGAAAAGTTGGCTACAAAGTTTTATCCTCTAACAAATTTAAATAATAAATGAATACAGCTTTGTGTAATAACTCGCCTTAGGATGTTGAGTTATAAATAAGCTGAATATTTTTATATAACTTACAATTATTACCAGAACTCTTGTGGGCATACCCGACACAATCATCAAACAAGTTTATATATAACAAATTTAACTGAATACATTAAATTACCTGAAATCCCTTTTCCACAGGCAGAAATTGAATTAACTTTAATTTTCCGCCCGTCGCTAAGTTGAAGGAAATCCTAGTAGATGACAAAAAAAAAACAAATTTCGCCCACAGTATCCACCGACGCTCGCATCTTAGGTAAGGTGAAACTTCTGGATTGCCACGGGAAAACTATTTTGTTAAAAAAAAAGTGTACCAAAATACTCCGCGTCTGGCCCGATAAGTCTCTAAAATTATTATGTACCTGCGGCGGGATGAGATTGTACATCTTTATTAAAGTGATGAGTGTCCTTTTCAAAACACACGTCGACATTAATGAGTTTGCGAAGTCCATTGAGATGATCCTCCTGAGATTGAAAAAGTTTGCGCGGACCCTACAAACCTCAAATGAGATTGCTAACGTTATGAATGAAAAAAAACATAACCATGTTATTTTATTTAGCTATGGAATATTTATAATAATTGAAATAATTGAGGTAAATTATTTTTTAACAATTTGATCAGATGAGTTACGTTACGCTATTTTATAAGTTATAAAGAAAAACGTAGTTGATGATGTCTTCCATTTTACTATGTGGTAGTTAAAACATTAAAAATTATCTTATTATTCTTATTAGGCAGAAAGACCTACGGTCGATAGCCCTTATTTGGGAATGCATCATTAAGAATATTTTGTTTTGTTATCATTATATTACATGTAATGTATAACTTCTAAGATTTACTTATATATTCTTATTAAAAAAATCCGGTTTAAATTTTTATTGTTATTCTATAAATATATTTTGTAATACTTTTAACATTTTTTTCATTATTCTGTAGAGAAAGACGTACGTTTTATAAAAATTTCCTAAAAATAAATCAAATGAAATAGGACAGAAAGAGTAAATTTCTTTATGGTTTCAGGTTCATGAGCAGAAAACGTAAAGGCTTTATTGGTGATTTGTCATCGCCGTCCTTATTATCTCTCCTAACCCCATTCTTAAGTATATATAGTAGTATTAGATATAAATAAGTAACTTATGCGGAAATTATGTACGTAATAAAACTTTACTGTCTGTTTAAACAATGTCCATTTTCTAAATGGCATTGCAAGTGCAAACAACTTATCAGGTCGTACAATTTATCTGCGCACGTCGTTTTAAATATTTTTCCTTCGCGTAATAAACGCTGAAAATTCCGTATCACATACACCAATTACTCTTGCACATACGTGATGTTTACAAAACGACCTCGCGATAATACTTTGATGGATTTCGCCGCCGTTTTTACGAAAGCACGGACTTTTTAGGGCACTCCACTCCGGCGTCCCTTTAGCAAGATTAAAACTTTAGGAACTCGAGCCCTTCATCTAATATTTATTTATAAGGAAAGGGGAGAAAGAACCGACGGACATCCGGACCCGTCATAATCCTTCCTGTAATGTGTATTTTGTTCATTCGTTCGCTCGCCCGAATTGAAACTCTCTGAAATATGTGCTTGAGTGCGAATAAATGTTATTTTTATGAATTATGCAATACAAAGAGATGCTATCAAAATAGCCACAAACATTCAATAGAAGAAAATATGTACATTTTGTTAATAAGGCAAAAATAATATTATAAAAAAATATAATAATATAAAATAAATAATTATTGAATATATGACAAACAAATTTAAACCAGTCTTTTGCTAATGTTCATAAAAGTGTGGAAGTCGATGCTACTTTATCACATATAAATCTTACTTATTCAATTCATATTTCACAATTTGAACAAAGCTGTGTATAAAAGGTATTACCTTTTCATATTTTAATGCACTTACATTAGGGGATAAATGTAAGATATTTTAAGTTTCAGTTCAAACTATTATTAATTAATAACGCTTTCGGTGATTCAACAAATAAGTGTTTACGTGGAACATGATTTACGATCATCGACAACAATACAAGCAGCCAATTAAATGCGCCGGGCTTCATTCAGGAGGAATAATGAATAGACGCGCTCGGCAATTAAGTCGAGATGAAATATGGCGCGAGATTTCTTAAAATGAAAAACCCGTGGAGCCCGTTTCGGTGGATGGGCGGAGGGCGGCGAGGACCGAAGGGCCGAGACCGAGACGATGTCGAAATTAATTGGCAACGAATATATTTCACATCGGATCATCGCTAATTAAAAAAGTTTTTGGATTATTAAAAGTATCATTTCTTGCCGAAAGAAAGGGAACACGCAGTCTTATTAAATGACACAGGGGATCTATGAATTAGATAGGAGTTGACAGGGGTTTAGATGTTAAAACGGAAGAAGTTCTGAACGGTTTATATTTTCTATCTGGACCTTTAAGATTGGTTTTCTTTACCATAAATTCGTTTTTTTATATATAATATAATGTTTTTAATAATAATAATGCATTTATTTCTCTGAATTCCTTTTCTTTATTTTTGCGAAATGATTAATTAACAGAATAGTGATTGTTATAAATATATAAAGATAGTTTTGTAAGTGGCAAAATGTTAATAACATTGTAATAGGTGAAAAAAGATTAGATTGGAACTATATAGATTACAAAAGTTATTGCAAAGGAGAGGAAACAAAGAAGAGGAAAGAATAACCTTGGGAAATACTTTGATATATTTGATAAGATCATTTTTATGTTCAGACACTCTTATCAGTTTTGATCCTTTTTATTTCAGAAATCCAAAACAACTTGGAGATAAACTTTTTAGATAAACAATAGTGTATTCTACATTAAGAAGGGCAGTATTGTCAGCCCATTAGATAATCATTACTAAAGCAAAATTTTGAATGTTGCTAGTGCAGATTATTCATTACGCGAGTTATATTTTAGGAACTTGGAAATTACTTTTTAAAAAAGATTATTAATTTATTTTTCACACTTGTGCTACAGCGAACTAACAGTGGAATGAATACATGAGTGCGGTAAGGTGTATTTATAAGATTATATTATCATTTCTTCGTCAGCGGAATGTCGGCGTGGGTGGTGCGATAACTTCTCCATCCGCAGAAGTGACTTCGGGGTCAAAATGGGCCTGATGGAACGTCCAGGGGGATATCGCCTTGCACAGAAATATTTCTTTTAATTTTTTGTTTAATTATAGGAACACATTTAATTATTAAGAAAATTATAATTATTATTAAAATGAATGGTATTGTGTATTGCAGCCAATTAGTTTCTTCTTTCTGAATTTCAATTAATTTTTGTGATTCAACTTGTTTTTCCAAATTATGTATATGTTGTTTTAATGTAGTGAATTCAGACATGTCTACTCCTGTTAGGTTTAATGGTTTTAATCGGTTCGTTTCTTGAATTTCGGCTTCAATCTTTATATTGGGCATTGTTATTATTAACGGTGAATATTCGCTTTTAAATTTTGGTAATAATATTTTGTAATCAAAGTCTCCTTTACATCCATATGGTAGAGTAATTAAATAGTTTCCAAATATTGATTTTCGTTGTTTTGTTTTAGATAAACATTGAATTTCGATGGTTTCCTGGTTTGCGGCAATTAAAATCCATGTGTTGCTAGTTTCAATTCTTATAATTTGGTTTCCAAAATTAGAAATCTTTCGAGGCGAACACGTTCTATGGGTGGCATATGTGATTTGAACAGGACATGTTTTTTTTGTTTTATGTTCTTTAGAACTTTTGCTTCACACAAATATTCTAGGTTTTGTAGATAAACACATATTTCGTCTTGTTCAATAAATGTCTTTTCGTTAATTAAAATAAATTTTGAGTTTGGAATTATTATTTCGTTGTTTTCATATGGTATTGGGTAAAGTTGGTAATATTCATATTTACTTTTTTCGGCGAGTGGTATTTTTATTATGAAGTAAATTACAGTTTCTTTCTGATAAGTGTTAATTTTTATCATTTCTTCGTATTTAGGAATGTTTTCTAACGTCGGTTCGAGTAGGAGTGAAGTATCTTCTAATTTGTGTTGTATGCTAATTAATTCGTTTTGTAGTTCAGTGGGCTAAATTATGCTGGGGTGCATTTCCATGTGTTTTGCAAATGTTTGTGCTGTTATTATTTGATCCAAATAATCGTTAGTTTCATTGATAGATTCGATAAGCGCTAATTGTGTATTTGTTGATATTTTCGTCCAGGCACACTTTGATATTTTTTGTATTGATGCTTTTAATATTTTTATGTCTTCGACAATTATGTTATGGTTTTTTTATTAATGTGGAAATTGTTGTATTTTTTTGGTCAATTAATTCCTTGGTAATTGATATTTGATTTTTTATATCGCCTTTTAGCATTTCTTCGTTTTTAAATAAATTGTTAAAATTAGTTTCATATCTTTTTCCATCTTCGGCATCTAAAGTTCCGGTGATTGTTTTTTCGATGGTTCCGATAAGGTCAAAAATTCCTCTTTTATTTCTGTGTGATGGTGATATTTCTTTAATTAAATTGTTTGTGCGTTTTGTCTCCTGTTTTAGCATGATTAATAGTTGTTTGTTGAGGTCTGTATTTTCAGTGCACGCACTCTCATAGTGGCTAATTTGGTCTTCAAATTCTTTTCTATGTTCAATGATTGGTGTAATATCAATTGAGTGGATTAATTCCCATTCAGATATTATGTTGCTCGCTGTTCCCATTCGAAATGCTATTAGTCCTGGGTGATTGGGTATTTGCTGAATTGTTTCTGAATTCGTCCTCCATCTGAAATGATGATTTTAAATTACTTAGATGGACTTTTTTATGTTGATTTGTCTTTATTTGAATCTCTGCAACATTGTTCGGGTGGATGGAAATTAATTTATAGGGACAATGATATTTAGCGGTGGTTTTGTGTCCTCTTTTTATTTGTTCTTTGATATAAACGTTTTGGTTCGGCCTAAAGTGTGATATATTACGCAGTTTTTCATTATGATAGTTTATGTATTTCTCCTTTTGTTTTTCGTTGGTCCTTTTTATTGTATCGTGTAGTGTTTGCATTTCTTTTATATGTTTATCGACGATGTTCTCGTTGGTAGCGATTCCGTTTATGTTTTCCATTTCTTCGCCATATAGAATTTCTTGAGGGGTGTTTCCTGTGTTTGTATGTATTGTGTTATTGTAGGCCAATAATGCGAGTTTTGTTAATTCTTCGATACCTTTTGATTTTGTTTCTTCTTTTAATCTAAATATCCGTATGTGTTCTAATAGAGTTGAATGTAGTCTTTTAATTGGTCCATTTGAATCAGGGTGATCTGGAGTAACGAAGTGGTGATTTTCTTCGGGGTCTTATATATCGAAAAGTATTCTATTAATTCGTTTGCTATTACTGCTGCTTCTTTGCATAATATTCTCTTTGCGTATCCTAATTTTGAAAATGAATCGATGATTGTCAGGAATATTTTTTGTTCAATTTGAATTGTTTCCATAAATAAATGTTCAAAGGGTTTCGTTGATGTTGGGGTTAAATTCAATGGTATTTGTGGTGGATGTCTGTCGTATTTTGCTTTTTGACAAATTTCACAGCTGTTAATGTAGTATTGGATGGTTTTTAGCATGTTATCAAAATAGTAATTTCGCTTTAATTTATTGTATGTTTCAGTAATTCCTCGGTGATTGGCTTTTCCTTCGTGGTACATTGTGATTACTGTTTTTATTTTATGTTCCGTTTTTAAATTTTTATTTTGTTTAGTATGCCAAATTATTTTAGGTCCATTATTATTGAAAATTTCAGAATATAATTTTGATAATTCTGTATATAATTCTTTTCTCGGTGAATACATATGGAAGTTTTCCTTTGCTGTGGTGTAATTTTTTAAGATGTCTACGAGATTTTCTTTTGAGTAGTTGACTTTCAGGTATATTTTTGTAATTCTTCGTTGTCCCAATTTTTCGATCTTTGTTCTCTTTGAATTTTCAGCAATTTTTATTATAATTTGATGTCTCTCTTTATTAATGGGATCTTCACTGATTTTAATCGCATCTTTTTGTTCGTTAGTTCTCGTTGAATGAATTGTATCTGTGGTTTGTTCGTCTATAATTTGTTGGGTTTCCATGAGTTCTTCGATGTTTAATGGAAATTGTGGATTTTGATAGTTGTGTATTATTGGAATTTCGGGTGTGTTTAATGTTTCTCTCTCTGTGATAATTTCGTCTAATAATCTATCTAGATTTTCATCTGGATTTCCGGCCATTGATAAGTTGTCAATTGGGTGTATTTCGATAGGTGTACGAGATAAAGCGTCGGCACTTGTGTTCAATTTTCCTTTCTTATAAATTACGTTGTAGTTGAATTCTTCTAATTTAATTCTCCATCGCATTAATTTGCTATTTGGTTCTTTTAAGTTGTAAAGCCATTGGAGGGGACGATGATCGGTATAAATCGTAAATTTGCGTCCATAAAGGTAAGGTATAAAATATTTTGTTGCCCATACAATTCCTAGTAGTTCCTTTTCTAGTGTCGAATAATTTTTTTCTGTGTCATTAAGTGTTCTTGATGCGTAAGCGATTGGTTTGTCGTGTCCTACTGTTCCTTGTGATAATACAGCTCCTAGTGCTTCATTGGATGCGTCTGTGGTTAATATGAATGGTTTTGAGAAATCGGGAAATTGTAATATTGGACTATTTGTTAAAAGATGTTTACAAGTTTCGAATGCTTTTATAAATTCTGTTGTGTGTTCGATTTGAGCTCCCTTTTTTAGGCATGACGTCATTAGTTTAGTTAATTTAGCGTAGTTTTTAATGAATTTACGGTAATATCCAGTTAGTCCTAAAAATGCTTTAATTTGTTTCACTGTTTTCGGTAAAGGGTATTCCAAAACTGCTTTTATCTTATCTGGATTTGGTGATATTCCTTTTTCTGTAATAATGTGTCCAAGGTATTTAACTTCATTTTGTAGGAATTCAGATTTGTCCAGCTGAATTTTAAAATTTGTTGCTCGTAATTTGTCAAATACTTTTCTTAAACTCTGAATGTGTTCTTGTAGGGATGTTGAAAATATAATAACGTCATCTAAGTAAACGAGACATATGTCTTTAAGTCCGGTAAGTACATTATCCATAACTCGTTGGAATGTTGCTGGTGCATTCTTTAATCCAAAGGGCATTCTAAGGTATTCATAATGTCCTTTATCTGTCGAGAAAGCTGTCTTTTCAATGTCGTCGTTATGCATTTCAATTTGGTGGAAACCGCTGGCAAGGTCCAATGTGGTGAAATAGTTGCATTTTCCTCATTTATCAAATATGTCGGCAATGTTTGGAAGTGGGTATTTGTCATCAATAGTTTTTTCGTTGAGTTTTCTATAGTCTATTACTATTCTTTATTTTTTACGTCCACTTGCGTCGATCTTTTTGGGTACAATCCATAAGGGCGAAGACCATGGTGAGCTGGATGGTCTTATTATACCTTGTTGCGTCATTGAGTTAATTTGATTTTCTATTTCTTCTTTGTAGATAGGTGGATACCTATATGTTTTAGTATATATCGGTACGTTATCAGTTGTTCTAATCGAATGTTTGACTTGGTTTGTAAGAGACAAAGGTATTCCAGGGCAGTACATTATATCTCGATATTCATAGCATAACTTTCGCACTGCTGTATATTCTTCTTTATTGAGATGTTGTAAACGTAGATTTTTTAAATATTGTTTTTGTAATGCGTCTAATTATTTTGGGTCAAAATCTGTCTCATTTTCTGTTTTATCACTGTTGTTTAATTCGAATTGTCCGGGATGAATTCGTAATTCAGGTATATCAAATATTATTTGTTCATCTGTTGGATTTATAATAAGGAGTTTTGTGCTATTATTTTAAATTTTACAAATTCCAGCAGGTATTTCGAATTTATTTTCGAATGTATAATTATTTAAAATTCCTTCTGTAGTTTTGCAATAATTTGTTATTAACTTTATTGGCATTTCCGTTCTAGGTTGAATTCTTATTCTTTTTTGACGTGTTAATATAATATCCTTAGTTGGTTTTGGCAAATGTAATGGAATTTGAGCATCTGGTGTTATAATTAGTTTGTTACTGAAATCAATGACTGCATGTAATTTTTGTAATAAGTCGGTTGCAATTAATACTTGATAATTTTGGTGAAAATTAAATATGTAATGTTTATGTAAAATATCTGGTCGATAAAAAATATGTGAGAGTCCTATGTTTATTGAACAATTATGATTTGATGTTTGATGAGGGGTTTTAATTTGGAATGGATCATATTCAATTATATCTGGGAAATATTGTTGAGCGATTTCTTCATTAATTAAAGTCCTTGTTGATCCAGTATCAATCATAAATTTTGCGCTTATTTCTGGTATTTCTATATATGGTAATTTATGAAAATTTGCGACGTTTATTTCTATATATTCGGATTGGTATTCGAGGCTTCTGTTGGAAAATTTTCGTTTGTTAATTCATAGTTTTCTTCGTAAATCTCTTCTTCATTATTTTGTTGGTATCCCTCTTGTTGGTATTCTTCGTATTCTGGGTGTTCTTGATATTGTTGATAGAATTCGGGGTTAAATGCGTCTTCTTGATGGTAAAGTTCTTCTACTGTATATTTCGGTTGTTGTGAATGTTTAAGAGCTGTTGTACCTGATGATATTTCCATTGGTGTTGGTTTAGGTAATTGTCTTGTTTGTGGTCTCTGGAATTGTGTCATTCTAGATGGAATTCTATTCCATGATTGTTGTTGTTGTCTATTTGGATATTGATTGAATTGCATTGGTCTCGGTGTAAACTGTTGGCTCGGAAATTGCATTGGTCTTGGTTGAAATGAGTTTTGTTGAAATTGATGTTGTGTTTGGGCTGGTCTTGGAGCAGGTGGTTGATATATGTGTGTGTTTCTCATGGGTAAGGGATTGACTCTTAAAATATGATTTGATTTGTTTATGTTTTGGTTATTTTGCTGTTGACTCGGATGTAGTTGAGCTCGATTATACTTCATATTTTCTTCTTCTACTGTCATTCTCATTGCATCTTCTATTGTCGCTGGTGTTTTACATCTTAGTAGATGGCTCATGTGGCTATTTAATCCGGCTAAGTAAGCTTTTAGTGTAGTGGCATTATATAAATTTCTTTTTGCTGTTTTAATGTCGATGTGTAAATTTTGGCAAACTAATTTATTCAATAATAAGCATCTGATATCAATGCATTTGTCGGCAAATTGTAATGAGCATGATTAAATCTCTTAGTAATGATTCTTCGTCTCTTTGTTCTCCGAAAAGTGATATTAAAATTTCTTTTAATTCTTGGAATGTATTAAATGGTCTTGCAGCTAGCATCATCGCTGCTTTTCCGATTAATTTTGATCTAATATGTAAAAGTGTAAATGTTATTCTTGCTGGGTCGTTATACGGTGACATCATTTGAAGGACTGATTCGCACGAATTTAAGAATGTTGATAATTTTGTTGGTTCTCCGTCGAATTTTGGAATAATGTCCAAAATGTCTTTTGAGATTATTGGTACGGCCATATTGATTAATTGTTTGAAATTATTTATAAGGTCTTCTAATTCGTTGTTCATTTACTTACACTGTCAGGATTAAGATGATTCCACTGATTTTCATTGATGTTGGATTTGAATAATTATAATAATTGATTATTAAATGTTTAAGATAAATGATTATTGAATGTTTGTTTATGCTATTGTTCATATATATTTCTATTGTCGTCGATATCGTTTAATTCGATTAAAGCGAACTTAAATCGAACAATGATATCGGCATTTTAAGGATAGGATTTTGGAGAAGGTAATTCTCGATGGCTTCTTTTAGAGATGGATTCTTCCGTGTCGATTTCCTGCATAGGAATTAAGGTTACCTATGGTTTTTGGAAATGCGACTACTTCTTGTTTGCTTCAAGGGCTTATAACATAAAAGCACTTCGACACTTTTATGTTATGTGTAAAGCCTCACGATGTTTTCTTTGTTTCTTTACTGCTAGGGTCCGGTGGAGAGCCTGGTGAATTCCAGAACTCGAACGCGATGTTCCTCTCCGGTGGGTGACTCCAATAGTCAGGGGTTGTTTGTCCGTTGAAGAGACTAGGCGATACCAGATATCCTGAACTTTGATTGTTCCTCTTCAGTGGGTGACTCCAATAGTCAGGGATTCTTCTGTTTGCTGCTGGCACTCTTGATTTTTGATTTTACACGTAGATTCTTTTTGTTAATTAATTTGTTAAAACAAAAAGAATTGCACGTTTTGGGAATTCTTTAACATCCGCACGACTGCGCCAGTTATATTTTAGGAACTTGGAAATTACTAACAGTGGAATGAATACATGAGTGCGGTAAGGTGTATTTATAAGATTATATTATCATTTCTTCGTCAGGTTTTAAAATTACTAATACCAGTATATTGAATAAATATATTTATTTCAACTACTGACTAACAAATAATAACAATTAACAAAAAAAGATAAAGATAAGATAAAGAAAATTAATAATAATGAATCGAAATAAAATAGCGCGAACACGACCGAATGGTAATATGTTTCTCTCGCGGAAGTTTAGACAACACTCTCTTAGAAAAATGTTTAAAGTTCGAGGTTTGAGGAAGAAGTGCAGGGATTGGTCAGATTATAAATAAGAGGGATTTTGTAGAAGGAAACAGATATAGTATTTTATTGAAGAAAGACAAGGATCGCAGATGGCGAGGTGGACATTACCGAGGGTTTTCAGGTCTGGCGTTTGGGCCAAGAAAGGTCGTTTGCAACTTAAGCCGTCGCGGATTAGCCCTTATAGCCCCCAATTGAGCACGAATTTTTTTTTTTTTTAGAGAGAGAGATAAATTTATTTACAAATTTACAATAATTTACATAATGTATATTTAATTTACAAACATATACATGTATTGTACTTTTCTTCCCTTCGTCCTCACCTCGAGGTTAGTGGGCATTTATTCCCGTCTCGGGCTATCGGTATTAAGGGATGTTGTGATTTTCCTAACGTTGTGTTGTGTTATTCTATTTGAGTTTGTTGTTTAGAATAATATGTTTAACTTTTAGTTTAAAAGGAGTGTACTTAAGTGATTTTAAATATTCGGGTAGTTTGTTATATTGAATGATTGTATCTGTAGTTAGAGCTTGTGAATATTTTGTTGTTGTAAATGTTTCTGTTCTTATGTCCGATCTTCGTCTTGTTTTATATACATGTATTTTTTTGTTTATTTTGAGGGTAATATTTGTCTTGATTAAGTTATTTTCTATTTTATATATGAGTAGTAGGTTGTTTACTGTAATCATATTTCTTATGTCCAGTTCCTGTGTCTGTTGGTATAGGTTTAGGGTATTTATTCTTTTATCTAGTTTGTATAGTATTTTTAATATTTTGTTTTGTTGTATTTGTAGTCTCGTTATATTTTTCTTCGTTGTGTCTCCTCAGATATTATTGAGGTACGTATTTTGTGATTTAAAGAGAGCGTTGTATATTTGTTTCCTTGTTGTTTCTTTGTTAGTTGGTGTATATGTTTGTCCCATTTAAGGTTGTTTTGTATTTTTAGTCCTAGGTAATTTACTTCGCTTATTTGTTTTATGGCTGTTCCTTCGATGTTGATCGTTAGTTTAGTTTTGGGTCTATTGTTGAAGATCATGTATTCTGTTTTTTCTTTATTTATGGTCAGCAGGTTTGTATGGTACCAGGTTTCTAGTTGTTTTATGTCTGTCTTTATGTCTGTCTGTATGGTTCCATAGTTGTTGCCTGTATACACAATGCAGATATCGTCAGAGTATATGTAAGGTTTTCCTTTGAGATTAAGTTCTAGTAAATCGTTCGTATATATTATATACAGAGTCGGGGGTAGATTTCCTCCTTGGGGTATTCCGTATTCTGCTTCCATTGGTTTACTTTCTGAGTCGTTTGCAATTGTTGTTTGTATTCTGTTGGTTAAATATGTTTTATTAGTTTCAATTCCTTTCCTTTTATACCTATTGCCATGAGTTTTTCCAGTAGTTTGTGTTTTTAAATGGTGTCAAATGCTTTTTTCATGTCAATATATAATGCAGCTACTTTATGTTTTTTATCGAGTTCTGTTTTTATTAAATTTATGAGGTCAATTGTCGCAGATGTCGTCCCTGAGTGTTTTTGGAAAGCATATTGTTCACTGTATATGATATTGTTTTTTATTAGGTGGTTGTTGATTTGTATTTGTATTACTTTTTCTAGAATTTTGTTTAGTGTTGATAGTAAAGCAATGGGTCGGTAGTTTTCTGGGTTGGTTTTATCTCCTTTTTTGTAAATTCGTTTTATCTGGGCTTTTTTAATGCGAGTATTGGTATAAGTGCAGTTTTGTTTCTTTTTATTGTGGAGTTTGTTATTTTGTCAAATCCTGGCGCCGAATGATCTTTTAGTTCTGTAATTATTTTGTTAATCTGATCGTTTGTTGTATGTTGTAATTTTATATCTTCTATGTGTCTTTTTGTTGTCGTTGTTTTTGGTGGATTTCTCGTTTTGCCAGTTTGTTCTTCAGCAAATTTTTTCCCTACATTTGTAAAGTATGAGTTTAATTCGTTTGCAATATCTGTATTGTTGTTTGTAATAGTGCCGTCTTCTTTGTGTATTGATTCTATATAATCTTCTGTTTTATTTTGTTTATTTATTTGTTGATGTATTCTTTTCCACAGTTTAAAAGAGTTTTGTTTATGCTTTTGGAATTCATTTCTATAGTATTGTGTTTTCGTTTGTTTTATTAGTTTTCTTGTGAGTTTTTTTTGTGCATCGTAGGTTTCTTTTATTATTGCGTTTGTGGGATTTCTTGAAAGTATTTTTTGTAGTTTTTGTCTTACTTGAATTTGTTTTGGTATTTCCTCATTGATCCATGAATTGTCTTTTGCTCTTTTGATTTTCTTAATTTTTTGGTTGATTTGTAATATATTTTGTAATTTTGTTGATAGTTGTTCAAAGCTGTTTATTGTACTTATGTCTATATCTTGTATGTCTTTTGATATTTGGGCATGGTCAGTTTTAGTTGTTTCGTAATATTGATATATAGGTTTTGGTTGTTTAGTTTCTTTTAGCTTTGTTACCACAGCATAATGATCTGATATATTTGATGGTTTAATTTGTATGTCGTCTATAAGTTTGGTATTATTTGTAGTGACATGGTCTAATAATGAATTATTTCCATTTGTATTTACTCTTGTGTATGATTGTCTTGTTAATTTGTTAATTATTTTGTAGTTGTTTTCTGTTAGAAGATTTTGATATTCTTTAGTGTTGTAGTCGTTTTGTAGTATATTTATATTTATGTCTCCTAATATGATATGTTCTTTTCTTCTATTGATAATATTGTTCTTTAGCATATGCTTGAGTTTATTTAAGTTTATGTGAGGCGGTTTGTACAATAATGTTATTATAACTTTTTCTTCTTGTAGTGTTATTGATATAATTTGTATTTTTGTTGTGTTAGTTAGTATTTTATATTTTTGTGTATATAAATGGCAATTCCTTCTCCTTTGGTGTCTCTGGAGTTATATTCTGAATTGTAATTTTATATAGGTGTTCGTTTGTTGGTGTTAACCATGTGTCAGTTATTGCTATTATTTTAGAGTTATTATGAGTTGTGGGGAGTAATTCTATTTCGTGGAATTTGTTTTGAAGGCTTATTATGTAAGTATAAAGTGAACGTTTGTCTATTTGAGTGTTTGCTGCTTTCTTTATGTTTTTAGTTCAGTCTGTCTATGTCTGAATGGTTTCTGATTTTGATTTTGTTGCTCGTGTCAGTTTTCCTAATAAATATATTTCCATCTCTTGTCCATAGATATTTGTAGTTGTATGCTTTTTTTAGTTCTCTTGTTTTATAGAATAGTAATGATTACCTGATTATATATAAACTTGTCAGTTTCTTTTGTAATTCACTCTTGATAATGCCGTAAAAAGCGAAACTAGTTGAGTAAATATAGAAAAAATGTGAAACAAACCAAGTGTAATTTAATTTAAACCTTCATTAGTAATAGTTCAAAATGTTTCACCAAGTGATAAATGAGAAAGTGATTCAAGAATACTAAGTGTTTTATTCAGTGTTCATTATGAATTACCACGTAGTGGCAGTCGCAACCATCATTATGATTAAATTAGGAATGTGTATAAACGTTATAGATGACAATTGACACTCGCTTTGTTTTAAAAAAATTAACTTAAATGTGTAATAAACTCTTAAATATTGAAGGCCCTTTACAAAAAAAAAACAGATAGAAGTAAAAGAAGTGGTACCAAAATAAACTCTTCTAAAAAATTATATCGCTGTTCCGGAATCTTTTAAAAGATTTTACTAACAAATGCATAACTTTTTTATGCAATAACTTATGTTATCAAAAATCCATGGACGCAATCTAGGATTTGTGATAAGACAGTTCATAATTCGAGGTTGGAGAAGAAAAGTTAATAAACTGTTTTAATTAAACTTTTTAGAACCAGAACAAAACTATTGCAATTCAAGAATTATTTCTGGCAGGAATGTCGTTACTTCTTTAACGGTTTGTGTTACTTGACAATTAAGGAATTCAAACGAGAGAATTATTTCCTTAAACCCTTAATCAATTTAGAAAGATACATTTAATGCCAACAAGGAATAAATTACACCCGTCTTAGGTTATTTAGTATGACAATAAAAACTGCCTAAAATTACCTCCTAAAAAGTGGAAATAAAAATAAAACTATATTAAAAAAAATATTAAAGTTTCCGGTTGTAGATTAGGATTGCTGCTTTCCCAACATCTTGGTGCAAAAAGCGTTTAAATGGAAGAACATATTTTGTTAATGTGAACTCCGCCCTTGCTTCTTACATCCAAAATATTTCGTAATTAATTTTTGTTTATATGTATTTTTTAAGAAATCAAAGATCTGAATACATAAATATATATCATATAAAAAACTCAAGTTACCAATATAAATAATATTGGAACTGAACAAAATGAATAAAAAAGGTAATAAGCTCTTTTTGTAGGACCATGTCAACGAAAAAGCGAAATTTCATTGTGATAAACAAAATACTTGCAAAAATCAATTATAGTATTGATGTTCCTCCTTAAAACCTTTAAATAAATTTTGAGATTAACACTATTGTTTGGTAGACCTGAATTAGCCACAATATAATTATTAAACTTAAATAAAAATCAAATAATATTCAATTATTATCCTTCTTGCGTGTTCCTCAAGTTTTGTGCATCACCACGCATTTGTGGGTCTCTCATCTACTTTAGTTTTTAGATATCACGCTTTCTTGTACGCTGATATGATTCCCTTCTGAACTGCGTTAGTTTTATTCTCCAGTTCGGGTATACCTTTTATTGGCTCATTACCAAGATCCTTAGTTTTGGAGATCTTGGTGAGGGTCGTTTTGAAAATTTCCTTCTTGGTCAGTCTTGGATCCCTGTACTGGGTTGTGTTTGAGCCTTTTAATGAAATTTGGAATTTTATCCATCTATGATCTGATAATGTGACTTTTTGAGATACGTGCCAGTTCTCTACATATCTTGTAATGTAAGTACTAGGAAGCGTGAGGTCAATACAACTTTGCTAACAAGAGCTTGCAAAAGTCTGTTTGTTACCTCTATTTACTGTATCTAAGTTCCTACTTAGTATAAAGTCATGCAACAACTTACCCCTGCTGTTGTTTTCTTGGAATCCTCATACCTGATGGTGTGAGTTGGAGTCACAACCTACTAAGAGGGTTATGCCTGCCTTCTCACAGTGCACCACCAGTGCTTCCAGCTCCGGAGTTGGGTGTGGTTTGGAAGCTTCTTGTGGAAGGTATGCTGATGCTAGTGTCAGATAGTTTTCCTCGTCTTCCAAGCATAGCCTTACCCAAACAACCGCAAGGTTTTCGGTAGATAGGTGCTGCATGAAAATGGGATTGTATTTGTTAGGGCAGCATAGGGCGGCCCTTGGTGTTTTACCTGCGGATACATAAATCATAGATCATTTCCTGGTTTATTTAGTCCATGAACCCTGTTTTTAAAAGCCCAGGGTTCTTGGATTAGAGCGATGTAATCCTGCACCATATCAAGCTCTCGGCCTAAGGTGGCCGTCGCAGCTTTGTAATGATGCAGGTTCCATTGAATTACCTCTGTGGGTATTACGTTTTTTCTTACCTTCTCTTTACCTTTTTTTTATTGTAGGATCAGATGATGAAGGCTGTTTGTCTCAACTTATGGGGTGGTATCCGCTACAATTACGTAGCGGTCCCGACCGCTGCCTGTGGGTTCGTCACCGATTCCTTGGCTACCTCGACCTCCATTGAAGTCTCGGGCTCACACGTGTCTGTGAGTCTTTTCTTCGTTTTTACAGGAATGTAACATATATTTCAGCTTCATCCCCTTCTTTTCGATGGCCTCAGCGTCCGCCTTGTCTACACCCATCACCAGGAGAAGTCCTTTGGGTTTCTCCTGAGGCTTTGTTAGGAAGGTGCCACCTTGCCACATGAATGCCTTTGTTTAGGCAGACTAGCCTCCTCATAACCGTTTCCGGTTCCTCAGGTTTGCCAGGAATCCAGATTGTGGTCCTGGTTAGTGTCGGCAGCTGGTCAACACCAACTGTCACGATGGTATTTCCACACCACCCCTCTGACGTGGCACTCACCTTGGCCTTCAGCCACTCTAGATGTGATCGTCTAAGCTTCTCCAAAGGCCCGCTTTGACTTTCCCTGCCACTTCCTCTGAGATCTTACCCAGAGGATTGGCTGGGTCAATCAGAGCGACTCTCAGGTGGCTACTTGCCGCCTGTTTATACGATTTAATTTGTCCCTTAGTGGAAATTTTCGTCGATTTCCCTGGGTTCGTCTTTGCCCTCTCCCTGTTTCCAGGGGGAGTTCCAGACGATCCCTCGGATCTCAGCCTTTTGTTTTTTCTCTGGCACAGGTTGCTGCTCTTTTGAGTGGCTCGTACTGGCCTTCACTGCTTTTCTGCCAGACGAGCCTTCCTGTGCCTACGTATTTCCACACCATTGTGGTTTCTCTTTTTTTTGGTACTGCCATGTGTCACTGGTGACCATGGAGGAATTTTTATTTGGTGCATGCCGCAGAAAGATGACTTGGGCCCGCCTGTGAGGAGTCCTCCTGTTGTGTCCCTGTCGAAGCTAGGTGCGCCAACATGCTGCGGTCGCAGCTCCTTTGCAATAATTTGTACAAAAGAAAAACTGTGAGAATTGAGCAAAATAGTGGCTTACAAGTAATGAGATGCGCATATTAAGCCGATTTTAATATTTAAAGTGGAAGAACAATATTTTTGTACGTACATAGTGATTGAGCAAATATTGTTCATAAGGCATGACTGTTTTAGTAAATAAAGGAAGTGAATTTGCAAAGTAACTCGAATTATAAGATGAAGGTATGAAGATTAGAAGAGGAGAAACTATTTATGTAAATATATATGGAAATGTGCATAGATGTAAAAAAAATATTGTAGTAAACAGACAGAAAAAAATATATAAACAGGTTGTATACTAGAGGTTAATGAGTGACAAAAGCATTTGGTACCTTATATGAATGATACAAGAAAAATATATTACAAAAAAGGGGATATCTCAAGATATTGATTGATTTGAGAGGTGAAAAATATACATGAAGTTACTAAGGTATCTGAGCAACAGTAAATTCAACAAGAAGAAAAAGAAAACTATTTTGAGAGAAAGAGAGAGAGAGAGAAAGCTAAATGGATTAATTACTTCTAGGGCTAATAAATTTATAGATATTAAATTATACAAAATAATTTGCATCTTGCAAATAAGACAACCATTTTGAATGTATTTATTCAGTCAGATAACACTGTACAACAAATGTTTATTTTTTTTTATTTGTCAGAACTTAAAAATGGCTGATATCTGATTTGTACAACCCTCCAATTTTTCAGGAAAATAATTTAAAGAATAGTCGACATAATGCATATTATTAAAATGTATATTTTAAAGTTCATAGAACTAAAAAGCAGGTTCTATAAGTAGGATATCTGAAATGAGAAAGAGAAAACTATTAGTTATCAGGTAAAAATTTAGGTAGGTTAAAAGCCTAGTACTAAATTTGATGAATGAAACAGTTATCAACGAGGGTGAGTATAAAAAAAAAAATAAAGGGTGCGCCATCGTAAACGGATATTCTTCAAATGAACCATAGTCCACTATTTTATTTGTCTGAAATAATTAAGTGAAAACTTTGATTTTTCTTTGTACGAAAAATAATATTATTGAGATGGTGTCTTTTCACGCTGCTTTCTTTAGCTAGTTTTCACTCTCTCCAATAGTTGATAATCTTGCTCATTCGCTCTATCGCTTGTCTCAACTCGGACATTGATTGATTGTATACACACGAAATTTTAGACACATAAAAAAATGACACATTGACAGCTCTGAAGATCAATAATGCCAATGCAAATCAGCGAATCTGAAAATAATGCTATTAGAGAATATTTGTCTAACAGCAACCGTCGACCCTGGGCAATATGGGACGTAGCTCCTTCCTGTTGGAAACAGATATTTCGCAGATTGGTTCGTCGTCCTTTCAGATAAGTTCTCAAGAAGTTGTTAACTGTATTGGGTAATTATCACGGTAGCACTCTTCCCCAAAAATGTGGGGCTCTATGGCACCAAACTTCCCGATGCCAACACCCTTAACTTTGGGACTGTTTAGTATTAATTCATTTAGACTTGGTGGATTTTCAGATACCAAGTATTGGATGTTTTAACCATTTACAATACCATTAAGATAAAAATGAGCCTCATCGCCCATTATCAAACTAATACCATCTTCAAAAATTGAACTTCATCAAAAGTTGCACGTTGTGGTTAGACGGCCTGCTTCAACTAGTGCACTACTGTTATTTTTAGGGGTGAAAACGTAAATTTTGGTAGAGAATTCGCCGTACTGCGACATGGTGGCTTCTTTTCATTAATCTACCTCCACCACCAAAGGCATTGACCTGATGAAGTTTCGGCTCGGAACGGTAAACCTTCGACGAAAGAGACGTTGAACTTCCGTGACTGATTCGCTGCTCCTCACAAAATTATCATATACGAAATCGCAATGCTTTACGGTACACAGCGGCATGATTAAAACTAAACAATAACCATTCGCAAACCGACTCCTTCCGATTTAGTACTACCTATGCCAAAAACATCCATAGCGCACCCTGTATATTTAGGTAATTTGGGAAAGATGTAGTCGGTGTATTGATTATAAATAGATTGTAAGTCTAACTTCTAAGTTGAAATTACGTCCCATTTTCTATGCAAAATTAAAACTCAGAGGATGTCAAACAATTATATTTTTTAAATTTTTATTTTAGTAGAGGCGTGATTAAAGTACTCTCTAGTATAATATTTTTCATAATTTTATTCTCTGTACTATTTTCGGGGAGTATTATTATTCCCCTACTTCAGCAGAAAACTATAAAGACAAAAAATATATAAAAACTTTAAAATACATTCTGATAAAATAATAACACATATTTGAATCTAATTTTTAACTTGAACATTCTAAAAATTATTCTAATTTGGTGTGAAATTTTCGTTTAAACAACTATATTATGGTTGAATATTTGTTATTATTTTATCAGAATGTATTTTGAAAAATTTATATTTTTCGTCTTTATTGTTTCTGAAGATTGGTAATAATACTCGGATACACGAAACTAGTATAGAAAATAAAATTATAAAAAATATTGTACTGGAGAGTACTTTAATCGTGACACCTCTACTAAAATAAAATAAATTTACCCAGTAAATAATGGATTACTATTAGAAGGAATAATTTCTATTTTAACTATTTGTTTTTAATAAATCTGCGATTATAGATCGTAAGAAAAATTATATTATTGAGAATTTATATAAATTGGATTGATTTAATGATTGATTGCGGAAGTTTTTCCTTTTTGAAATACCGGGTGTTTTTAAATGAATATCATGGTTTTAATATTTTGTAGTATTTATTACGTAAAACTTAAAATCATAATTATTATTTTAAATGAAAAAGGAACTCTAACAGTTCTCTTTATCTCTTTCTCTGTTGTTATGCACATGTATTAGAGGGTGCGAAAACAGAAAATATACATGTAAACACTCATAATGTATGCATCTGGGGCAACGAAACTCCCCTAAATTGAAAGTTTTTTGTGGCATACCTCGTAAGAGACTTTATAAGCCTTTATTGTTTGAAGAAACAATTTTAACTGGTACTTTTATCTTGATGCTCTACAATTTTATTTTATTTATCCTTTCGATTTAAACACGTTTTATGTGGTTTATATATTTCAGGTCTGCCAATTACATAAACTAAATTGAGTATAAATAGGACGAAATAATATTTTTTAAGGCATAAAATTAATAAATTGTGGTAAAAACTTAGTAAATGTTAAAATAATCTAACGGTCGCAATTATCATTAAAATTCATTTTTAATTTTTGCTCTCCTGAACGACTCACACACATCAATGCTGAATGGTTTTAGCGGTATATTATGCTTTCAATTGTTGGAAACTAATTGTGTTTTATTAAGATGGCGGACGCCAAATTAAAGAGTACAATTTTATCTAGTAATTCTGTGAAAACTCGAAGTCAAAAAGTGTATCATGTAAAAAATACAATCTGGAAATTCATCCAGAGTATGTATAGAAGCATAAGTATGATCGAGAAACTTATAACATCTACTATGTACTGATGATATTGAAGTTAGTCTGAGCGGAAATAATTATTTGAACTCCAAAGTAAGAATGATACCCTCATGGAAAACAGAAAACTTCAGAACGAAAAAATCATATTCCTTGCAATCGAAAAATCTAGACAAGATGTCTAGACAAAGACAAGATCTCCAAAAAAGACTGATACATCCATAAACAATGGCAGGGAGTAAATTTATTATTAGCAACAATAAAACATCGATCGTTCAGGATTTTCGGAACAGGTAAACAATACGAATAATTTAAAAGCAGTTGCATCATTTGCACATTTTCATATATACCGACTCGACCCTAAACTCACTGAAACAATGGTTAAAAATCACGTAAATAAAATTGATGTCCACGATGCTTTATGTGAACAACTACAGTCACAACATCCAGACGTCTATTCTTCCATCAGTTTATTTCACCAGCCTAAGGAAAGTAAAGAATCCTGAGGTGTAAGGTATAAGTAAGATGTCTGAAATGAAAAGAGAAATTAACTATTGGTTTATAGGTAGAAATTTAGATATTTTAAAATCCTAGTAATACATTCGATAAATAGAACATATGTCAACGAGGGTGAAGATATATATGAATAAAAGAATACTATATGTGTAGCCATAAAAAAAAATAATAAAGAGTTCGGAATGAGAATCGGACGTTTTTTAAATTAACGGTACGCCACTATTTTAGGGTTTAATTTTTTTTATTTAGCTGAAATAATTAGGTCAGAATATGTAGTTTAATTTATCTATGCACGAAAAATAATAACATTAAGATGGTCGTTTTTTTCACGCTAATAAATGTGGAGATGCTCTCTGAAGCTAGCTGTCACCCTCTCCAATAGGTAACGATCGATATGAGCGATATTTTGCGTATAAGGTATGGTTATACACAAGATTTTAGATACTCGCACATTAAAAGGTCTGGAGAGCGAGGAGGCCAATGGAAATCAGCGAACTTGAAGATAATGCGATTAGAGAACATTATTCTAGCAGCAACCATCGACACGGGGCACGTAGCTACTTCCTGTTGAAACTAGATATTTTTCAAATAGATTCGTCGTCCTCTCAGATCAGTTCTCAATAAGTTCTTCACCATTTTCAGATAACCATCAGCTATCACGGTGACAGTAATCCGGTTTTCTTCAAAGATGTGGCGCCCTATGACCATAACTTTGGGACTGTTTAGTATTGATTCATTTAGAGTTGGTGGATTTTCAGAGACCAAGTATTAGATGTTTTGACGATTCACAATAGCATTGAGATGAAAATGAGCCTCGTCACGAATTATCAAACTCGCATTAGCCCCATCTTCAAAAAAAGAAGCTACACGCTGTGGATAGTTTACCTCCTTCAACTGGCGCACTACTGTTTTTTTAGGGGTGAAAATGTATATCTGTATATTTAGGTAATTGGATATTTATTTTTTTTATATGGGCAACAGTTATAGTGATAGTAAGGATTGGTATGGGCATTATAGGTGGAAGGTGAAAATGGTGACTGATTTTATTAGTTGAGCTAGTAAGGTAGTGGATGAAGTAAATGAGTCAATGATGAATGTGGTGAGATATAAGATGAAGGATTGAAAATAAGTGATAATAGTTTGTGGTAGATTAGATGAAGGATACGGGAAAGGAAGATCAGTTCCAAAAAACAGAATATATTAAGATGTAAAATTTAAATTATGGCAAATGCACAGGAAGTTTCCTAAGATTTTAAGTATTAGTGGAAACAAGAAGATGGAGTAGAGTCTTTCAGGAGAAATAATCAAGATAAAAAAATATATATAAAATGTGAACATATTGTATAAATAATAAGTGTAAAAAGTGCATGAGAAATAGGTGGGCAAAAGAAGAGAATATATAAAATGATATGGAAAGATCTAGTCGACGTATTGACTATAAATAGATTGGAATGAAAGATGGAAGTGATGTTGGAAATATAAAAGTTTTATGTTCTAAGTTAAAATTAAATCCTATTTTCCAGGCAAAAAATAAAACTCAGAGGATGACAAACAAATCACGTTTCACTAAATTTTGATATTTTTTTGCCAATTTCGAATATAATATTGGAGTAATGTACACTTATCATTTTATTAATACCAGATATACATTTTGAGTTCTATTAACTGATTATCAATGATTTATGATTTCTCACAACAACAAACGCGTGTATAAATACAAATACAGATTATGGGTAAATCCAAGAGGCAATTAGTTGTTGTTGAAAGCGAGATATTATCTTCGGAGTTATTTTTGTAACAAGCTTAAAAGCAAGTTATCTAAGGGGGTTAAATCTGAGTTTAAAAGCTTGTACCTATGTTTATGCATTACCATTGCTTCAGCTTATTTAATTCGAGTTTGGTGTCTCATTTCGAAAATCTCTTGTGCTAGGGCAGATTTCTCTATGTTTTTATTTTTGACGTGGTAAGTATGTATTACACAAGAGATTTAGTAAACTCTTTTGTGCTTGCCCTATATAACATTTATTACAATAATTACATGGTATTGAATACATTTCTGATTCCTCAATAAAACTTATTTTTTGGATATTGGTTTGCTAAAAGTGTTTTTAATCTTGTGTTACTATAATAGGCGGGACTCAATTTAATTTTTTTAAATATCTTAGCAATCTTATTAGTTATTTGATCATTGTAAATTAAACTAGTATATTTACTTTCTTTGGTTTGGGTTAAAGGCATGAATGTTGTTAATTTCTTGATTTTTTAGTTTCTCTTGTCTCGATGAATTTGTTCATCAATTGTAAATTTGTTATAACCTAACGATGTTGCTATTTGTGTTATTATTTTTTTATTTCTAGTTTCTAATGAAAGAGGCAGTTTAAATAATTCTGTATATTACAAGCTGTTGAATACTGACAGTTTTTGTTTGAAGTGAGAGGATTCAAAGTTATGGGTTGGTTTTTTATAAATGTTAAAATGTATATCACGTATCTTTATTGTTTATTATTAATACGTCTAAGAATGTACACTCTGCTTCTATGTTACATGAGAATTATTTTTATAAAGGGTGGGCTATCGCAAGGAGTCTTTTTAAAATCTTAATAAAACACAAACGGCTAGATGGAATTTCATGATCTTTCATTTATTTTGTAGCCAAAAGTATCCGGTTATATATGAAATATGACGTCGGTCAAATGGCTGCCACGGTTGGCGTTACAATAGTCCATTGTCTCGACCCAATTTTTTAGAACATTTTCCAACGTCTGTGGCTCTATCTCAGCAATGGCATTTAGGATATTGACTTTAAGATCGTCAATCGTTGCTGTATCGTTGGCATAACAACGTTCTTTAACAGAATCCCAGAGATAAAAGTCCATGGGCGTAAAATCTCAGATCCTTGCTGGCCAATTCACATCTCCACGATGGCTGATTACACGATTTTCGAACTTTGACCGCAATAAGTCAATGGTTTCGTTGCTAGTGTGGCATGTCGCCCCATCTTGTTAGAACAAGATGTTGCTCACATCCAAATCAGCAATTTGCTCCCAAAAAAGTTTGCTATCATGGTCCTACAGCGGTTTCCGTTGACCGTTTCGCCAGATTAAAAAAAAAAATGGGCTGATGATGCCGCCGGCCCATAATCCGCACCATACAGTCACTCACAGTTTTGCTTGTTTACATAGCCCCCGAGGTGAAAATGCGCTTCATCAGAAAAGATATTTTTTCGCCAAAATTCACCATCGGCTTCCAGCTACTCTAAGGCCCCATTAGCAAAGTTGTATCGAAGTGGATGGTCAACTCTCTCAAACTGCTGTGTTATTTGGACCTTATACGCCAATAAACCGATGTCTTTATGAAAAATACGCCTCATGGTAGTGCGACTAATGTTCAATTGCTGAGAGCAATGACGAGTCGATGTTCTCGGGTTGGCTTGCACACTATGGGCTACAGCAGCAATATTCTCGGGTGTACGAACCGGACGAGCATGTGGAGCTTTAGTACGGTCCATCAGCATACCAGTTTCATGAACTTTGTGCACAAATTTCTTCAGAACACTTTCATTTGGTTCATATTCGCGACCGAATTTTGTACGCAATTTTTGCACTGATTCTGCAATACACGAATTACATTCAAAGTAAATTTTTAACATTTCCTAACGTTCAACAAGCTTATAGCATGCCATTTCGTTAACTGGGTGTTGCATACTAGAGAACATCATACATCAGATGTCTAATATCACGGCAGTAACAATAAAGTGGTATTTCAAAAAGATTCCAAGAAATGGCCCACCCTTTATTGTGTATTTATTTTTTATTATCCACTAGACTCTAGTTTTGCACACGTTTGACAAGTGTATTAATATAAAATTTTATTGTTGATTCTTGAGGCTTCTACTTATTTATATCACAGATAAATGAAAACATTTTTTTTAAATTTTTACATTTATAACATAAATTATTTTAATTATATACAAAATCAAACTTCTAGTTTGATAATGACAAGTTAAAATTGTCGAAACTATAGTCACTAAATAAAGTCCGTGTTATACAAACAAAGTTAAAAAGTTTTTATTTGTGAAGAATTATGTATAACGAAGTAGAAGCCTTAACCGTAAACAAAAACAAACGTGTTTTATTGTATAAAGTTGAGTTATCTAAGGTACGTCTTCATAAAATATTACAACTGTATAAATCTAGTTATTTAAAAAATATGTATTTAATAATAAGAAAATAAATAACTTCTTATAGCATAAAAACTTACAATAAATTATACGATAATACGTATGCGCTTTCTGCTAAGAAGATTTATATAATTTATTACTAGATTCATTTATATTTAGCCGTATAGTCCACTCTAATGATAATGATGATGTCCAGCTTATGTCTATGGCAATCTTCATCCGCTTCCTCTACAAATTCGTTTTATGTTTATTTCTCCGTTGGATTTTTAGGCTCATCGTGTTTTTCGGGCCATTCGAATTTATTTTTTTATAAATAGTCAATATAAACTTCACTAACAACAAAGCCAAAAATTCCCTTGTTTTAGTTTAAAGTTTAAATTCAACTAGACATTTAAATTCCTTGAATTTGTGTACCTCGTAGAGGTAGTCCAATTAACATACCGTATATATAATTATCAATAATAACATTTTATCTGTTTAACCACGAGTTTTTCCGGGAATTCGTTGATTGGTAAATAATCGATTTGTTGAATGCTATGGAATTTTGTAAATTTCACTCTAATGTAAAATGAAATTTCTGCGTTAATATTTTTGCGCATTATTTTTTTAACTAGGTAAACTAAACAGAAATAAAATTTAATATAAACTAATACGTAATTAAATTATTTACACTGGCGAGTAAAAACAAAGTTAGGTAACTCCATGAAACGTATGTTTTCAATATTTATTTCATAAATAATTCACGATGAAATGAACGCACCTTGAATATGTTAAAGATGGATTAGACATATAATCTCTTTGGCGTTTTCCCTCCCCTTCGCGTAAAGATACTTATTAGTTTAGTAACACCAGCGTGTGTTTTAAAGATATTGACTAGAAATTGAATTTCGAGTGAATTATCTGTCGCCAGCAAACAATGGCGACACGGAATGCGCAAATTGAATTCATTAATAAAGCTGTCAATTATTTTATTTAAGGGATGCTATTGTACGGGCGGTCGGTGTAAATAAAATAGGGCGTGTGGTATTTGCAAACGAACCGGGATGAATATTTATGAATTAGACAGATTTCCGTCCCTCGGGACCGAATTACGTTTGTCCGCTCGGAAAATTGGACATTCCGATTCACTTCTCTGATGTGCATTATTTGAATAGGGCTTTAAGGGGGGGGGCTCTTTTTAAAGCAGTATTTATACACAAAACCTATAAAACAGTTTTTTCGCATTTTTTGTATACATTTTCCCAATTATAACATATGTTATAACAAAAAGTCCTTATATACATAATGGAGTTATAAAAATCGTAGGCTATTCTCTTTATTTTATATTCATAAACCACTGCTAATATTATATGCTTTTATTGGATTAATGAGGCTCTTATTGAAATTCCATTATATCACATAGTAAAACACTGATAGAGTGTAAGGTAATATAGAAATAACACAAATTAAGCTTGGTTTTATTACAAAATGTTTCACCATGAGAAGCTAATTCTAGAAATCGAGTGTAAGATTTCAAATCATTATTTTAATTGTTGTAGATTAATAAAAACATGTTTTTTAAACCTTACACTTCATCAGTGTTATGCGCTTTTTAATGTATGGTTATTATTGTAAAACGTGTTATAAGTATATAATTTCTCATTTTAAAGGAATGTTATTTTTAATTAACTGTATACATTCATAACATTTTGTTTTAAATTTATTACACGGGAAAGCTTTTCCGGCTTATGCTTTGGCATAAACTGTGAGCTTATGAAGGGTGTGCAATGAACTGTCTACGAGACTAAGGCCTATAAAACCGTTTATGTCTGCAGCACGTATATTTTTTTAACAATAATCATTACTAGAGAATAAAATATCAAAACAGAAATTTTAATTTAAAAAAAATTATAACCTTTTTATATATTTTCTAATAATTTTATTTGAATTCGTCGTAGGAAAATCTGCAACGTAAATATTGCAAAGTGTGGGGAAAATGGGTAGCTTTCAGGGAGCCCTGTTTATGACGTGAACCCTCTGGATTTTGCGTTCTTATCGAAAACTATAGCTGAAGATTATTTGCAACAGTTGCAGGGGAAATTAGAGTAACTGTAGGTTATAGCGGAAATAATTATTTACTTACTTAATAATTATATCACAACAATATAGCAATGTTTAAAACTAAAATAAATTCTAACCTATTATTATTTAAGACTACTTGCCCTGGAAGTTGGGATTGCTTGGAAAATAGAACCACCCGCAACTCATAAACTCTACCCTTACATTCAGTATTCCCCTTAAAATTAACCACGTTTTCTCTGCGAACAACTACCAATAACTACTCAATCCATTATTGGCTTCTTGGCCATATCAGTTCTTCATTGTTGTGGTAACGTATATGCCACAGGCAGCGACTTAGTCTTCTAGAGTCGTATATTACATATCCGTTCTTTTCTTATTTTATCTTCTTTTTCTAATACGTCCATGCCTTGGTGGCTACTCGTTCCACTACCAATTTACCTGCATGCACGACTTCCTTCTTCCATATTCATGGCGACTGTTCAGTCCACCACTGGAGACTTGAAATGTTGGCTTTCTCTCTTTACTTCTCTCTTCATTCTCTCTGTACATCTAAACCACCGACTGATTCATGCCACCGACGGCTACTTCATACACTACCGGTTTCTATATGATTATTTGCCATCTTTTCTCTTTATATTTACGGTTTCCATCAGAAGTAAGCCCATCTCATGCGCCACACGCAAGCAATCTGAACATACCATAACTATGCTTTAGTCTGGCTTTAATTTCTCTACTGATCCTGCGAACGATTTAAAAACTTCTAAAAAATTCTTGCCTTTTTCTGGTCAACTTGTTAAAATTATCTGGCCACTTCAGCCCATCCAAAACCCTATTCCCGTGGATCTGATGTTTTATCTTTTCAAAATGTTAGGGATAAATAAGTTTATTACATTTAATGATCTTATTCAACATAATTAGACAAAAAAAATCGAATAATCGACTTCTTGACGTCGTTATCACCTCAGCACATAATTGTTCTTTTAAGACGGCCTTCCCATCACCAATATTGATATGGGTATCTTATTTTCTCTTATAACTTTCTCTCTAAAGGATGTATAAATACTCAAGATTACAGAATGCTTTAGAAACTAAACTTTAAATCAATTTTTTTTGATTATGTATAAAAAATATCTGAATGTAATTTGGCCGAAGTAACTCTATGTAATGATATTCAAAGTTCCTGTAGTGCGCTTTATCTAATTTTAGGTACGATTTTTAAAAGTTATGTCCCGAAACAGAAATATCGTCACATCGTTTCGTTTAGTTATGAAGTTATTCGCCTTATTAGGACGAAACATCATTTTATAAAATTGTATATTACCCATAAATTAAATTTTTACCATATTAAAATTTGTCAGCTTAGGCGCATAATTCGGTGGATGATTAGCAAAACAAACTATTAGATCGAATACAAAGCATGTTTAGATCTATATTAATTGTAAAAAAATCTAGAACCCATTTGCCTGGAGTCGTGACATTTCAGAATTATACAGTTGATTCTCCGTTGAATAAAGTGAATTCGTTCGCTGACTACTTTTCCTCTGTATACAGGAAAGTAGACTCTCAGAGTGGAGAGCGTTTCACCTTCTCTAATAACATAAATTCCTCGTTTGATATAAAACCTATATTTGATGAGGACATACTGACTGCTTCATCAAAACTTAAAAATAACTCAACTTCTTAAGTTGATCTAATTCCTTAATTTATTCTACGTGACTGTATTCATTCACTTTTGGTTCCATTTAAATATATATTAATTCTAATAATTAATACTTTATGTTTCCTTCTTGTTAGAAAGTATCTCGTGTAACTCCAGTAATGAAGTCTATTAATAAGCAAGTTATAAAAAATACAGACATATCTCTATAGTCGATATTGTCTCAAAAAATTTTGAAATTATTATATCGTCTAAGATTTACTCCTAGATGAATCAAATATATTAAAATGAGAGCATGGTTCCATGCGAAGAAGATATACCACCATAAACTTATTAAATTTCATAGAGTTAGTGTCTTGTATTCTGGATCGACGATCCTAGGTCGAAGTTATATATACCGATTTTAGAAAGGCTTTCGACTCAATACGCTATGCCATCTTGCTTTCTAAATTAATTCCTTGAGGTTTTAGTAATAAGATGGTTAAACTAATGGCATCATATTTATGTCGCTGTATTCAACAATAAATGTGAAACCCTCCCAACTGTATTGTTTTATTTCAATTTGTTCTGGAGTTTCAAATGTACACTTACATGGAATAAATTTATTATTATTATTATTATTATTATTATTATTATGTATCCGCCTCGTTAATTCAATATCATATTTACGTGGTAGATCTCAGTACGTAGAATATAATAATTTTTCTTCCAAGTGTTTTTACTCTATCAGTGGTGTACCTCAGGGCACAAACATGGGACCTCTATTATTTTTGTTATTTGTGAATGATGCAGTTAATAATATCTCATCAAATATATTGATTTTTGTTGATTAAGTTAAGATCTACAGGTCTATTATATCCGACACTGACTTCCATATACTTCAAGCTGACTTGATAACTATAGAAAAGTGGTTTGAAATAAATAACCTGGACCTTAACGTTAGTAAGTGTAAGTGCATGTCATTCTCTTGCAAGACGCAAACTTTTTTTATATAATTATGTTCTTAATACTAAAATCTTATAGCGAGTATATATGTATCGTGTTCGATAGTAAGCTGATTTTTATATCGCATATAAATAGTATGGTATAAGGTGTGTTGCTGTTACTTGGATTTATTAGAAGAATTACTTTACCATTTAATGATATTAATATAACTAAAACCTTATATCTAAATTAGAATATGGCTTTCTTAACTGGTCACAATATTATCACATGCATATCGCTGCAATTGAGCGAGTTCAGAAAATATTCGTAAGATGTTAATATTTTAAGCTAACAGGTACATATCCCGACAATATATATCTTTCAGTGACTTGTAGTACATGTTCAAGTAAAACATTTAACTTGTCGCCTTGAATTAATTTTGGTAACACTATTGTTTAAGATCCAAATTTATTGTCATTAAATAATATTCGCGTTTCCAGCTGATATCTAGTGGCATAGGCTTTTTTGTAAACGATCAATTTGATTTTCTTGAAATTCTTTGATATTACTTGTGGTATTAGTAGGAATAGTGCGATTAAAGAGTGAATCACTACATATGTTAAGTGATCTATATAAAAACTATCCATCAGATGAGTTCAAAGTAATAAAAAATAATTTCCGCTTAAAATATCGTGAATCTATTAAAAATACTCGTAAATGTGAGGCAGGAAAACACCTACAGAGAGCTTCAAACAAATCAAAAGCTATGTGGAAATTAATAGATATTGCTAGAGAAAAATCACGTAATATTGATTGTAAATTTACGTATAATGATTTCAATATTTTTTTAGTAACATAGCAGAGACATTAATTCATAGATTACCAGACTTACCCTTTAGTCACAATATAAGAATAAATCAATCTATAAACTTTAATTTTTCAATACGTGTGCGAGATGAAATCAACAGCATAAAAAATAGCAAATGTGATGATATATATGGTTTATCTTTGCCACATTTAATGTGTATCATAAATCAATTTACTGCACCATTTACAAAATTAATGAATGAATCAATAGTAAAGGGAGTTTTTCCCGACATTCTTAAATTTGCCAAGATTCTTCCTATATTTAAAGGGGGCAACGAGGATGAAATTAACAACTACAGACCAAACTCCATTTTGCCAATAATATCTAAAATAATCGAAATAATTATGAAAGATCAAATATTAGATTATTTTGAAACCAATAGACTTTTTAATGAAAGACAATTTGGTTTCAGAACTGGAATCACAACATCGGATGCCATAATTTCTCTCATTGATTTGATAATGAACACTTTTGAAAGAAAAAATGTTTCAATGTCAGTTGTATCATTCATTGATTTGAGTAAGGCTTTTGATTGCGTCTCGCACGATTTGCTTACATATTGAAAAAAATAAGATTTGGAATTCCTCAGGGATCAATTTTATACCCCCTTTTATATCACCTTGCGAGCTCGCTTGCAAAAAACATATTCTGCCTGCGAAATTTAAAAAATATTGTTCCAGACAAAATTATTAAAATCGCTTACCATGGTCTTATAGAGTCACGCCTAAGATATGGACTTCTTGCATGCGGCCATGCATCATGCAGGCATAGAATTTTTAGGTTACAACGAAAGTCTATTCGTATCTTAGGTGATATTATATATAGAGACGAATGCAGGCTAATTTATAAACGCTATATAATCTTGACTTTGCCTTGTCTCTATATACTGGTATGCATGTTATACATACATACAAATTTTCAAAAATATCCTAGTCTAAAACATACACATTCAACCAGAAATAAAAACTTAATACAACACAAGAAGATACGACTAACAAAAACTTGGCCATTAAATTTTTTAACAAGCTACCTGAATCCTGGAAAATTTTACCAATAAAAAAATTCAAAGATAAAGTTCGCATTTACTTAGAAACACATGCTTTTTGTTCTTTCGATGAGTATCTAAACTCTGATGTGTCGCCAAACTAAATTTTAAGATATAACAATTTGTTTTCTCTATTTTTTATTACAATTATATATATAATAAGGCTCGATGTAATAGTATGATATGGCTTAAAAAAATTTATATGTAGTTTTAGTATATTTATGAATTTTATTTTTAGATGTAAGGTATTTTATTTTGATTCTATCAGCCATTTTATCTACTGTACTTGTTTCATCTAGTTTGTATTAGTATTTATATTATTTATTTATTTATTTACGTATATTGACGTCATACAAACATTTTACAAGTAAATAAAACAATAACACATTAAAACTAAAATTAAAACTAAATTAAGTTTAACCTATAGCACGACGCGCGTTTAGTTTGAACTGTGCTAAAGACGGACAATTAAAATCGAGAATATCACAGTATTTATTGACTGGATTCGACATCCTCACAAGTAGACTGAATAACATATATGATGTGCAACTATATGGAATATATAATAGTGGACAATATCTAGTGTTATAACTAGGCACATTAAAAGAAAAACATTGGAGGCAATCTCCAGAAGTAATTAGATTGTTAATAACCTTAAAAGTAAAACATAGGTCATAAAATTGCCGCCGTTTTGCAAGGCTAATTAAGTTGACAAAATCCTCTACATGATCTAAATTTAAAATTATAGCTTGCGTATACAATTTATGTCTTAGATATTTAAAAAAAATTAATTTGTACCATTTCCAGCCGGTCGACAAAACGTCTAAAATGTGGTGACCAAATAATACTGCAATATTCTAAAACTGAGCGCACTAATGTGACAAATAAAATAGTTAAGTTACGTACATTTGTAAAATCCTTTGTTATGCGTTTAAGAAAGCCAAACATTTTATTGGCTTTAGTTATTACGGTTTCTATATGATAGAGAACGAAAGCTTTTTATCCAAATATACGCCTAGATCTTTAATCGTGTCTATATGATCTAGGTTATTATTATCTAAATTGTAAATGACAGGGGAACTATTTACTTTCCGAGAGAACAACGTTACGTGGCATTTGTCTATATTTAATGTCATATCATTAATGACACACCAAGTATTTATAGTATCCAAATCTTTTTGAAGTATTGCAGAGTCAATATTCGAGGAAATTTTAACGTCATCTGCAAATAGTAATAGAGGCGATCTTATTCCAACAGATATATCGTTTATAAAAATATTAAACAAAAGGGGACCTAAGTGGGACCCTTGAGGGACACCAGATGTTGCGTAAAATGGATCTGATAAAAAACCATTAATGCGAACTTGCTGAGTGTGATTCTTTAAATAGGATCCGAGCCATTTAAGAATGGAACCACAAATTCCATACTTTTCAAGTTTAACTAACAAAAGTTCAATGTTTACCTTATCAAATGCCTTACTAAAGTCCATATATACTGAATGAACTTCAGCCCCCTCTTCAAAAGATTGCAATTTATAGTTATTATATAAAAAAAGATTCGTGTCAGCTGATCTACCACTCATAAATCCATGCTGTTGAGGTGAGGGATAATGATGTTTATAAAAAAAATTAGATATGTCTTTAACAATTATAGATTCAAAGACTTTTGGTATCACTGAGAGAATGCAGACCGCCCTGTAATGTTTAATGTTGTTTTTGTCTCCTGCTTTAAAAATAGGTTGAACAAATGAAGACTTCCATAGTGACGAAAATACCCCTTGAGATAATGACATAGAAAATAAAATATACAATGGCATAAATAATGAGGAATTACACATATTAAGTAAGAGCGGAGGTATACCATCAGGCCCAGTACTACCCTTAATATCAACATTTTGCAACGCCGTCTGGATTTCTAATGGAGAAACACTTATTTCAGATAAATTTAAGTTCGATTCAATATTACTTTGACATGAAGTTGGACGTTTTTTTATTATATACTGATGAGAAATATATTGCAAATTCATTAGCAATAATTTTGCCGTCGTTCACATTCTTTTCATCATGAAACATAGACAAAGGTAGTTTACCTGCTGCCGATTTAGATTTGACAAATTTCCAGAAATAACTTGGATTTCCAAGTATAGATTCCTCTGCTTCTGTAATGTAGTTGTGATAACAGAGTTTAGTAAGAGCTCGACATGCTTTCCTAAGATCTGAAAATTCTTTATAATCAGTTTGTAGATTTGATACTTTAAATCTTTTATGAGCTTCACGTTTTTGACGTACAAGATGTCGAATTTCAGAACTAAACCAATGAGGAAATTTAGGTTCATATATAACTTTTGATGGAACAAATTGTTCAAAACAATCAAACAGAATATTGTAAAATAAATGTGTAGCAGTATCAACATCCGTTATATCTAAAAATACCTCTTTCCAATTAATAGATAAAAAGTAGTTATTAATAAGAGAATAAGGAGCATGTTGAAAATCATATACAACAGTGAAATCTGATGTTACATAGTCGGTGGTAATAGTTGAATAAACAATATTAAGAGAGGGATGATATGTATCGCAAGTAATTAAGGGATCACATTTTGAAATGGTTTCGTTGAGAAACACAAATCCAATATACCGCCCTTGTTACTTTCCCTATATAGTGCAGATGAGTGCTCATAATAGAATTAACTATTATGGAAAGGCAGTCGGCGCTGTTATATAGGGGGAGTATTATTTTCGTGATTTTTTTTTCAATTTTTTTTTTGCGGAAATATCCCTTTTGGGGTCCCCTGAACCCAAAACACTAATTTCTAGAAAAAAAAAATTGTGTCTGTGTGTGTGTGTGTGTGTGTGTGTGTGTGTGTGTCTGTCTGTCTGTCTGCCTGGCGGTGGGTGCTGTATCTCAAAAACGAATGATCCGAATGGCATGAAACTTTAAACTTAAGGTTTTATTGTTAAAAACTCGATCTGAAAAGCTTTTGGTAAACATTCTTAAACCGGAAGTGGATGTTTACTCTAAGCCGTTTTTTGTTTTTTTCTGATATTTCTTTTAATATGAAAAATATTACAAATTTTTTCAAATAAAAGTTGAAGGGAATAAGTAACTGAATAAGTTTTGTTAAAACATACTTTTCATAAAGTTCTTAATTTTCGAGAAAAAAAATAAAAATTGTTAATTTTGATATTTTTTGCCAATTGATACTAAACTATTGGAGCTACATGAAATTTATATAACAAACATTTGTAGAGTATTCAAAAGTGAACAAATTATAAAGAATAGAATTTTTGCGTAAACCTCATAGTTTTTGAGAAAAATATAGGGAAAGTACTATGATGGCCACATCACCATTTTCGTTTATAATATTGTTATATTATTGAGAGAGACCATACAGCGCATAACCATCACACACAACACTTTCACTTGCACTTTTAGCACTCGAGCTTCTTCTAGCATTAACTGGAAACAGTCCCTTGAAGTCATCAACTTCCTTCCATTGAAGATCAGGCATATTGAAATCACCCATCACAATGATATTTGATTCACTATTGCCATCACAGATTTCTGATAGAGAATGCAAATGTGATTGATAAACCTCAACTCCTGAGCTTGGTGGTATGTATACACATCCCAAAACATATTGGACATTATTGACAAATACCTTTACCCAAACTTCCTCCGCGTTGGAATTTGTAATAACGGGAAATGATTTAAATGTGTTCATTACAGCGATGAGGACACCACCACCACGAAGTTTACTTCTATTATATGATGCTGACGAATGTAAGACAGTTATGTCAAAACATTAATAAATTACATTACATTACATTACATTACAAGAGTTATGTACATGAAAACAATGTTTGTTTAACGACAACTATAAATTAAAGGTATATATATATATATATATATATATATATATATATATATATATATATATATTGACAATGTATATATAAATATATATATATATATATATATATATATATATATATATATATATATATATATATGGAAAAATTTTAACAATCAAATTAGAGTGTACATTAAGTCAATCTGATCATTGATTTAGATTTACAATTAATAACGGATAATGAGTGAGGTGCTAATTTAATCGTTTGCCAAAAGGCTATAGACAAGAAGTCTTTTAGTCTACTTTTGTCTGGTAAATTGATAACCAGAACGCTCCATTCAGACCCTATTGGGTCCACGTATCAGCCACCCTCCTAGCCGAATGTGTACTATCCTCTCTCTTATCTACACCACCATTGCACCATCCTACCAATTTGGGGTAATAATGCAAATCTCCAAATCATAACTCTCTAACGCTCCTAAATTGGATTTAGATTTGGACTATTATATAGCCTACTGTTTTGAGCAGTGCCTGTTAAAAATAATTGTTTGTTTCTTTGCACATCTTCCTTAAAAAATACATTTAAAAACAGTTAAATTCAAAAAGCGTACAAATAATTTTAGATGAAAGAAACACGGTCGCAGTTCATATTTTTCCAATAAAACCCATTCTTGTGCCGTAATGTTAAGTACCATCTTCTACATGCGGAATCTATTATATTTTGCTTTATATTTGTTTATTTATCCAATATTTTAAAATAAATTTCTAGCAGTTATTGTTAAATACTATCTGGAAACGATATTTCACTTAACGAATAAAATGTATTCTTATTTTCGGCATAAATATTTCCGCAAAAATTTAGTTTATTGTAAAAAAGGTTAAATGAAAATAATTTTTAAGTTTTTATACCACTATTTATAATACTATAAATAAATAGTGGTATAAAAACTTAAAAATTATTTTCATTTAACCTTTTTTAAAATGAACTACCACATAGTAACGGTCGCTACCATCATTTTCAGAGTTTACTGTTTTTTTATTTAACGGCTTTTATTGAGGTTTCTGTAAACATATATAGAAGTTGAAAGGGTTTATTTATTTCTTTATTGATAATCAAATGGGAAAACAATACAACATTATTTTATAATAAAATATTAGTATAAATTTGAATCACAAAGAACACATTACATAAATTACAAATGATAGAAGATACTTAACAAAAATCTAAGTCTAAATAAATTTTCTGTAGTGCCGAATGTAAAGAATTATAACTACTTGTAAATAAATCAAAATTATTCCTTTGATAGATTTCATTTGCCATTCGCATTAATCTTTATATATGAGTATTATGTGGCGCAATTTTTTAAATTAAAACAATTATAATGTGGCCACCATAGTACTTTCCTTATATGTTTTCATTCACTTGTTCATTTTTGAATTCTCTATAGCTATTTCTTATATAAATTGCATGTAACTCCAATAGTTTATTAGCAATTCGCAAAAAATGTCAAAATTTTCAATTATTATTAGTTTTTCTCGAAAGTTAATTATTTTATGAAAAATTTGTTTTAACGAAACTTGTCAAGTTTCTCATTCTCTTTAACTTTTGTTTAAAGTTTTGTTAAAAAAAATATTGGAAAAAACAAAAAACGGCCTCGAGTAAACATGCACATGTGACACAAATATATTTAGATATTGCACTTCCAATTCTCACCATTTAACAAAGCTTAGTTAAACCGCCCAACAACTGCATCATTAAAACCCAATAAGCAGAGTTTTTCTAGCAAAATTTTGTGACTTACTCCGTCGAACGCCTTGAAAATATCAGTCTACGACAAACTATCTCATTGTGATATTAACTAAGTAAAAGTAGTTTTTATTTTTTCATTTAATTAAAATGTATCACGAAGTAATTGCCTACAACCTCAATCAGTCACCAAACTTTGGGTTCCTTCATTATTTTATTTAAAAATACAGTTATTTCTAAGTAAAATTTTTGCTGTTCTAGTAGTTATTCATGGCTACCATAAAAAGTCCCTCATTATTTGGGAAACAATTCTACCGATATTTGATATCTTCGTTAACTTGACTTGCTCGATATTGAATTTTTGTTATGTGCTCTAGACCTATAAATTTGTATTTTGCTTCTTTACATGAACATCAAATTATTTTTTATTCTAACTTTTATTTTTAAGGATATTCACAGATCAAGTTGTTGAATAGAAACTTTAATTCGAAATTTCATGTAAGGATTTAGTTGTTTTTTTAAATTTTTGTTATTTGAAAAAACTTTGTTCACATGAAGAGTTTGATGTTTTGTTTCTAATCTTTTTTAAAGTAGAATGATTTACAAGAATTCGGGTTGAGAAGTTCGCGACTGATAAAAAAATTGGTGTTGACTTGACAATTTTCCACTAAAGATAATTTGTAATAACATTCGTGTATTTAAATAAGACAAACAAATGCGGTTTCTATCGATCCACATAGTCCTCTTAAAAATTAATCGCCTGTCTGACATTCGAACTCACAACTTCGACGCTCCCACATCTTATTTGCTTAAAAATTTATCAGCGCGTTTAAAAGTTAATATTTTTAAAAGCGCAATATAAATGATGCAATGACATATGTCAAAATTTCATAGATCTAACTGGAGTGAATAAAGTACAAAGTTATAAAATCGATGTCAGTTATATAGAAAGAGGGCAACCGTATATTTCATATTATTTGTTTTCTGTACCCTGGGGATGATTGGTACGCATATACATTATGAATGCAATTTAAATGTAATATATTTTCGATATAATTTAATGATGTCTCTAAATATGAAAATCCGAAAATATGAGACGTGCCGCACGTGTCCAGCATTCAATACGAGAAAAATTTTGCGTGACAGAATATAATATATTAATTCATTAAAACAAAACTAGAAATCACGTGCAGAATGTGATTTTATCATTAAAATTCAATTTCAAATATAATTGGATTATAATAACAGTTTGCATATAGGAGAAATAATAATAATATTATATATATATATATATATATATATATATAATTCTAAACTTCACCCAGATCAATACTTTTATTGCATCATCCCCTAAATTATCTCAGCTCAAAACATATTAATGTAAATTTACTAATGGTTATTAATAACTCTTTTAAAAATGATCGTGTGATCGAAACTATTTAGATAAGTTGTAAAAAATTAATTTTAAAAGAAGTAAAATAAAGTTATTCTAATTGTAAATATAACTTATAGTTAAATTACGTTTCACAAAGTAATACATGAGCAAAAATTTCATCGTCAAAAATATATGAATAATTGTACTTGTTAAAATTTTAACAATCCACTATATACAACAACAAACATTCTGTTTTCCAAATTCCTTAACTTTGACAGAAACGATTACCATACCTATCATTCATTTTTTTCTAAAGAATGTTATCTTCTACGCTCTTCGCTATATAACAAATATGCGATAAATACACGCGGCATTAAAAATATTCCGCCTCTGCGGACTATATAAATCCAACGAGTCGAAAATTGAAGTCACAGTCGACTGAATACCTGACGACAACATGAAGCCTGCTCTATTACTCCTCTGCTTTGCAGTCACCATCATTGCGGTGAGCGCAATCAAGTGGAAAAAGGATGACGATAAGAAAGACCCGATCATCCCCGACAAGAAACCTGACAAGGAACCTGAAAAGGAGCCCGCTAAGAAACCCGACAAGGATTGTAAGAAGGATGGAAAGAAAGATGGTTATGGCGGACATGGTGGATATGGCGGACATGGTGGATACGGCGGACATGGAGGATACCGTGGTTAGACAAAATTATTATTTTCTGAATAATGGATGTTGACTAAATACTGATAATAAAGCATTGCAAATTTATAGTTGATTTTAATTTCTTAACAATTAACTCCTTATCAGTTTTTACATTTTACTCTTCATCAAAACATCTTTCACATTCATATTCTCTACTTTAGCCCTTAATTACATATTCCACAAAACCATTTCATATAAATCACACATTAAATCAACGCTTTTTTATACGGTGAATTAAATTCTCACTTAACCCGTAAACATTTTTATATTAAATTCGATTCTTGTTCTGCTACATTCTTGATGGAACCAAATTTTCATATTGGGAGAAGTAATATATTAACAAGTGTTCTATTTGTTGTTCCAAAAACAAATTGAACATAACAAGTGTTTTACTTCTCCCAATATTTTTATATTAATTAGAGATTAATTAAACTCTTTGTGTTGTTTCACAATTTTTATGAAACTAAAAATAATAATTCTGAAACAACATCAAGAGTTTAATCATTTTTATTTGTTTTTATTTATTTTATCATTGAAAATTAAATTTACATATTGTACAGTTGTTTTAGGTAAGGTAATCATTAGGATTGATAAATTTATAGAATTCTTTGATTACTTCATCTAGTTTTGTGAGTTGTTAGCAATACACAACTAAATTGGTAGTTAGGTTCCTTGGAAGTAGCTCAAAATATAAAATGCCTTTGCAATTCCACCAGATTGACAACATGATCTTTTTCTGATGCAATTCAGCTTTCGATGTGCTTTGAGCTAGTTCGTTTTTCTTACACGATAATCGTTTTTGGATAATGTTGCTGTACATTACACATTTCTCGTCACCAGTAATGCTTCTTTTCAGAAAGGGATCGGTTTCATTACGTTTAATGGGTACTTATGGCAAATGCTGATTCGTTGTGTTAAGTGAACCTCTTTCAATTCACGCGGTACCCAAATATCGACCTTTTTAACAAGCCCAAGGCGTTTTAAATGTTTTTCTATCGCAGTATACGATACACTTAACCTCTCTGCTATCTCACGAACAGTTATGTGACGATTCTTTTTGGCAATGATTTTGATTTGGTCTTCATCAAGTTCAGTGAGTCGACTAGAACGTTGTTCGTCTTTAAGAGAAAAATCTCCAGAACGGAAATTTTTAAAACTATTCTGACACATACGCTCCGTTAAGCAATCATCACCATAAACTTCTCATATTTTTCAAGGAGATTGTTTTAAACGGAATTTTAAGATTATAACCCGAAGAGGACGAGAAAGTGGAAGAGGATGAGAGAGTGGAACATGTGTTAACCACCTGCCCGAATCTCGAAAACCTTAAAGAGTCCATGCTTGGGGAGCTCTGGCCGAACATGGCCAACATTAGGGAAACTCCTCAAAGCTGTCCTTTGCTCGTGACCTTGATGGCCCTTGGCAAACTCCATCCTGATCCAGAAGATTATAACCTTTATTAAACTGCCTAACCAACTCCAGCAACTCTTTTCTGGACAATATGACAATCTGAGGTTTACTATGCTCTTTAGACAATCCTCAAACTGATTTTCATGATTTTCTGAAATGGTAGTTATTGCCAAAAGAACGGTAATTTTTTTTAATAAATATAAATTATTTGCTAAAAGCCAACATGGATTTTTAAGTGGAAGAAGTACAGAGACTGCAATATTACACTTTACTAATGATATACTAAAGTCATTAGAGGATGGAGATATTGCATGTGGAGTGTTCCTGGATCTATCGAGAGCCTTTGATACTATTGACTTCCCTTTACTATTATCAAAACTATACCAGTATGGTATACGCGGTGTAGCTCAGACATTAATAAGCTCGTATCTTTACGGTAAGAGTCACTCAACTAAATTATCTGACACAATCAAGGGGGTCGATGTCATATCTGAGGTCCTGCCTATTTCCAGGGGCATACCACAAGGTAGTATTCTCGGGCCATTACTATTTGTAATATTTATAAATGACGTATCATTTACCTCACCAAATGACATATGCGTACTAAACTATGAAGATGACACGAACGTACTAATAAAAGCACAGACATATAGAGATCTGACCATCAAAGGTACAAATGCTATGATCTTATTTGAAAACTTGTTTAAACAAAACAAATTAAAATTAAATCCAGATAAAACTAACTGCGTCTTTTTCAAAAATAATCAACGTTTACATACACCTGAAAATATAAATTTAAACAATAATTTAAATCATTTTTCTCAATCAGTAAACTTTCTAGGCATTACTTTAGATGACACATTAAGCTATTGTTCGCAAATTGATGTTGTTTGCAAAAAAGTGAACAAAAATTGTTACGGATTAAGAGTGCTTATAAAATCGACTAATTATAATATAGCTAAGTTATTTTATCTTGCCAACGTTTATTCACATCTTAGATATGGTATAATTTTTTGGGGTGGTAGCATTGACGTAAATAAGGTTTTTATCCTACAAAAAAAGCTATAAGAACTTTATACAAATTAAAATACCGCGCAAGCTGTAGAGATATTTTTAAAGCAAATAATTTGTTAACAATCATAGGTTAATATATTTATGAATGTGCAAAATTTGTTTCGAATAATTCTGATATTTTTGAAAATTCTTTACTTCGGTATGCATATATTTAACAGTCTTCATGGACAACAATTTACTCTATCGCGGCACAGATTGAGTGGATCTGAAAAAGGTGCTTACTATTCTTGTATAAAAATAGTAAACAAACTGCCGAAATCAATTAAGGAGATCGAAATTTTATCAAGTAGAAAAAATGCACTATTTAAATTTATTTGTTCGTTAGAGCTATACTATGTCGGAATATTATAGCTATACTACAATTTAAGTTAATTTGTTTTGTAAGAGTTCATTCACTCAATTACGTTGTATTGTTTATGTCTGTAATTTTTTTCCTTTTTTCATGTATAAATACATAGATATTATGTAAGTTGTACATAGAAAAATAAATCTGGTTTATTATTATTATTATTATTATTATAAAAATTTAATGTCCATCATTCAAGGTCATAATTGTTTAAGATTATTTAGATAATTTAAGGCCAGCCAATGTCAATTAAAGGTCATTTGATGTAATACAGAGAATGATTGCGACCGTTACTACGTGGTAATCCATACTTACAATGAATTCAAAAATTCACTACGTTTAACCCACAAATAATTATTGTAAAAATATTATATAATGTGTAGACACAATTATATAAATATAAACAACATAGCACGACGCGTGTTTTGACGTTTTATCGTCATTATCAAATTTAATGTCATCAAATGATCATTACGGTATTTCAAATAATTTCATGACATCAAATTTGACGTTAAATGACCTTAAATGACGTAAATAATCTTAAATAGGTCTGATCTTAAATGATGAACGTAGGATAACTTTAAAATTACTATTAGATAATATTTTGTAATCATTGGATAATCTTAAATAAACTGTAATAACAATTGGATAATTTTAGCATATTGAATGATATTCAAAAATAATTTTAGTAGTGTTAGTAAAGAAAAATGTGTCAACTAAAATATAAAACTGTATTAAACAGTTTATTATCTATATTACTATTAAATTACCTTAAATCTTTTGAAATAGTCTTAAACGAACGTTTCATCATCTTGAATGATCGTTGAATGACTACAAAGAGCTTTAATAAATCCATGACCTTTAAAGGCCTCTAATATCTATTTGATTATCTTAAATTATCAATAGATGATATCAAATAATTTTGGGTAGTTGTTAAATGATCTAAATTACCTTGAAATAAAATATATGATGATGTCCTTAAATTATTTTAAATGATCGTCTGATGATCTTAAAAAAACTCTTACCTGCAATGATATTTAAAAGTAATTCCCGCAGTTTAGGGTCAGAATGATGTTAATTAACTCTGAATGAACATTGATTAACCTTCTATGATTGTACTTTAAAAAATATTGAAATAAAATTAGATTACTTTGTCTCATCCGATTGAGTGCGCCTGTCTTGAAGCAAGTGCACATGAGACGAATCGAGTTCGTTCTAGATGCAGTTGGACTAAATGTTTAAACACGAGTCACACTCGTGGTTGTAGGTGAAATGGTTAATAACTTTATACTTATATATACTTTATATACTTCTACTGCTGGAAATTATTATCGAAGGATAATTCAAACTTTTCCTATAGTCATTACGTTCAATTATCGTATGATAATCTTGAATTATAATTTCATGATTTTTAAATAATACTTAAAACTAATTAATAAGTAAAGAATAATGAACTCATTTAATTGAATTAGGCGTTGTATTACGCAAAATGATTACTGAATCATATTTAATGTTCTTAAATAATCTTATATAGTCTTGTGTAACCGTTGGGTGACCTTGAAAGATCGGATGAACTAGAAAGACTTTACATGGTCGTCGGATATTCTTAAAGGTCCTTGAATGTATATTATATGATTTTAAATGACAAACTCTCTCTTTTTATTTATACCACTTTTTAACAATAGAAAATAACGATGAATTAGATTAGAGAGTGGTGAAACATTTTTATGGTAATTAATAGACAATAATTTTGTTGACTTCAAATGACCTTGAATAACCGTTGGATGATTGTACAATGCCTTTAAATGATATTTAATTACTTTAAGATTATTTGAAAGTAAAGATCCGTCTAATACATTTGAATCATCATTTTACTTCCCCAAAGTGTTCATTTCTATAAGGCCGAAATGTTTTCATTTAATACCTCATAATAATAATTATCACATCTGAAAATATATTAAAGATTTATTATTGTAGCCAGACAATTTCCACAACAATAATTCAATGTAGAAAAGAAGAGATAAATTAATTTTCCCAAATTTGTAATTAAAATAAAAAACTTGATTGACCATCAGAATATCTAGAATCATTATTATATGATCTCAATTGGTTTTGGATATTTTTTGGATGGCGTTGGATGAACGGATATATTACCATATAAGTGCCATCTATTGTCGGTATACACGGAGAGTTAAATACTCCAAAGTAAAACTCGTTTAAATATCTCTAACTACGCTAATGAGATTACAAATAGATCGAAATCGATCCGTGGCTTTTGTTGAATAATAAGTAAAGCTTAATTATCTTGAATATTTATAATGATCTTAAATAAATAATAGTAATTAATGGTGCTTTAGAATGACGGGGGCGATTCTTTAAAGTAACAAGCTCATTTACATTCACAGAAATACACAAATCACACTGTGAAAGGACTACGTGGTCGATAGGACAACACTACTACTACTACTAAATAATAATTGGATGATCTTAAATAATCTTAGTTGGAATGATGACCATAACCTTTTAATATTGAAAATAAATTTTTGCAGCACTAAATCCTTCATCCTATTTTCGTCATCTTTTCCAAATTATTTGGTTCTAATATTTAAACAGAATAAACCTATTTAATATATTATAAAAATTTAATTGCAATCCATGCGAAAACGTCTTTCTGATATGTAAAGAGAAATAAATTGGACCAAAACGGTAATTCAGATAACTTTGGATGATCTAGAATTATTCTATTCAAGGTCACCGAATCTTGCATAGAATATATATATATATATATATATATATACAAAGGCCAATTGGATAATTTTGAAAAATTACCAAACTCTAGACAGATTTTAAGGATAAAACGTGATTTGAGATTGTAAAGTTTGGGTTATATTGGGCTGTTAGGAAATATCCTTCCTAATTAATTAAGTGCTGCAAGTACCTATAACTAATTTATATTTTGACATAACATGAACACATTAAAAAATCAATTACTGGCAGGTACCAGGGTAACGGTTTTTGCGACAGGGATATGCCTTCGTTGATGCTGGCTATGGCGAGAAAGGTTGATACTTCGCAGGGTCTAGGAGTTCCCGCACGCCTCCTTTCTTGGGATGGAGTCTCTCTTGGTAACGTACTGTACGTTTGACTTCCTGCTGTGATTGTGACGGTTAACCTCTGTGTTTTAATCGCCATCATGTTATTTTATGTCCCTCCTTATCCTCTTTAGTCGGATTGCACACGTGTATCGCTAGTTTATCTGGGTTATTCATTAGCAATTGTCCAGGAAGTCGTAGTGACTCTCCATACACCATTTCTGCTGCTCTTGTCCATTTGTCTTCTTTCCAGGCAGTTCTGATTCCTAGCAAGACGACAGGTAGAGTTTCAGTACATTTGTCATTTTTGTGGCATGTTAGTGCTGACTTAAGGTGTCTATGGAACCTCTCTCCTTACCCATTCGTAGATGGTACGCTGGCGTTTCATGCCTTGGGAATCCTCTTTTTAAACAATTGCTACTCGAACTGGAGTCTCTGGTCCGTTGTTATCCTCAGTGAAGTACTAGATCTTGATATCCAGCGTGAGAAAAACATTCTTGCTACCAAACTGGCCTCGATGTCGCCATGTGGATGGTCTCAGGCCACCAGGTAAAGCAGTCGAATTTTTTGGCTACGAGTTTTGCTGGTGCATAGAGGAGTAGACTGTCGAATGCTAATTTCCAAAACTTTGTCATCACAAATGAATACGTCGCAGTAAATCGCCGTGTCGTATTCCGGGAAATGTATCTTCCTTATCTGCAGGTGTGTGTCTTTCCTGCCCATGACATGTTTGAGTAGTCTATGCCTGCGGTTATTTGGTAGAGTCTGATGAGCGCGTCGGGGACTATGTTTTCCTTTCCTTTTATATGCTGAATCTCCGTAGAAAACGTTTCGATATAGTTAAGATATTAAGTTCGTCCCTTTAGGAGGTGTTGGTATTTCCTGATCGTCGCATAAATTAACAAGTCTCTAACGTAAGCGGCATATAAAAGCTCATTGTGCTGTATGTTTGTATGGTGTAGAAACATAGAGAATAAGGAGGTATGAAAGCATTAAAAGAGAGCAGTACTTGATCCTGAAGATGATTCTTGGAGTTAAAAGAATAACCCATGAATACAATCTGATTGTGGATACAAATAGAATGAGAAAGTAGTGAAGTATGAGATGAAAATGTGTAGATTTGTTAATGAGAAATTGATGAAAGGTGTTTAGAACCTTGCATGGAAACAAGGTCGAATTATAATAAAAATAATGTGTCTTTATTTTCAATGTGTTTAAAGTGAAATTAGTGGAGGACAAAACGCAGAAAGATGTTTAAAATGGCAGAAGTGTCCGAGAATATTGTGACTGAATAGTTGGAGAATGGTGTAAATATGCAGACTTGGATAAAAGAGAAGTTTACGAAAGTTGAGATGAGAATGAGGCAAGGATGTATCGGGAAAAACAAATACAATCCGAGGTCACCTTTCATGGTAGATATATAGAGGCTGATAGGCTACTTGACTAATCGTGTCTTTGCATATGAGGTCAAGATTATCCAAGCGCGAGCTAAATACGGCTTGGATAGAGAGGTAATTCGCAGATATTAAAACATTAAAGATATAGTTTTCTAACTTCTAAGGAATACAAACTTAAACAATACACCAAAATTTATACTATACAACTATTCAACTAATAATAGAACATCTTATATAATAAATTTAATCAATGTTAAAACGCATAGCTAAAAAAGCAATTGATACCGCAACGTTGTATTGCTAAAATAAAGCAGAATACATTAATAAATATATTTTTTTGTTTTTTCATATTAAAAAAAATACTCACATCTAATGAATCCCGTTGCGATAAATTGTAAACGAATGCCGAAAATTTTGGATAATCAAGAATTATAACAGAAAACCTTTTAACCATCTCTGAGACACGTTTGTCTTTGGAGTATTTTAAATAATATCTGTGAACGATTTTTCCAGTCTTTCCAAGCTATAATAGTAAACATAATTTTATCACTTTTATAAAATCACAAATACATTATACATACCTCAATAAAAAGATCATCCATTAATGAATAAACAAAGTAGAGGGCGAATACCGTCCAACCAATGAAAAAAATAAGTAAAAAAACTTGGTATTTTAATCCGTTTTTTAACGCAAATAAGCATTTTAAGAGATTAGCGGATTCAACTCCTAAATCCATTGTTAGTATAAAAACATAAATCAATATTTCTGGTTTAAATGTGTTGAATGCTACATTTATTAACGTCTTAAGGCTTGAATATAGGAATTCCGCTAAGCTGTAAAATAGGTCTTTATTATAACTTTCTAAGTTGAATACATAAATAAATAAATATCTTTATTCCTACAAAAATACACAACAAAATACATATATTTACTGTATAATAATGTATTCAATTAAATTGCTAAATACTTACCAAAGTCGATGAAATGGACATGTTTCCGCCAAATGTGCATTTTTTATTTGTTTAATATTTTCAGCAGAACAGTAACTACAATTTATTGTTTCTTGTGTTAATCCATCAAGGCAAATGGTATTAATTATTTTACAGTATACAATTACTCTAGCAACAAATATTTTCCCCAATGCTATAGATAGGAAAATAGTACCAATAATTAATTTTAATTTTGTAGCTTCTCTCAAATTAGTATCTAATAATAGACATATATAAATCACAGGGCATAATAACATATAAAATAATAAAATTAGCCCCATATAATAAAGTACTTTGTAATAGGTGAATTTGAAAACACTAAGTCCAAAGAATAACAAAATTTCTTCAAATTTTTTAAAACTCACTATTACTTTAATATATCTTTCCTGTAACGTAAAACGCAAGGTCGGAGTTACCATTAACGCAACAATAATTAAAACGTACTCGTATAAAAGAACCAAGTTTTCAAATAAACTATTATCTTTTGAAAATTGGGGAAATATATGGTACGAATTAGCGCACACAAATAAACACCAACTAATATATTGTAATTTTGCCCGCACTGAATAATCAGCCGATGGCTTTAAACCTTCACCATTTAAGCGAATATAATTGCAAAATGTAATTCGCATAATTATTAAATGAAGCTTTAATTCTTCATATAACGTAGGAAACATTTTCTATTACGTATTGCTATATAACTACTGAAATGTTGGTATATTTATTGTACAGAAAACACGCACGATTATCAATTATATTTATTATTAATACTAATATTAGAGTCACATAAGAAAATTATAATAACTTATTTACCTGTAAATTATTAAATACTATTGATTTCAAAGTAGATCGTATCGTGATAAATCAACAACGTAAAAACATAGTGTTTTGACAAAATGATTTGTAGTCTTATTAAGACCCATTGTTGTAGATTTACGAAATATTCGTAGTTTTAAATTAATAATAAAACCACCTAAAATAATTTAATACATAACGTTTAACTACCCGAAATTAAGCTATAAGGAACAAATCATTAATTTGATTCAAAGATGCTCAGTAAAGATATTTTAATCTTAAGAACATCTTGTAATTTAGAAGTAAAAAAATACTAAAATCTTGTCGGTTGTACTCATATGTTAACAAAAGAAAGGAGCTGCAGCAGTTAGATCCAAACATATGTATTTCTTGAATAATTTTCTCATTTATCTTTGAGTGAAACATTATGAAATTATAGGTAAATACTTAATCAGAGAATCAAAATGTTCTTCAATTCTAAACCGAAAATATATTGTCTAAAATGTCTAAACATTATCTTGGTGAATGAAACACTTTATGGAATACCATTAGCACATAATTACACTGTCCTCTTTTTATATTTTACATTTAACTGACGAATTATGCAACCAAATAATCTCTTTTATAAAATCACAAATACAATCTCTTGATATTCGATCGAAAAGAAACTACACGGAATAAAGTCTTAAATGCTGTAAAAAATAGAACGTTGGCATCCTTAACATATATTTCTTCTGAAAACTCCTTGTACCTAAAGAACAAATAAATTTTGAAACTTTTGGGGCGTACTGTTATTTTTAGAGAAGAGGAACTGCAGTTCGGAAACCCCATTTCAAATCAAATAATTCAAAATGTTTATTTTTGGGGATTGTTTCTTATGTTTATAAGAGAAACTGCAGTTTATAAAACTCATTTCTGCCGTTTTTAACTAAGAATTCCTTAAAAATATCTAAATTACCAGGCATTGTAAAATCATACTTATATTTTAGACTAAATTAAAACTAAAACCAATTCTCTTATATTAGCTTGGTACACGGTTCTGGTAGAGGTTTGTTTGAGCACTGGATTTATAAGGGTAATACTTGTTGAAACTTATTAAATTATTTAGTTTGTTTGAGCTTCTTTTAATAGCTTTTGGTCTCAGCAATGCTCCTAAAACTCAGCAGCGGCTTATGGAATAAGTTATTGGTTCACTATTGGTCACCTACTGTTTTGTGGATCTAGATGGAATGATCAACGCTACTCTCATCGTTGATAAACATCTTGAGGTGTTAATTGAAGTTTTCGAACCCCTAAACTCGGCTTAGTTAACTATTAATTAATAAGGAAGTGTCAATTCGTCATCGTTTGCGATATGTAAGCTTTATTTTTGATAAAGAAGGAGTACTGGTCCTAATAAGGTCAACGCCATGCTAAAATTTTCCCATCCAAAAGCCGCGATAGACTTTAAGTAATTTTTGGAAATCTGTAGGTGTTCTATTGCCAATTTTGTGTTTAGTGAAAGGGCGTAAAAAGTCACAGAAAATATCTATGCTGATACAGAAGCCGCGTTTAGCCAAATTAAAATAGCATTATCATCAGCTCCTTTGCTCGTTTCACCAGATTTTACCACACAGTGCTATGCTTTTGATATTGGGCTCGATGCTGTATCATCCCAGATTTATGATCAAGGCATCGAATATCCTGCAGCCTATGCGAGCAGGATATTGTATAATAAATAATTATGCCATTACCAGGAAGGAATATTTGGCTGTATTTGTAATTGAAAAATTCCGTCCCTAAGTCGAGAGAGTTAATTTCCGTATTATATTAGATTATTCTTTTCTATTATGACTTTATCTATTAAAGAATCCAGCCGACAGACTTGTCAGATGATATTACTATTCTACATCGAAAAAGGTCATGTAATACTGTTCCTAAAGCCTTATCTCGAGCTCCTGTCGGGATTATTTTTCTTAAACTCTCAGAGGAGACAAAATCGGAAGATAATACGTCACTCAATAAAAATATTGTTGAAAGACCCATGGATTTTCGGGTAGTACTGACCTTCAAACAGTATGTGTCAAAATTTCATGGAATTCTGACCATTATTTTAGAAGTTTCAGTTGTTTTAGTTGCCACAGTTTTGTAATTTTCAAGACAATGGATAGAAATGAATTCCGTTTGTTGATTAAACAATGTATTTTGATGGGAAAAATAGCGTCTTTAAATTTTACATGAAAATTTGGGCATGCGCAAGTTGCTTCCGAAGTTACCGGACCAGAACCAACAACGCGTCGACGATTCAGAGCACTGTTTGTAGCTATTCAAGGGAAATAAAAATGATTTCTTGCGTTGATATGGCAATGGATGACACATAAATCTACCACAACAGGTCTGAATTAAAAAAATCGTCAGCTGAGTGGACAATAGCCGATGAAAATCGTCCAAAGCGACCAAAAACTCACATAGAATTTTGTTCTTCGACTATTCTGAAAAAAGCAAAACTATCATTAGTGAATATTACATGACATTATTGGATTAATTGAGTGCAGAAATCAAGAAAAAGCAGCTCCACATGTAATGGCAAAAAGTGCTGTTTTACCAGGACCATTCTCCATGTCACAAGTCGATAAAAACAATGGTGAAATTGGATGAATTTTGCTTTGAATTGCCTTATCACCCACTGTTCTCTTTAGGTTTGGTCCTTAGCGACTACTGGCTCTTTGCAAACATGAAAAAATGCTCCAGGGAAAGCAATTTGGAGAAGTGATTGTCGAAGCTGAGGCTTATTTTGAGTGCAAAGACAAATCGTTTTACATAAATGACATCTTTATCTCTTGAAGGAGAGTATATTGATGATTGAAGTTGTATTTCTAAAACAAAATATGTTTTTCTTTTTTAGACTGGAGACTTATTGAATGATGAGTTAAGTGGTATTAAAAAAAAAATCTATCAAACGGTCTCCTGCAAAATATTCAGATTGGCAAATTGAATATTATAATTTACAATAATTAGTTGCCAGCTTTTAGATGAATTTTTCAAGTTGAAACTTATTTGTTCCGAAAGAGCAACAAGGTTGTGTCACGATCTCTCCAAATCTGCACATTTTGGTGTGTTTAGAACTATCTGTCGAGTTCGCGAGTACCACTTCTACAAAAAGATGTTAAACATACCGCACGTACTTGTATGGTGTAGGCCGCTCAAAAGATAACTCCTGAACGTAGGTCAGGATTCATGGGTAAGGCTAGGTTAGGTTGGTGTGGCAGCACCTCTTCGTGCACCCCGAAGAGACGCACACTTAGGCCTAGATAGGCCCGTTGTGATACCAATGAGGGACATACACGAACATCCATGGATCCGGACGGAGAATTCTTCCTTTAGAAAAATCCACCGCCCGGCTGGGATTTGAACCCACAACCGTGTGGCCCGTGAGCAGGCACTCTACCCACTAGGCCACCGCGGTCCCTAATGGGTAAGGCTAAAACGGCTTTCTTTCCTTGGTAGATGATTTCGTATGATTTTAAGGAAACTTTTTCTCAGGTCTAGAAAGGGAAATCAGTATTTATTGGTTTTCGACGATTTGTACACCAAATTTTGTTTGCTCTTTCTAACCGCTGACGTGGTTAGAAGACATTTAAAGAAAGATTTTTTTGGATATTTGGTGTACTCCAGTTTATGATGTTTAATAAAGGTACTCAGTTCATGAGTAAATTAATTAAGGATATCACTACTTCTTTCCAGGCACTTGTCGGCACATGCTGGTGTCTTGAGTTTAACGTTATTGTGCTGTGTCTTACCTCTCGGAGATTTACTGCCGTCCTATAGATCCTCGTAGAGCTTAGCGTAGATTTTTTCAAAAAATTGTATTAATCATCTATATCATATACGAGTCCTACGATCCTCATAGCGAACTATTACGGCCTAGCCTCTGATTATAGCTATGTCTAAGCTTAATTTGAACCATTCCAACCTATCTAACACCTGAAGGCAAAAGGACGTAGATACGTAGGTGGCTACCATTTTAACCCACCTAAACGAGAAAAGTGAAGGACGCAGGTTGCTGTATTAATAAAAGGCCCAGCATTCCAGATAAAACACGGAACGAACCCGCGGTCCACGGTCCTAGCGATCTTTTGTGAGGCCAAAGAATTGAGTCGACTGAGGGAGAGAATATCTGAGTTGGTGAGGCCCCTTACGTTAGTTATATCCCCTACCAGCCTGGATAACAATTGAAACAATCGAGACTAGCAATCACCAACGTTCATCTAAATTTGTAATATTGTACCGTCATGTATTTATTTCAAAATAAAACCAATAATTTAGTTTGCTTTTCTATAATTCAATATTCGACGTGGCAATGTCTAGACATTGTTGTTTTAATAAATAATTTGTTTTATACTCTTAGTGAGACTCATTTTTGTGGGTTTGAGAAATGTTACATATTTTTAAATTATTAGTTATAAATTAATCTTTAAGAGTCATGCATTTCTAAACAGGTTTACTTTAGTAACCAGTTTTCACGATAATATTTAATGTTGTTTTATTGCGTGTTTTGTGAAACGTAACTTCTCTTCTAGTCAGTTTCTTAAAAACCGACCTTATGTTCAATTGTCGTTTGATAATTCTTTTTCAAGATAGAAATTGATGAGTTGGAACATCTATCTAACTTTACACGTATGCGTTTGCCCATGCTGGATCTTCCAAGGTGGCATCGTGCACAGAGGTGAGAGTACTAAAGCGGGCACGCTTCTACTTCTTGATGTTCTTGATGTAGGTCGTAGGTGTGTAGGTGTGGGATTGAGAAGGATCTTTCTTTTCGCAAACAAATACTACGTGTTTTCTACTGAAATTTATTTCCAATTCATAGACCAACATGGTCTGGGTTTTTGGAATTATTTTAACTTTGGTTTAGGCATGTAAATAATATCGGACTTTTTATTGTCTAGCTCAATTTCCATAACCTTCATAATATAGTTCCCCACAGCGATGCCAAGTAATGCTATGGTGAAAAAATAAAATTTCGGAAAGAAATACAAGGTACTGATCCCGCAAAGAGAAGACTGGGCCGAAGGCCATACCTCCAAAGCAGAATTTAATTTGTTCACGGGCAGCTCAAAGACCGGAGCAGGTATATACGGTACAAAACCAGAGACAAGGACACCACGATTTTCCAAGCAGAGGCAATAGCTCTTCGCCACTACACAAGAGAAATAGCAAGACAAGATACCAAAAGTACGTCAATTGCAATATTCTCCGAAAACCAAACGTTACTAAGAGCAGTAAGCTTCACAAAGGTCGAATCTAAGCTAGTATGGGACTGAATATGTGCTTTTAATGAACTTGGCAGTCACAAAAAGTAACAATCTCATGGGTCCCAGGACACGGAGAACGTTCGGGAAATGGCAAAGCAGACGATCTGGCCAAACAAGGCTCGTAAAAAGCAGTAATTCGTCCGGAACCCTCCTGCGGAATCTCAAAAACGACAGTTATACTATCCATAAAAAAATTGGTGGAGAAACAGGCCCAAACCTGGTGGACGAACTCACCAGGACAGAGACAGACGAAACAGTTCCTTAAAAAATAATCGCCAAAATTCATGTCAGAAATTCTGAACCAAGACAGGAAAATGGTCAAAACAATAGTAGGTCTAATGACAGCACACTGCGAGCTCAACAAACATATGAGCAAAATAGGCCTGGCGAAAGAAGCACAATGCAGATTCTGCCTAGAGAAAGAAGAGAACTTGTTCCTACAAACCCAAGCGCGGAGACCTATATCTAAGCCTTTCTAGCAGGGCTAAGAAGACTAATCAAAGAGACAAAGCTAGAGCTGGTAATCTGAGATAAATATGGATCCACAATAGATCTGAAAAGTTTTCGGTGGAACAGGCGCTTGTGCCATCCATATAATATCTACATCCCTAAGCAAACTGCACTTCAAGGCTTGAGGGTGCTTGAGTCATTTAGGTGCCAAAGCTATCTGACTCTGCATCTCAAGGCTTTATAATCTTTGATGACATTTTGTCGAGTATTTGACACAAAAACTATTTAATATTAGGTGTATAATGCAAAATTAAAGAAGAATATTTACGGCAAAAATGTGTTTGTCTGAGAAAAATAACTTATAAAATTCCTTGCAGGTTTTCTTTCATTTTTTTGTAATTATAAAGCTACTAAAATGTCTATAAGTAAAACATTAAAAACAATTTGTTACTGTTTCTTAAAAAGTTATTCTATTCTTCAGAAATATTCCAAGAAAAACTTTAGAAATTCTATTTTAGATTTTTATGGCAGTTTCTGATTTAAAACATGACTTCTTATATTTTCTCCTGTTTTCTAAAGCTTAAAGTTTTAAATATTAATGACAGATACGTCAAAACTGATAATACTTGATAAAATTCGCTTAAAAAGTGCAAAAGTTATAAAAACTGTTCAATATCTTGCTAATGTTGAGTCAAATGTCATTTGTTTTGTCTTTTTTGTATGTTTGAGATCAAGCACCAACTTTTATAAAGAATAAAATTTTCTGAGAAATTAATAATAAAACAGTTTCCCATTTGTTGCATACTTATGTGGACACGTTGTATATACTAAACAACATAGGAGCCAATAATGAGCCTTGAGGCAGCCCTTGAGATGTAATTCTGGGCCCGGTCAACAGGCTATTGGTTGTTATGCCCTTGCAAAATCTAGAAATAGAGAAGGGTGGTATCATGTTTGTTAAAATGTGCTATCTACATCAAGGACTTAATCGCAGTATCTGATTTCTAATTTTTATAGTTTCTCGCCAGCCCTGAATCCATATACTGATTATTTGTAAATAGCGTTATGTTCCAGAAACCAATTTAATCTTTTAATTAAGTTTAATTAGCATTTCGTAAGTTTTAAAAATACGTGCAGTTAAGGATATTGGCCAGAAAAAGATTCTGCATCTAGTTCTTTACCATGATTTTTGAAAATTGCCACTATTACTTCCTTTGGTACATTACATTGGTTTGAATTGACCTGCTCATTATTTAAAATATCCAGTAAGTACTGCTGGGAGCATCGTGTATTAGATAAGGTATTCATTCTTCTTCATATTTTGGACTTTAGAACATTTCTATTTAATTCAGAGTAGACTGCCACGTTTTTTGTTTGAGAGAATGTTTGATTTGTGCAGCTATTTTTTTTGGTAATTTAAATAATTTTACGTATGATTATATTTGCAGGTTGATAGTCCTTTTCTTCTTTTTTCACCACCATATCTGTAAGTTTATCAAATGTTAAATAAACCTTACTTTGTTAATATCACACACGGAATTTATTTCGTAACTATAGTTTCAACCCTACAAGGCCATTATCAAATAAATTCCGTGTATGATATTAACAAAGTAAGTTTTATTTATAATTTGATAAAGTCTCTGATTCAATATGTATCACAAAGTTATGGCTTCAAGCATCCAACATATTATATCTGTCAGTGTTCATTGTATTTGTTTTTTTTAAGTGAGATGCTTTTAAGCTCATAGTTTAAAACTGTTTATAAAAATTTATAGCCTAAAACCTGTTTACAAAAATTTGATAATAGTCTACAGAAATTTACAGATACAGCTTGTTCAACACAACTAGCAAAAGGTCAAGAAAATAGAGAAGCACAAACACTGTCGATATTATGTTATATTATATTCCAATGAATTAATTTATCGCATAACCCGTGGTGAAACACTTTTCTATTGATAAGATTGTTGTATTGAAATTTCACTAGTTTATAACTTATCGATAAAAAAAAACAAATACAACTAAACCAAGCATTTAAATTAAAAATCTATTTATATTTATATTAGGTTATATTTTTCTTAATCATACAAGTTTTGATAAAATAAAATCAACAGAAAATGAAATATATTCTTAAGATTGAAGTCACCAGAATTACAAAAAAAAACTAAATAATTATACGAAACCAATATTTTTCTGTATAAATAATAATAATAATATTTTTTTTATACAACACATCAGACTTTATATTAAAAGTAGTTTTATATTCATATCGTTAGCAACGGAGAATTCTCTACTCGTTATATTTGCCTCGTAAATTGATATTGGAAGTCTTTATTGTTTTTCCTCGTCGGTGAACTCGATTAGGGAAGAGCGATGGAATAACACAAGATGAAAAAAATATGGAGTGAAATATTCCCTCAGAACACGAGAAACATGCTTGTTAAACGTGATATTGACGAACGAAAACGAGGTATTTATTAAAGCAAAGCGATTCATTTATAAAACCTAATTTACCTAAAGTGTCCGCATTTCTTGGTTTGCTTATCGTTCCATTTTTTTTTCCTCCCGTCCGGCAATTAGAAAATATAGATACGGTGAACCAAATTTCTATACAATAAATAATAATTTCAAGAATATAGACAAATAAACATTTCTTTTAAATAAATAATTTTATGATGAACCTACACGTATTGTATTGTACTTGAATTAATTATTAGTTTTTTTTTAATATTTATTAAATGGATTTTATTTTAATGTAAAAATATTTACGTGAATATTCGTACCAAATATTCACTTCTAAACAATCGAGTCATATATTACCATGTGAATTATTTATCCTCCAACGGCATACGACCAATATGTTTAGTGTTTAAAGCAATTGCTTGGACATATACTTACTTATTTACTTAAAAAACTATACTCGGCCTCTTAATGGTGACAAATATCGCCATAAATAATTTGTTCGACTTATATTAAAGAACTACACACCATTGATACCACACGTTCGAGCACAATCTATCACGAAACAAATTTATGGTGCTGGAAAACTTAAATCAAAACTTAATCATCCTACCAAAAGACAGAGGAACGCTACAGTATTTCCGAACTAATCTGAATACATCCAAAAAATAATAGCTAGTTAGCTATTAATTGATCGATTCTAATCCAATAACATAACTGGAAAAAAACCACCAAAACCAAAATCGTGCAGTCGGCTCTCGACTCTAGTTCTACACGAAAAATCTTCCTATAGCCCGAAGCTACAGTCTACTTAAAATATATAAACCTGACAAACCACTTCGATACATACGTTACGTCAGTTTTTTTGACTAGCAGACACAAAAATTCAACCAATTGCTGAACAAGTCAAATCCTATGTCAAAAACTCACCACACTCCCTGGATATCATCTAATCGATAAAATTATATAAGATATATAATCTCATTAGTTTAGCGGTAAACATTTTCTCATACACAAAAAACGATTTCATTTAATTATTTATTAACGAAATATAATATACAATTATGTTGTTATTATCTTCGATACACACGCTTTAATATAATTATCCAAATTAGTTAGATGATACAACTATTTGTAATCCTTTAATGTATTCAAATATTCCATAGTATTAGTTTGTTAGTATTTTCAACATATTATAAATAACAAATTTCGAATTATACCTTGTTTATTTCAAATATTAACCTTGACTAAAGAAAAATCTACAATATTTTACCGTATTTAGAAATATATTGCATTTTTCCTCATGCAAGGCAATCGCCATTTGTTTCGTTATCATCACGTAATGTTTTAAATATTACACAACATATAAACTCACTGATTATGTTGGGTTGTTATTCATATAATCTGTCTTTATGTCTATGTTTCAAATTAATTTTATGACAGGGAGTAATGAAGTAAATTATACGTACAAAAAGTTATCGATATTATTATTCTCTTCTTGCATAGCAATAATTAATTGATAAATAATTGTTCTAAATACTTAATAATTAAAAAATCGAAAGCATTTCATAAATCTACAACAATCGGTCTTACTAAGACTACAAAATAAATCTGTTATTAAATCAACTACATTTCTGGATAATACCTTGACACATACTGAGTTATATGAAATTAATTTGCGTGTTATCATATGAAAATATGATTTATATCCTACTTTTAATAGTTTCTTACTTTAATCCATCCAAATATCTTCTAAAATTTGCTTTGATACGACCCTAGCTTCCCGTGTATCCAGAGTACCTAAATCTCTACATCCTTTCAGTAGCTAATTGTCTCCTTTCTACACTGGTTTGCAAAATTTCGAATTAAAACCAATACCCTTAATTTGCAATTCGTAATGCCATATCACCGTATTAATTATTTACATGATTTTGTTGTATTCCAAACTACTATTTCTCGTTATATTTTCATAAAATACTTGCGCATTACCATAGATAAAAACTAAATATCAAAAACCACAGAACAAAACAAAAATTACAATTAAGGCATATAAAACAAAATAAACAGCCATAAAAGTCAATAAATTGTTAGTAGAGGGTCAACTTAAGTATGACAATTTGATTTACTTCAACTTTTGCAAGCCTAAAACCTGTAATATTCAAGTTTGCGAGCTATCTTGCCTATCTGAAATCCCGCCCCGTTAAGAACCCAACTAAAAATATGAGTAGTCCTAACATCTCAGAGAAAATTCACTTTAAACCAGTGTCCGAAGCTTAGATGAGATATATAATAATTCTATTATTATTATTATTCTATATTCATGAGAGATATAATAATTAGTTAAAAAATTGGTTGCGTTTAAAATAGTATCGTTTCAGATTTAATGAAAGCTGCATTAATAATACCAATCCACAAAAAGAGTCGCAACTGATGCACTAAATAGACCAATAGGCTTATTACCAACATTTTTAAAAGTACTTAGAAGACGTAAAATCCTAAATACGCATCATTTCGGTATCAGAAGAAAACTATCAAACAATGATGCAATTTTAAAACTAACGCAAACCATCCTGAAAACATTTGAGAACTATTACTCTATTAGATTTGACCAGGGAATTTGATTAATCAACTATAATGTATTAGTAAACAGAGCAAAGGGCTACGACTTTAGTGAAGATAATAGAAAATTCATTAATTTTTATTTAAACTGAACATCCCAGACAGTAAAAGTTGAAAACATAATTTCAAAGCTTTTACCTGTGAAGCTGTATGTTCCCCAAGGATCAATCCTAGGGATATTACTACTTATCTTGTACATAAATGAGTTCCTCACACACATATTCTCCTGTACGCAGATGATACCACTTTAATCAGCCATGGTGATAATCAAGAACAAATTCTAATGCGATGTTATATGGCAATTATCAAAAATTGGTCCGAAAATTATTTTTTGCTCAATCCAAAAATAGACTCTAAAAATAATAGTGAACATTTTTCAGATGATATTAAATTCTTCAGTACATCCAGCAAATAGCTAGATCTATATATTTATCAAGCACTTAACTGATAAGAAAATACTGATATGTTAGGCGTGAAATTTTACAATAAACTGCCATTGAATATCAAAAACCTTCCTGTGAAAAATTATAGAAGAGTCATGAAAGCTCATTTAATTGATGGTGCATATTATAGTTGAAATGAATATTTAGAGGACGCTATCCATCTTGTATCACCCTCATAGGGTTACTATTCATACATTTTAAAAATTGATAAATAATAATAATAAATAATCTCGCGAGTTGTGTGTGTTCCGAACTTCCTACGAAACAAGATAAAACCTCTGTCGAAAGACACATAATTTGGTATTTTTGTCGCAAGTTTCGTTACGAAAAGGATTTAGGAAAAGAAGGGTAACTAATCTACTTAACCTCTAACTTAACTAAATCTCCACTCCAAGGAAGATATCAAGGAGACTTTCCTAGAAAGTTCACGAAATAAACAACAATTCATTTTAGAAAATAATACGAAATTCCGATGTTAGAGCCGAAACAAATTTTAATCTACTTTGGGCAGGGAACAGAGTTTTACCACAGGTCTAGTCAAAGAATCTTTAGCAGTGAGAGTGTCAGCAACTCTTCCAATGAAGGTGTCTGGATCCATAAGGTTTTGAAATCCGATGTTGGTAATCCCGATTGGATCACTGCACCCACCAAAGTCCATCCCCAAATGGTTATCAGGTGTGCCTGAAGGACCACATTTAATTCCTTCCTTGAGAACCTTCAAGTACCACTGTGCTTCTAACAACATATCAACTCCCCGGATAATAAAGAAATCAGGATCTGCTAGTTTTCAAACTTTGAAGATGTCGCCAGTTATTCGAATTAAATTCAATTTTTTTCGAGGGCATGTGATAAGGGAATCAAGAATGAAGCAGTCAATATTGAAACGTGGCGGTCCACCATTACCAGCAGCAAGACAACATTTTATTCTTCCACTAGTATGACAGATGTCGGTATTCCATCAAACAAATAGAAATGTTGGCTTTCTCAAAATCTAATCCCAAACGATTAGCGAAGTTTGCGAAACAAAGTTGGATTCACTTCCTCCATCAAGAACTACTCTGACCTATTGGTATAGACCTCTACCATCAAGCACCAATGCTTGTACAGTACAAATAAGTACTACTGTTCGATGAGAACAGGTTCCTTTATACAATGAAAACATGCAGAAAGTGGATGTGTTTTCAGTGGTATTTTCCTTCTTCTTTGGTGAAGTAGGATCTCTAGGTAGTAATCTCTTTATCGCAGCCAACCTCTTGAAATCAGATCATCGAAAGACAGAATGGTTTAGTGTCAAGTGAGAAGGGTCATCTTCTGTATTTGTGTTTACAAGCAAATTGGTGGTGCGACTAGCTATCCCCCGGCAATTTCCCATTGGCAATAAAGAACTTGTTCCGCGACCCTCGAGCACTGATGCTTCATTATTAAGGAAAGTGGTAAATTTAGAGATTATAGGTGAAGGATCGCCTAATGTCTCTTTCTCCCACGATTCCCTTAAACTCGCATCCATCTTCTGTCGCATGGGATGAATGATAACGAACCCACATTCATCATCTGGGTGATCTAAATCCCGAAGTGCTCCGATAATTTCTGTGATCGTTGCAGCCAAGTTACGAATTGAAGCTGACTGCTTCGATATTACAGTAGTGCAGTTAAGTATCATATCCAAGTGAGCACGAGTTAATAGTTTTAAATTCTTATATCGAGATTTTAATGTTTGCCATGATAGATGATAATTGCTATCATTTAGTGGAAGTGAGCTTACGAGTCACAAAGTCTCACCTTTTTATACTGAAACTAAATATGTGAATCGCTGAACATCAGACAGTTGTTGGTTATTGTGAACAGCTATGTTAAATAAGTTTAAGAACCTTCTCCGCTCCTCAATTCTCCCTGAAAATTCTGGAATATGTAATTTGGGTAACGACACACGCCCAACAGGAGCCCATATTACCAACGGTTTCTTGGAAGGCGACCCACCACCCATGATGATTCAACTGCTTTTGCATTATATAAATTAGTTTCAAAGGTAGTCCTAATATTGACAAAGTCCCTAGCAATCTTGGAAGAAACTTTATTACAGTGTGATAGTAATTGCTTAACTGTTTCATCAAATTTCGAGTGAAGAGTGTCCACGTCGAGCATTCTTACTCTAAACAGCTGTTTCTTCTTCTGAATTTGTTCAGTGGTTATGTTTCTAGTGGTGATTCAACTTCATCTGCGATATCACTCACTGTCACTCTGTTTTGCAGCACACTAATTCTAGCATCAATCTCATCGATTAGAGGCATTTTTAAGAAATTAATCAAAATAAATTCAATTTAATTTATTCAACAAACGAACGAACGAAGTGTTAAGGTTGTGGTAGAGGATGAGAATAAATTATTGACAATTTACAATACCCAAATAAGAAACAATATATTGTTTTGCAATGGTTATCAAAATTGAAGAACAAGGTTAATAATTCAATAGCTAAACGAAATTGGCCACACAAAATACGAGACGATTCCGTTATTACTTAAACTCGATTATAAATAATAAGGATTAATAACGATTAAGGAGACGAAAATTCATTATAATTGGTGAATTCCACTTTGGCTGTTATCCGCTAGCTTTGTTTCGCACAGCTGATCGAGATCGAGGTCAATGCCCACACGAGCACTCCAGTGACTACGAAGAAAGATCAAATTAAGGGAGGCAACCCAAAGTTATTAGATTAAAAATGTTAATTGATCAACGTCCATAATCGAACAATTAGCATAGAAATCTTCTGTGGCAGCACTGGCATCGAAGCAGGCAAGACTGGAAGAACATTGTATTATAAACTCAAGCCTTTCCATGTGCAATCACTTACAATTTTTGTAAGAATTTATTGTTACACATGTATTTCGATTTTAATTTTTAAACATAGTGGGTAAATAAATAAATACGAATACAATATAAAATACATACACACTTTCAATGAACGACTTCTTCATCTAAGTGAAAACTTGAACAAGAACCCTAAATTCAAAAACCCTTAACTTACTAACATTTAAATTTCATCACAATTCTGTTGTTCAAAAAGTTGACAACTTAAAAACTATTTTAACTTACCTGAAAAAACAACATTTGAAGGATCTAAGCACAAAAACAATTTCAAATATACTGGATTTTTTAAAAGAAGAATAAAATAATTAAGAAAGAAAACATGTGAAACAAATATTCTAAACAGTATCAATATGAGTAAATTCATCTAGTTTTTGTTATTAAGAAATTTTTTAGCACATGTAGTGTGTATGTTTAGTGATTAAATGTTGGGTTAGATGTCGACCACCAACCTTACATATGTTTTTATCACTAACACACGGTTCGTTTCCAAAAATGTCAACGGTGCTTATTACTTTATTAATAATAATAAACCATTTAAAGAAGTTATTTAACTTTGATGATACATGTTGGAAATTTAAACAAAAAACAAAGTGTAATATCAACAAAGTAAACGTTTTTGTTTAAACTGAACCCGACATTAAACATTGTAAGGCACGGGAAAATACTGAGAGAGGAGGTATGAATTATGCCTGAACTCAATGAGACTCTCGACAGTTTCCCACCGAGGCACATGTTTAAGCGACAATAGGAAATAAGAAATCAGATTGACGATTAATCAAAAAATCACTGTTTATACCGACGGGGCTAAAAATCATGGCGGGAGGCAGGCAAGAACTGTATATAACTTAACCTGTGACTTAGCATCATTCTAAGTAGAAATGTAATGACTATCCAAAAGGATCTTTTCGGGATACTGGAAGGTGCTCGAAAATTACTGGAATTGACAGTCTTCAACAAACCATATTTTGTTTCACACTGACAGCAACTCAAGTATAGCTGCGGTATCAAAATCAAGGGTAACCAGCAGTATAAAACTGGAATGCATGCAAGCTCTACTAACAAAGTTACAATAATCTGGGTTAAGGGATATTCACCTAATGAAGGAATCTAATAATTTATAAATACATTTTTTGATGAAAGGAACAAGTCAAGCCAGGCTAGCAAAAGCGACCCATTTTGAGGATAGGCGTCTCTACCACTGGCACTACTTACTATCTCCCAAATACTGAAGGGAAACTCCCTTGAGGAACACAAAAATAATGGCTACAAACTAACAAGTATGCGTTCACAAAAAAATGTATCTACTCACCAACATCGAAGCAGCAGGTAATACTACCAAGAAACAGTTTGCTGCTACTAATTGGTACCCTTGATGGGTACAGCAAACTAAAAAAGCACTTCCATAGAATAGGAAAAATAATCCTCTAAGTCGGAAATGCGAGCAAGAAGAGGAGACCCATCATCATCCTGTATGAATGTGAGATACTCAAACTTCTCAGGTGGTACAAATTCGGAGAAGAGTGGCCAGATTGGTCAAAGCTGGTGACTATAATTTCAATACATTAGTATATTATTCAGCGATGTAGCGTGGCTGGAGAGGTGGGAATAGAGAGAGGGAGATTTGACAGTGTAAGACAGAGTTTTACATTTCTCTCAGCACGTCGCATTATTTCCCATCAACATTGGGATCCTTATTTTACGAAACCCCCTCGTATTTCTCAGGAAATCCCCATTTTTCAAAGATTTTTGCCAATTTTGGATTTTGTCGATTATAGCATCGTCTGTCACGAATACAAAAAAAATGTTCAAGTAAAACTTTCTTATTTTTTCCCGGTGTATTTAAATCCGTACATAAAATGAGGGTTCCTATTTAACTTTTCTATTTCTCACCCCCTACCCCCTAGGGGGTTGAGGGTAGTGGGTCGAATTTCGTATCATTAGATGTTCCCCTCCGAGCCTCCGAGGAACATACATTTTAATTATAATTTTCTTTTATCGATGTGTAGTTTTCGAGATATTTCAATGTCTTCACTTAAATTGAACACCCTGTATATATATATACAAAATATATATAAAAGCCCTGCTAATATCAACTTCATGAATTATTAAATTAAATTTGAGTGGGAAAATAAATGTATTAAAGCGGTTTTAAATATTTTAAACAGCCAACAACTATGAATGGAAATGAATATGTCAACCACACACAGTCACATGCAGCCGGAAGTGCAGGACGTCTGTCAGTGTGAGTGCGTGTGTAATTTCAGTATTGTGCAATAACTGTGGATATCTCTCTGAAGAAACTTTATAAGCGAAACGTGTACTTGCACTTGTGTAAAGTTACTGGATCATATTCACGAACTTCTATAAAGTTCTGTAAAGTTCGAAATATTATAGAGTATAAACTACTCTAATGTCAGTAATGTTAAAAGAGTTATAATGAAAAAAAAAATAATGCATTAATCGAGAATATAGCAAATAATATAGTAGTAAAATACCTAAAGTCGTTGTATAAAATTAACTAATTTTAAAACACGAAAACATTTCGTAAATCTGCCATAATAAGTCTTAATAAAATAATTCACTTATAATATACGTATAATTCAATATCTGTCGAGGAATTAGCCAGAGAGGTAGTTGTTTCAATAACTGATTTATTTTATAGCCCGAATGACTAATTGCATTTTAAAATAATTACATAATAGTGGTGTGTGTAAAAGTATTGTTTTTAAATAAAATTATTCTAGCTTTATTGTATTTTAAATATGTATTTATTAAATAATTATAAATGTGTATTTTAATTATAATTCTACATTTTGATTGTAAATGCTTGAATTTGCTAGGAATTTTATTTGTTAGATGTGGCAGTAAATATATAGCTTTGTAAATTTATATATAACGGTGCCAGTTTTGAAACACACGTTTAAAGTTGGGGCATTTACCACATGTTTTAAACGATTGTATATACAATACGTTTGTAGCTGCATCAAAGGCTTGTACGCTTACAAACTGACTGATTTTTTCCTTTGCTGTCTAATTTAATTAAATTTATTTTTGAAATTTTTTGCAAGCTACAGTTTAATAATTAAAAGTTATTTTAAATTTAATACTATTAATTCATTTTCTAGAAGCACGTAAAAGACTAGTATAATTTATTAGTTACAAAAACTCAACAAGTCAATGATGAGTATGTGAAGATATACTAATTATCTTATATCAATTTGGGGAAATACAATCCAGAAAAACCTACAACGTCTGCAAATACAACAATACAAAGTACTAAAAATACTATACAAACTAAATACAAGAACATGATAGGCGATTTTAATAAGAAGTTTCCGAATATAAATGTGTTAACAAGAGAGCAATGACGAAGAATTTTATATGGACTATTATGATAGAGAATTAGAGTGCAATGAAAGTGGTAACGAAGGCTACAGAAAACGATACTAGTGGTAATGATATTATAGTTATCAAAAGAAATCGGGCATTTCATTTGCCCAGTACAAGCAGCGACGACGACGTAATTCACGATACAAGAGAATACAATTATGGGCAATTGATGAATGTTACTACGTAGGATAATGTGCCGCATAGGATAGATTTTACTTCTGGTGGTAAAACTGAAGGACCGCAGATTCCTGACAATCCTGGATCTCAATCTAGATTTGTATGATGGGAGGGCAGAGAGGTCCGCAGCACGAAGGGCCCAGTGAGCCCATTGTATCTCCTCCCATCTGGGACCACATTCCTTGCTATGGTCGAGCCAACCCAAGGCATTGGCAAACGCTAGGATCGCAACAAGAGGGACTCTTAGGAGGTCTGATGACTGTAGGCATCCCTTTCCTTTTGTGGATTTACTTAAGTTAGATAGAACCGGATAGTCTAGATGCACATGCTCGGCGATTTAGTCCTCTTTGCACCCTCTGCAGGTTGAACTAGAGTATAGTCTCAATCTATTCAGGGGCGATCTTAGATTTCAATGTCCTGTTAGGAGCCCTATAACTTTCCTTAGGTTTTCTCTGGACAGTTGCATGCAGTATCTGGTTTTAAGTTTTCGTGGTGTTCACTTCCTCCGTTGCTTACAAGCCATTTTTTTATTGCTCGTAGCCTTATAACAGTCGCTGCTGCCTGTTCGCTGATATATATGTTCAGAGATGGCAGCTGCAACAGGGCTTCTATAGCCGCTTTTCGTGTTGTTCTCATGACTCCTGTCGCGCTTAGGAAAGCGCTGCTTTAGACGTGTTCTGGAAGCCATACGGCAGTTTTCATAGTCGTTCTTGGTCACCATATTACTGATGGCACGATGGCCGTCCGATAGTCCCCATGTTTCCTCCACAGCTCGTTTGCATTGCCAGAGTGCTATACATAGTTTCTTGGATCTTTCCATGGGCATTCCAGTACAGTTTGTTATCTAGAAGAATGCCCAAAAATTTGACTTCTTCTTTCCTTTCCTCACCCCGAATGCTTGGTAGCTTGAAATCCTTAATTTTCCTCCTTCTTGTGAACAGTACCAGTTCCACTTTTGCTGGATTTACAAATAGTCCTTGGTCCGTGCACCATTTGTTCACTAAGTCAAGAGCATCCGACATACGTTTCGTTAACATACTTTTCGAGTTGCAGGAAAGTAGGATTGTGATCGTAACCTACTGTGTAGAAGACGTGCCTATTCAGTGATTCCAGTAGTCCGTCAACGACTAGGTTCCATAGTAAACAATTTTTTGCGACCCTACATACAAGCCACGTGTCACCTATTATAATATTGGCTGATCTCCATTGCACCATATTGGAGATCCACTGGCTCGCTGTCAACTGTACAAAACCCATTAACTTTTTTGAACTTTTTTTGCGGATGAATTGATGGAAAAATTGTAGAAGAGTCGAATAATTATGTTCGAAATAAAATTAAACCAAAAAGCTTATCCACATAGAATAAATGGGTGGAGATTTTCTAAATATGGATACAATAACGGTTAGCCATCTGCAGAAATATTGATCTCAAAACTTCAATTCTAAAATTCCTTTCTTTAATGCCATATTTAGAAGGGACTGATTAATGAAAATCTTTTGGATGCTTCATTTGCATGAGACAGATCAAAACGATCTTTGGAGTCTGGTGCAAAAGGACATTATTTAGTTTTTTTTTTGAGAAAAAGTATAAGGAATATTTTGTTCCGTCAAAGGAAATTTCATTGGATGAGTCTTTAGTTAGATTCAAAGATAGAATAAGTTGTTTAACATATAACCCAAGTGTGGAATCGGGATATATGTGTTGGTAGATGGTAATACAGGATACATATATATTCCGTTTTGCCTTAATACGAAAGCTTGACATCAGAAAATTTAGTAAGTCTTGACCTTCCTATAAGGTCACGAGTTGTGCTGCATGTGTGCCAAAATTTACTGGAAGGCAATCCTGGCAGTAAATTTTGGCACACCATTTGCATGAGAACTTCTGAAAATAAACGTGTACTTAACCGGAACTATCCAAATTAACCAAAAATTCGTACCCAACTCTATAAAAATACCGCAGTTTTCTGAGCGTAATACATTTGCCTGCAGATCGGGAAACTTATTTTTGGCCTGGAAAGATAAAGGGGTCATCACTGCAGTTAGTAGTTAGGATGTTTCGGGTACTCAGCCAATAAAGAGAGGAAAGTACGTGGAGAAAATTTTAGTTAGTTTGGTTACAGTTGCTTACTTCTTACTAGTTATATAAAACAGATATTCTTTGGCCAACCTGTAATGATTTAACCAAAACATTTCTGTTCAAAGTATATCTAAGTTGATTTGCTATGGTGGAAGTGCCGGTATTACGTCTCGCCCCTAAATATTGTTTATATAATTATATTCCCTAGATTTTTATTGTGGTGTAGTGTACTATAGTTAAATATTCTTAGTTTATAAATTATTTGACACATTAAAAAATAAAATATTATGTGAATACATTCCCATTCTGGGTCAAGGGGTGTATTCGGGGGTTATATTTTAAAATTTCTTATTGTGAACACTCTAGTTAAATTTGAACACATTTTCATCAAAAAAATTCATCTTGATCAAACATGAAAAAAAATTCCGAGTTATCTGCTAACTGTCTAAACTCTAATTACGAGTGCAAAGGGATAAATATTAATGGCAAAAATGTTTTCCGGCAGTATACAAAAGGGCCAGGCCGGTCTTCATCCTCACCCGAGGCACACAGATCTATACACCTTATGGAAGGTAAGGTCCTTGGAAAGTCGGGGAGGATATGGACATGATCGATGCCTTTATGGAGGTTTAGAGACTAGTGTGCAAAACCAATTTTGAGGAGGGAGGAGAGAATTGCTATTGACATAAAACATGATTTCAATACAAATCCTGGCCGATATTACTTGGAGCAGACGAGATAAGGGAGGTACACATGCAATTTATGGAGATACTGAGGAGCTACGTCTCCGGAAGGATATTAATCAGCAACTCTCCGAGCGGAGATGAGGAGGTAGTCCTACAGGGGTCCATCCTGTGGAAAATTGCCTACAATATTATACTACGGCTGCTCCTGGTTGTTACTGACAGGGTAATCGCCTGGCTTTTAAAAGCGGGGCTTGCGGGCTGGACGAAATAGTGGGAAGAGCATTCGCCTCTTATGACACCAGGTGTCCATAATACATGGACTAAAATATCTGGTTGTAACGATCGAAACCAATAAATACTACAACTCTCAGATGGCTAGGGCAGCCGAGAACGTGTAGGGCTGTGGCTCAGTTATGGTTAATACTGGGGGCTTCGAAATTAAAGACTAGGGACCTCTTGGAGGTTTTCAGCTTTAAGCATAAAGGGCAGCTCCAGCTGGGCCCTTAGGCCGAAGGCCCTTAGAGTTGGTAGGGCTAACAGGACGGTTTCCACCGGTATAGCCGAGTTCCTAGCAGCATCAAGGAACATGAGAAGTCGTGAACTCTAGCTATAAGTTCTATGCTTCAAATTTTCAAGTTATTGTGTTTATTTTTAAGTATATTTTTTTAATAGAGCTTGCAAAGTAAATGAAATAAAATAAAAAATACCGCTGGAGCTGGAACGCCAAAATTAGGAGGCACAGATACGACAGCACATTAGCGAAGTGGTGAATGGACTGACACTACTTGGTCTAGTTGCTAACAGGCCACGGATGCTTCGGAACTTACCTGGCCAGGATCGACATTGGTAAGCTGGCAAGCTGGGCGGGAAGTGGCCGTTAGCGAGGCGTGGACTGGGAGGCTTCGGCTCCGGAAATTAAACTGTGGGTGTGTCAAGCTGGATCACTACTTGGTCGGACTTGCCTGGCCTGAATCGCAAAGAAACCCAGCCCAAAGTACGACTAGGATCAGATTACAATAAACTAACTTGACAGCACATTAGCAAACTGGCAGTCTAAGTGAAAAGTGGACGTTAGCGGGGCGTGGACTAAGAAATTAATTCCGGACATTAAGCCGATGATGTGTCGCGTGTACGGTGAGATAGACCACTACTTTATCTAGTTACAATAAGACTACGGATGCTTAGGAACTTACCTGGCCAGGATGTTGGATAAGAAATCTACCTCGAAGTGCAACAAGGCCCAGATTAGGATGGACATACTCGACAGTGCATTTGCGAGCTAGCAGGCTAAGCTGAGTGCGTCGCAAGCACGGCAAGCGGTCCAGTTAATATCAGGCCAGTGATGCTTTCGAACTGCCTGTCCAGAATCTGCATGGAAAAACAAGTGAGGACACGCTGGAGCACACACTCATGGAGTTGGAGCATGGCCGATCTATCAGAAAGAATTGGAGACAGCACTCGGAGCTCCAGTAAGGGTTGAAACCGGGGTGGGGTTTATACTTGAGAGCAAAAATGACGCGAATACTAGGCGAGAGAAGCGGTGATAGACAAAAGTCATTAGTAGTAGGTAGACTGAATACCACATGTGTTCGATACACCCATTGGGTAGAGAAGTGCATAAAGGAAGGTTGACAAGAGAGTTAGAATCAAATTTGAAATTTTTAACCATTTGACGTAGAGACTGGTAAAATATAGGAAGTGGAACGATGGTCTAGGCAACAACATTGGTATAGAAAGATGTGGTAGAGATGTTTTTGAAGTTATAAAATTTTTTATTTACACTATCAAATTACATGCATTATACATAATATTTTATATATATATATACAGGGTGAGTTTTTTTCGATGTTCTCTATGGGGATCTCGGAAACTATAAGAGATAGAGAAACGTTTAAATGGGGAAAGAAGTGTAGATTTACGAGACGAATAAAATTCCACTTTCAAAGTTTTCAAAAAAGTCAAGGGTAACTAGATATTTTGAAAAAAGTAAAAAGTGTTAATTTTTTCAAATCAATATATCTCGATTATTATAACAGATAGAAAAAAACTGTAAATGTCAAAGATTTAGATAATTTTATGCAGATTAATAAAAAATAATTAGAAAATTTTTATCGCCATTATTTTCCGAGATATGACGCAAACTTACATTTTTTTAAATGGAAACGATAGTTGGCTATGACCTCATTCAAAAGGTAATTTTTTTCTCCTTAAACCAATATGGCATACGACATAGTTATTTCTTAAAATAAGTGAGTAATAGTCAAAATATCTAGTTACCCTCGACTTTTTTGAAAACTTTAAAACTGGAATTCTATTCGTCTCGTAAATCTACACTTCTTTCCCCATTTAACCGTTTCTCTATCTCTTATAGTTTTCGAGATCCCCATAGAGAACTTCTAAAAAAACTCACCCTGTATATACATATACATAAAAAAATAGCATTAATTTGTATTTGGCTTTTTTGGTGTTTCTCCCTCAGTCTTCACCTCGAGAATCTGGGCCATCTGATCCATCTCGGGCTATTGGTATTGAGGGATTTATGTGTTGTTCTCTGTTTCTTCAATTTATATTTTGTCATTCAGGAGTAAGTTTTTGATCTTTAATTTATAAGCCGGGTATTTAAGACTCCGGATTTCTAGATTTAGGTTGTTAAATTGTTTGGTAGTCTCTGTTATTAAGAGCTGTGTATATTGTTTTTTTGTGAATTTTTCAGTCCTTATGTAAGATTTTCTTCTTGTCTTATAGTTGTGTACTTCTTTATTTATAGTGAGTGATACATTTGTCTTTATAAGATTATTTTTAATTTTATATATGAAGAGTAGGTTGTTTAACGTTATGAGGTTTTTTATGTTTAATTCCTGGGTCTTTTTATATAGTTCTACGGTACTAGTTCTTTTATCTAATTTGTACAGGTTTTTTAGCATTTTATTTTGTTGTATCTGTATTTTTGTCATATTTTTTTTTTGTTGTGTTTCCCCAGATGTTACATAGGTAATTATTTTTTGAAGTAAACAGGGCATGATATATTGATTTTTTGCGGTTGAAGGTACGTAACTACGTATTTTGTCGATTGCTGCCAAAGTTTTAGTATTTTGTTGGAGTAGTTTGTTGATGTGCGCGTCCCATTTGAGATTCTCTTGGATTTTTAGTCCCAAGTAATCTACTTCTTTGATTTGTTTGAGGTCCTTTCCTTTTATTGTTATTTTAAGGTCTGGTAGTAGGAATTTTTCATTAAACACCATTTAGTTGTTTCATCTTCGTTGATAGTTAGAAGGTTGTTAAAGTACCAAGTTTCTAATAGTGTTAAATCATTATTGATCTTTTCTTGGATTTCGGTATAGTTTTTTCCATTATATATAATGCAGGTATCATCTGCATAAATATATGGTTTGCCATTTAGATCTAGTTCTAACATATCATTGGTGTATATTATGTATAGTGTTGGTGGTAGTATACCTCCTTGTGGTATTCCATATTCTGAGAACATCGGTATGCTCTCCTCATTTTTAATTTTTGTTATTTGAGGTCTGTTTGTTAAATAAGTCTTTATAAGTTGTATGTCTTTTTGATCCCTGATTCCCAGGGCCTTTAGTTTTTCTATTAGTTTGCTTTTTGAAACTGTATCGAAGGCCTTCTTCATATCAATGTAAATCCCCACTACTTTTTCTTTTTCTTGTAGATTCGTTTTGATTTGGTTTATTAAGTCATATGCTGCCGATGCTGTTCCTGAGTGCTTTTGAAATGCGTATTGTTATTGATGGATAATTCTGTGCATATTTAGGTGATCAGTTATTTGACTTTGTAAGACCTTTTCTAGTATTTTATTCAAGTTAGAGAGAAGTGAAATAGGTCTATAGTTTTCCGGACTTGTTTTGTCACCTTTTTTGTGTATTGGGATTATTATTGGTTTTTTTCATGTATTCGGGGTATATTCTTTCTGTTATAACTTTATTTATTAATTTTACTAATATATTTGTAAGAATTACATTATTTTGTTTTATTAGTTTATTTGAGATCTTGTCAAATCCAGAAGTTTTATATTCATTTAGATCCATAATTATGTTGTTAATTTCTTTATAGTTAGTTAGTCGGAAGGTAAATGTAGGTATGGGTTTTTTCGTTACTGTTGTTGTTGAAATTTTATGTGTATTTTTAATTTGTTCATCTGCTATTGTTTTCCAATGTTTGTAAAGTAATAGTTTATTTCGTTTGCTATTTCTTTTGTGTTTTTGGTAAGAGTTCCATTTCTTGTTCTAATTTCTCTAATTCCTTTTTTCTCATTTTCTTTTGTTTTTATTTGTTTGTTTATTAGTTTCCATAGGTTTTTTGTGTTGTGTTTGTTATTTTCTAACTGTCTTTTATAGTATTGAGTTTTTATCCTTTTTATGATTTTTGTAGTTTCTTTTTTTAGTTTTCTGTAATATTCTTCTTTTATATTTTCTTTTGTCGGATTTTTATTATATTTCTTCTGTAGTTGATTTCTCTTGTTGATTTTCTTTATTATTTCTTTATTAATCCAAGGATTTTGTTTTCTTCTTTTTATCTGTGTGGTTCTTTGGTTACTTCGAATGATTTTCTAGAGTAATTGATAATTGTTCAAAATTATTTATTTTATTTATATTAATGTTATTTATTTCGTGTTTGCATTGGTCGTAGTTTATTCTTGTAGCGCTATACACTTGATATCTGTAATTTACTTGATCCAGGTCTTCTATTTGAATATTTATGGCATTGTGGTCCGACATGCTTGATCCTGTGATTTGTATTTTGTTTATTAGTTTAGGTTTGTTGGTAATTACATGGTCTATTATTGAATTTTTGCCATTTTCATTATATCTCGTATATGATTTTGAACATACTTTATGTTTTTATATTCTTCTGTTATTATATTTTTTTCTAATAAGTTCATATTTATATCTCCTATCAGTACATGTGCTTGATTTTTCTTAAATATGTGATTTTTTGTGTATTTTTTAATGTTTGTAATGTAACTTGTGGAGGTTTATAAATAAGAGTAATTTGTAAATTGAACTTTATTATTTCTATGGTTAAAAATTGTATTTTGCTTATTGTTTTATTTGCTATTGTCTTGTATTTTGTGTCGTGTCTTATATATATTGCGAGACCGCCTCCTCTCGTGCCTCTGGAGTTGAATTCTACGTTATAATTTTCTAGTGTGTATAGGTGTTCATTATTTGGTGATATCCACGTTTCTGTTAATGCGATTATTTTGGGATTATTTTGTATTGTTCGTAAAATTTCAATTTCATGGAATTTGTTTACGATGCTTCTAACGTTATGTAGATATATGGTATTCATCTTAACACTTTTGTTATTTGTCAGTTTATTCATTTGGTTGATCTAAGCATTAACATATGTTTTCTAAATCACTCTGATTTCTGAGTTTTATTTTGTTACTGGTTTCTGATTTTTTTATAAAAATATTACCATCTCTAGTCCATAAGTATTTGTATTTATACTCTTTCTTTAGTACTCTTGCCTTGTAGAACAAGTCGTTATCTAAGGGTGTGAGTTGCTCATTTATATATATTTCATTTGTTTTTCCTTTCAGTGCACATTCAGTACTATCGTTTTCCTAGCATTTAAAATACTTTCTTTTGCCGTTTTTGTTTTAAGTTCAACTATTATTGGTATGTTAGCATTACTTTGTTATTTTCTATTTGCATTAATAATTTCATCTTTTTCAATATTCATGTTTAGACCTTTTATAATTTTTGTTACAACTTCTATCTGTTTTTTCATTTTTTTCTTGTTTTTGTGCTCCCGCGGACTTCTGTCCCTTTCTCTTAGTGGTTTAAAATTAATTTAGTAATAACCTTCCTAAGAGAGAAGCTAATCTTGTTTTAATTATTTAAATACTTGCTTTAATCTATAATTTAATGTATGTAATATTCAAAAGTAGTTCAACGAAACTCTCGACTGTTATAAAACCGTGGTGATATTCAATGTGTAAGTATTGTCTAAACCACAAGACAAGTTTGTCGGTTCTAAAAGTGTCGTGCCAAAAATTAAGAACGATATTTTAAAGTACAGCTTATAGAAAATTTCAGAAAATCTTCAAGAGAAATTTCCACAGAAAATCTGTAAAATAATTGCAGAATATTTCTTCAAACTTTAAAGAAAATTATTACAATTTGGTGTAGAAATCTTCAGATAATTACGGTTAAAATTTCTTTGAGTATTTCTTGTAAACAAAATGTATACAAACTTTGAGAAATCCATGTAAAATCGTTAGAAAATACCTCATTTTTTGGAAGAATGGGCGCCAAAAATAAAACAATATTGCTGGAAAGAATTTTTAAAAGATTTAAGAAAATATAGTAGAAAATGTAATGCAATGTAAATGCAACCACTAGTCATTACTTATTTCTTTTTCAATACGAGACATATATTTCTTATATATTATTGTGTCATAGTGGAGAATAATTAATTTATATTAATTGGTGTTTATAAACTTAATTAACTTAATTTTTCAAATTAATGAATTACATTGTTAAACTAACATTCATTTCTTTATTACTCTACACTAGTCCAAATATGCTAAGCACTTTAATTAACGATCAATTAGGCAAGGTCGCATATTTCTTGCGTTAAAAATCACAGCCCTAACTTTTTAACTAGTGGCGTTCTCTAATTTCCTGAAAATTGTTAACACATACATAAATAGCACAATCAATTTTACACTTAGATAGCTGTAATACAACTGAACATGTAAGCACACATCCCGCGGCTGCTCTTTTCGCCAGCACTCTACAGGTGTAGAAAATCTTGCAATTATTTTTATTAGATATTTATATTATATATTTTTATAACTAGAGTCTTGATTATATGAGGATTACTCACAAATATAAAATCAATAATGGTGATGTGGCCATCATAATACTTTCCCTATATATTTCTCGAAAACCATGAGGTTATTCTTAATAATTTGCTCAATTTTGAATTCTTCACAATTACTTGTTATATAAATTTCATTTAGTTCCTATAGTTTATTAGCAATAAGCAAAAAAATGTAAAAAAAAATTAAATTAAGAACTTTACAAAAAAATGTTTCAATTAAACTTTTTCAGTTTTTCATTCTCTTTAACTTTTATTTGAAAAGTTATGTCTTATTTTTCAAAATTTCTTAAATTTCAAAATTTGTTTGAATAAATCTATTAAATTTTGCAAAAATGTTAAGTTTATTTATGTTTTACAACTTTTAATTAAAATCCTCGCTTATGTTTTACTGATTGGAGGGTGGGTTAAAGGCCACCCACCCTACATATACATATTAACTTTAATTACTGATCGCCTCGCGGTTTGCAATAACTTTAATTACCAAATTTGAATAATAAATTGACAGAAGTAAAAATTTTGTTAAAGAAAATTGAAACCTAGAAAAGAAATTGGTGGAAATTTTTTGAATTCTTGAAAAAGTAAAAAAAAAATCAAAAAAATCTAGGGCCTCAAGAAAAATCTAGATTTCTACAAACAAATTTTCTAAAAAGTTCTAGAGCCTCCAAGAAAATCTTTGCAATTCATAACATAAGAAGATAACCTTGAAATCTGGAGGAGAAATTTCTGTAATTTTTCTGAACCCTCGGAAAAAGTCTAGATTTCTAAATAAAAATTTTCTAAAAAATTCTAGACCTTCCATGAATATTTCCGCAATTTAGAACTTTCTAACTAATTTTATAGTTGAAACAAAATGTTAAATTCTAGAGAAGCAATTACTGAAATTCACCGGAATTCTCTAAAAAAAGAAGAATTAAAAAAACATTTAGAGGCTGAAAGAAAATCTTTGCAAATTATAAGAAAAGTTGAAAAAAAAATTAATTTGGGGAAGAAGTTATTGGCAATTTTCTAAACTCTAAACTTTTAGAAAAAAATCTAGAATGCCTCAAGGAAAATCTTTGCAATTTAAAAGACGGCTTCAAAAAAAAATCTTGAACTCTGGAGAATAAATTGCTAGAAATTTCCTGAACCCTCGAGAGAAGTAAATTCTAAAAATTCTAGAGTCTCAAAGAAAATCTTCGCGTTTTAGAAGACAAGTTGAAAATATCTTGAAATATGGAGAAGAAATGACTAGAAATTTCCTGAGTCTAGATTTTTAAAAACAAATTTTCTAAAAATGTCTACATTTAAATTTCCTAAATTTTACAAATTCAAATTGATACAATAAAAATCAAAAATTCGTTATTATTTTTTTTTACTATTTTAGCTATAATTTTTTAAATAATAATAATATTACGAAAATTATTTCACTAATAAATTACCAACAACGAAGAGAAGTAAAAATGCTAAAAATAGACATTCGATTTTCAATTGTTTTTCAGTATTTTTACAATAACTTTTTACAGCACGGACGGATTTAAAAAATTATTTTACGAAATAATTTCTAACATCAAATACAAGTTCATACACAAAAATCAAAAAATGTATTTTCAATTGTTTTTCAGTATTTTTATAATTACTATTTACAGGATGGACGGATTGTAAAAATTATTTTACGAAACGATAGCTGACATCCAATTCAAATTGATAAAATAAAAATACAAAATTTGTTATTCAATTGTCTTTTTTTATATTTTAGCTATAATTCTTGGAATAGTTATGAAATTACGAAAATTCTTTCACCAATAAATTACCAGCATTGAAGAGAAGTAAAAATGCTAAGAATTAGATATTCGATTTTCAATTGTTTTTCAGTATTTTTAATATAACTTTTGATAGCAAGAACGGTTTAAAAAATTATTTTACGAAATGATTCCTAACATCAAATATAAGTTAATGGACTAAAAATCTAGATAAGAAATTCCTAAAATTTCGATATAGCGATACAAGAAATTTTGTAAATTTAAAGAAATATTGCAAAAACATTCTAAAAAACAACTCTCGAAAAATTGCTTGGCTATATCCAAAACAAATTGCTCAAAAATACTGGAATTTACATACATTTTTGAGAAAAAATAAACAAGAAAAAAATTAAATAAATCTAAATAATTAAGATGCTAAAATTTTTAAAAAGATATTTATAGCAAACTCTAAAATCATTAATGAAATGCTACAACCTATATAAACAACAAATAATAACATTGTAGAAAAAAAATTGTATACTCCTGGGAGAAATTTTTAGAACTACAAAAGAAATTGTTGGGAATTTCTAGGAACAGATTTTCTAGAAAAAGCTCTAGCCTCCAAAATTGAATATGAGTTATTGGAAATTTCTGAACTCTCGAAAAAAAAATCGAATTCTGGAAAAGATTTTTTTGAAATTTTTGAGCCCTGAAGAAGAATATCTTTGCAATTTATAAGAAAATATTAAAAACTGGAAGAGAAATTACTGAAAACAGCCTCAAAAAAAATTCTAAAAGTATTGAAACGAACTTTATAAAAAATCTAGAACTCTATAATAAGAGCTTTGCTAAAAATTCTGGAAATATGAAGAAGAAATGACTGTTAACTTCCAGAATCCTCCAAATAAGTTCTAGAAATCTATAAGGAAAACTTGTGAAAGATTCTAAAATCCTTGATCAAAATTCTTTGGAAAGGAAGATACAAAAATGAAATTCCTGAAACTTTTAGAAGCCTCTAAGTAAGTTCTAGAAAATTAGAAGGAAATTTCCTAATAAATTGTAAAACACTCGAATAAAATCTTTGCTAAAAATTCTGGAAATATCTATTTATTTATTAGATAAGAAAAAGAAGTGACTGTATACTTTTAGAAAAGTTTTATAAACCTAAAATGAAATCTTGTGAAAAATTCTAGAAACCTCAATGTAAAAGAAAGTATGGATCATCTGAGAAAATTATAGAATTTTAGAAGAAAATTTTCTAATAGAAAAAGTTGAACAAAATCTTGTATAGAAACCACGAAGAAATTTTTATAAATAAATATAAATAATGACTTTTTGAAACTCTTGAATAAAATCTTTGCTAAACCTGTAAAAAATTCTAGAATTCTCGATGAAAATTCTTTGGAAAGGAAGTTACAATAAAAGTATGGAGGCAAAATTACTGAAATTTCAAAAATCTTTAAAGAAAAATCTAAAAAAAATTCTGAAATATTCTTAAGTTAAATATTTTTCTCACAAATTAAGAACTCTACAAAAAACATGTCTTTATAAAACTTGTTCAGTTTCTCATTCCCTTTGACTTTTGTTTGAAAAGTTATGTAATATTTTTTAAATTGAGATTTTAAATATTGAGAAAAAACAAAAAAAAAGATGCCTCGAGTAAACATCCACTTCCGGATTATGAATGTTCATCAAAAGCTTTTCAGTTCCAGTTTTTAATGATAAAACATTAATAGGCCACAGAGATTCTCATTCACGAAAACAGTACTTTCCACAAATAGTGATGTGGCGGCCATCATAGTACTTTCCCTATTTTTACTCGAAAACTATGAGGTTTATGGAAAAAGCAATTTTTACTAATTTGTTCAGTTTTGGATTCTCTACAATTATTGGTTATGTAAATTTTATGTGACTCCAATAGTTTATTAGCAATTGATAGAAAATATTAAAATTTTCAATTTTTATTATTTTTTCTCGAAAGTTAAGAATTTTGCGAAAAATATATTAAAATAAAACTTGTTTAGTTTTTCATTCCGTTTAACTTTTGTTTGAAAGGTTTTGTAATATATTTCACTTTTAAAAAAATATCGGAAAAAAACAAAACACAGCCTCGAGTAAACATCCATTTCCGGTTTTTTAATGTTTACCAAAAGCTTTTCAGTTCGAGTTTTTAATGACAAAACCTTAAGTTTAAAGTTTCATCTCAATCAGATCATTCCTTTTTGAGATACAGCGCCCACAGACATTTTCACGCACGAAAACAATACTTCCCCTATATATACTATATAGGGAAAGTAATAATTATAGGTATGAGTGAGTTTGTACTTTAGTATAAATATTATTAACAATAACAAAATTTTAAAATATATATATATATATTCACTTAATTACCACATCAAACGAAATATCAAATAATACGAAAATAAAAACTAAACAACCCTTAATGAATGCATGTAAAGAGACTCCTATTGAAAGTGCGACTTTATAGTCCAGTCGTTGAAAGCTGTGTATTGATGTACATATCGCTTCTTTGATTAGTGTTGCAGCCTGTTGTAAAGTATGCAATTGTGTGGTGCCATCATTAGTCAGTATAGGAAAATTCAAAGGCAAAAACTACCCCAAAAGGAGGAACTGTTTTTAAATAAAATACGAAATGATGAACATTTTTACAACTCTAAATGTAAAGTTTTTACTGAAATATATGTCTTTGGAGCAAATTTAATTGGGATTACATGATAAATATCAGATTTAAATTTTCCATTTAAGCCATATATGTGTTTTTATGCGTTGGTGGATATGTGTATTTAGAATTGAACCAATGCAAAAAGGATTCAATTGTGTAATCTATTGATTGCAATTCCAGGGATTTATTGTTTTAGTTACATGGACAGATAAAAACAAGTTGATAAATACCATGGTAGAATTTAAATAATGTCGATAGAATGCAAATGTATCGAAAAACAGTTAACAACTTTAATTTTACGAATTGCTATTTAAATATTACTTTCATACCTACGTTACAACGTATTTATAAAAGAGATATTGACTATGACCTAAATTTTCCATCTAATTCAAACACAAGCTATTATTAGTGCCTAACATTAATCCATTTTAATTGAGTGGAACCAATCAAGTTAGATGCATAAATGAAATACTTTGTGATAGCACCTTATTCAAAATTTATTACAAAATAATGGCCTCAAAATCTATTAGATTACACCATAAAGTCAGTTTTCTTAAGTAAGATAATATAATTTCTTAATCGGAAAATAATGGTTACATTCCTCTATTTTAGAATAGGTTAACTACTTTCCATTCAGTAATAGGGTATAAATGATAAGTTACTTATTCTATCACGCAACTAATTAACACGCAATCAAACAAAGACCAAGATCACGCGATTGATAACGTCACAAATACAATTATTAAAACAATAATTTTAAACTGTTTCCTTTAAATATATACATTAGTTTGATTTTTTGTGTTACATGAGGATAGACTTAATTAATTAATAAATATGTACATAACTGTTTAAGGTAATAAATACATAAACCTAATTATTCTTTAATTCTGGTATTAAAGGGATTTATCGTAAAAGCATAACTAGAGACTTTAGAAAGATTGCTAAATAATTTCTTAATTGGATAAAACGTGAATAATTAAGTATGAATTTTATAAATAGATTAATATTCTTTGATAAAATCCTCTTTGATTGGTTTTATAACAAAGGTAACATTTTTCACCGATAAAATTATACGTTTTCATTAAAATACATTTTCGCTTTAAACCTTAAAACACGATTATGTTTTTATTTCGAGGATACCGCTACTTTTAAATAACAACATAAAAAATAGATGGTGTAATATGCAAGCGTGTCAAGTGCAGTTCCTTGCTTTTACTTTCTTACTTGCGCAAAGACATTTTTCTCCTTTAGGGCGTTTATTAATTTATGTAGATATATTACACCTCACTCGGATATTGTGTCTCAAGGACGCGCAGATTGAGTCTCGGGGACATTTTTCTCGGCCTCTTTACAAATAATGTTCTATAAATAAATTCGGATCCTTTCTGAATTAAACTTCATAATTACGCTGAGGAATTTTCAATAAGGAAAAAAAATATTGCCTTTATTTTAATAATATTTTACGTAAGACTAATATTTTTTGCATTTCGTAATTATTCAAGAATGTATTAAATATAATTAACTAGACTGAATTAAAGATTTTTGTATTTCCATTAAAGGTGTTTACTAAGGTAAATTTTCAATTATCAAAACAAATAAAATAAAATAAATAATTTGCAATTAATAAAACAAATAAAATAAAATAATTAAGTCTTGGACCTTAAACGCATTCTCTTCGTGGTACATTTTGATATTAAGAATAAAGAAAACACTTTTATTTGTTTACTAGTAGAAACTTTATTTATTACTTTCTAGTCGAAACTAGTAACTGCAAATAAAGTTTAAAGTGGTGTAAAAAAGTAAAAGTGTTTTCTTTATTCTTAATAAATAAATACTTCGATTAATAATTATAACCATGTAATTCGAACTAATCACCTCAGTTAAATACAAAAGACTAATTTGACATTCTAATTCTGAATTGTAAATGTAGTACTACGTTTGTATCTATTCGTCTATAAATATATATAAAATGAACAAATTAAGCCTGTAATATGATAATAATAAATAACTAATTAAATTCTTTAGATTACGTCAAAAAATATTATAAAATATTTCCCACTATATATCCAGAATGTTTTTAGAGTATAATACTACTAATAATTAGAAAAAACACGAAAATATTTCGTAATATCTACAACAAATGAGCCTTATTAAGACTACAAGAAACAAATCACTTTTGATAATTAATAAGACTCATTCGTTGTAGATATTACGAAATATTTTCGTGTTTTTTCTAATTATTAGTGAATTTTCTACAATTTAAGGACTTATATATTTTATTATAATACTACTAGTTAAAAAAATAGTTTGAATAATGTGTGTAATATTAGTGTGTTAAGATAACGACTAATTTCTAATTGGTGTTACACTTCGCAATAATTTTAGAAGTTTAGAACACTCATATTTCATTCGTGGTATAAACTTTCACACGTCCCAATTATTAAGCAGATATGACTTAATTACAGTTTATGTAGGAATAGTGATTAATATTACAAACGTATATATTTTACGTCCAATATTTTCTTTGTTTTTAATCTAGTTGCATAACCTCATAATGATTTATTAAGTAATTAGTATATTTTAAATGTTTCACACTATTTAAAAAAATAACCCGGCGCCTTCGCCATTCAGCTCCATATATTAAAATCAATACACTTATATTTATTAAAGATTACATGAATAAAGCCTATAATTAATGACGAAATATGATTTTTATAATTCGATATATTTTTGTTTTCTTGCATAGACCTTAAAAATTAAAGGAATAAGTATTTACGTTTACTCACTGCAACCCGTTTTATGTAACTCCGATCAATATTAATTAATTAATGATAAATGTACCTATATATATATATATATATATATACAATAATCTTTATTTGGACAATACAAAATACATAATAACAATAAATATGAACACAATACAAATAGATGGTGTTAGTCCGTCTAGGCTATAGACCTGATGTCTTTCAGCCCTGTCTTTGAATTTAAGGTGAGAGAAAAAAAAATTCTTTGCTAGCTAGCTTAACTGTCCTGATGATTCGCATACATGAATTCATGAATTGTGAGGGGAGGATGTTGAAATTTCGAAGGGATATTTGGATTCCGGGGGATACAGAATTTGGTTAACAAAGGTTGGTTGTGGGGAAAATGTACCTATTTCTTCGATATAACTAAATTTCAACCTGAAGAATTATTCTGAATCTCTTCAAATATTCTGCTCCTAGGAATGAATATAGATTTTTACTTTTCCTGACCTTTTAAAGTTTTAAAAATAATTTTTTTATGATATGATTATTTATGAAGAACAACTTCATCAGGGATATTTTGTATTAGTCCAATGACCAAACATAGTACAGACATACCTTCAGTACTGGAACGAATTAAGAGGCAGTAGCCAGGTAAAGTGAATTGTGGGCTTATCCCAGTAGAATGGCCTTGTTTTTATTCCTACATTTGAAAAACAGGATTTGGTGCGTTTTGCTACACATTCACATTGGGTAGATTTAATGAGCAAGGAGAAATTAGTGATTAGTATAATGTGGTACGTTATTTCCACTCCAGTTTGGACATCAGGTCGAAGCAGCCATAGATATAGAAATAGACGCTATCGAGGAAGCGTGGAATAAAAGCATCTTGGCTGAAAAGAATATGCTAGAAGAATTTATCAAAGATTCGGTAAAGGTATTCCTATAGCTCTGAGGCTCAGTTGATGTTGATCGAAGCAAAACGTGAAAACATCGGCTTGCAATTAGAAACTAATTTTAGAAACAGACGTTTAGGTTAGCAAGTTTGTTTGAAGGAATTTGAGAGACGTTTCGCACAACGCAACATCGTCGCTTGGATTGCTGATCAAGTGGTAAAATCAATAACATCCGAGCAAATGGCCAAGAATATTGATATGTGCATCTGGGAAAAAAATAAAGATTTAAAATCAAAATCATCTACGAAACAAAATTAGTTTAGAATTTTGTCTACAAAACTAAAAATTTATATAATATATACCTATATTATTATCTATACTAGTTCTCGTTTGTTCGGCTTATTTGATTAATTGACGTTTTTTTTTTAATCATCCCACCTCAGTGTCCAGTATCAAAATCAAGCATATTCAATGCTTTCTTGATAAATTACTTTTTACATCAATCCAAACTGAAATAAAATTGGTCCACAATGAGAGCCCTGCGGCACACCGGAAGACATATATATATATTTTGAGATGCATTTACCAATACGTACACGGTGTGTTCGGTTATTTGAAAAAACTTTTAAGACAATCAACTACATTATCACCAAATCCCATCAATTTCAATTTATCCAACGCTCTAGAAAAAACAGTCTATATTGCATTAACCTGCAAGCCATTCTCTAATGCGTCCGACAAAAACGTTTGCTACAGCATTCAGTTAGTTACAGTCGATTTGCCTTTAAGGAAACCATGTTGCTAATTTACAATTAATTACACAGAAGACATCATAATTTGCTTAGAGATTAACAAATATAACTGTTTTGGCATAACTGATTGAATAGATACATCTCTATAGTTCTCTATGTTATTTCTACATCTATTTTTGTAAATGGATACAATAAAGGTGTCCTTCCAACAATGTGGTAAAACGCCAGAAGATAATGAATAAGAGAACATAGTATTTATTGGCTTACTTAATGTATACACGCACATTTTTAAAAAATATGCAGGATTGCCATCTGGACCAGTGTCACAACACTCCGAAAGAGACGATAAATAATTAAAAACTTCTCTAAGAGTAACAGTCAGATTTGTCATTACAATAGTTTTATCTCCTTCAAAATAAGAAATACCCTTACAGGGATCATTGTATGCCGCAGCAAAGTGGGTTGCAAACAAATCAACCTTCACATCGGTCGTATTACCTATCTCATTCCTCAGGTACATTTGTTTTGGAAATCCATGTGTTTTGTGGCATACATTTACGCGACTCCAAAAATGTTTTGGATCATTACTAATTTTCCTTTCAATACGATATATATATTTATTATATAGTATGTTATTCATGTCAGAATATTGTTGACACTTGCTTCTAAAAATCTCATAATCGGAAAATAAACCACTTTATTATATTTTGCATGTACTATTTTTTCCATATGAATTAAACTAATCAACTTAGTATTGAACCGATTTGGGTAATTGAACGATTTCAAATATTTAATTGGAACAAACTTATTAAAAACTGAGTTCAAAACATTAGTAAAATTAAGGACATTTTCGTTCAAACATTTACTAGAAAAGACTTGATCCCAATCCACGCACGCTAAAAATTCATTGATCTCGTTATATTTCGCTGATCTAAAGTCATATATTGATTCCGGATTTTCACAAGTAAATTCCAGCGATAAACATGAAACATTTAATGTGTACGGGATATGGTGCACACTGGGGCTACACAAATTATCACTCGCATGGCTTATATACAATCCAGAAGAATTGGAAAATATCAGATCTAGTAGCTCGTTCTTATCGTTTGGAATTTTTACATTCATTATATAACTTTGATTAAAACACTTAGAACCTTTCTTCAATATTTTATTTTTATCCAGATGCACATTTCGGACACAAAGTGTCCATTATCAATGGTTTGATACAAATAAGAAAAAACAAATTTAACACTTATATACGTACAAAAAACGGCAAATTCATTATATAGTATATATAGGGGAAGTATTGTTTTCGTGCATGAAAATGTCTGTAGGCGCTGTATCTCAAAAACGAATAATAATAATTTCATCAAGATGGCGACGAGTAAAGAGGTTCAATCGAGTGCTCCTATTAAAAAGTGCCGTAAATGCAACAATATACCGGTTACCGGACTGAAGTGCATAAATTGTGGTGGTGTGATGCATCCAGGGTGCATAAACTATTATTCAAACATCACGAAAATTGACGACGACCATATAATCTGCTGTGATGATAAAAGTGATAAAAGTGAGGTTAACATTAGTGGTGAACGTGAAGAACATAACTCATCATTTATAAGTGGATCGACAATCATCGATAATACAGACAAACTAGAAATAACTTATTTGGAACGTATTATCGCTGAGAAGAACAATCACATAGCATTATTAACAAATGATAACGAATTTCTGAAAAAGCAAATAGCAGTTTTAAACGATCTCCTAATTCGACAACCAAATTCGCACCAGCCTCTAAATGTGCCATCTACTATTGACAATCTAAATAAAAATGAAAAGTATAGCTCCATCTGTACGTCCGAAACATATTTGAAGCCGCATCAAGAATCGATCAACAAAAACACACAAACTGATAAACATGAAAAAGATTTAACAAAGAAACCCGATCGGAGTTTTGACGTTAAAAATAATGTAAATAAACACAGAAAGAAACCAATTAATCACCAGCTGATTTCTGAACAGGAAAATAATCAAAATAATACACCGGAAAAAACGGATGGTGCAGTGGTGAAGGATACACCCCGTAAACAAAATAAACAAAGTAAACGAGGATCGAATAGTATTATTGGAAATAATAAAAATTCAGTAGAAAGTAATCTAAAAACAGTACCAAGAAAAATATCATACTTCATTTCGAGGATGGACCCAGAAACTAAAGAAGAGGATATCATTAATTATTTCAAGCAAAGTTATAATGAAGTGACGTGTGAATCTGTGAAATCAAGAAATCCTGAATTATACGCTTCATTTAAAGTTACATTTGACCATCATAGAGCGGAAGAATTATCTGATTCATCTAATTGGCCCATGGGAGCATATGTGTCTAAGTTTTTTTATCGACGACACAACAATGTAATAGAAAAGTAACAAATTTTAATTTTACACTATTTCACCTAAATGTACAGTGTTTAAGTAACAAAATAAATATAATTGAACTTTTTAATAATCATTATAACCCGACAATTTTATGTTTTACTGAACATTGGCTTTGTAATATAAAATCACAGTCCACGCATATCAATAACTATCAACCGGTAAGTATATATTGTCGTAATCAGCATATACATGGCGGTTCCGCAATTTTTATTAGAGAAGACATTTATCATTTGTGCAAACCTATTGAAAGCATCAGCAAATTATCAATCGAAATGATCATTGAATGTGCTGCAATCAGTTTCATGAACTGTATATGCATTATTTGCATATATAGACCACCCAGCAATAATGTAGATGATTTTTTTATTCAATTAAACAATATATTATTATTAGCTTTTACTCAGTTTAAGACAGTTATACTGTGTGGTGATATAAATATAAATGCGTTGGAAATTTCTCTTAAAACCCGCATTCTGAATGATATTTTTGAATCATTTGAAATGGTTTCTTTAGTAAGGGGTGAAACTAGAGTAGTTAATGATACAAATCAAAGCCAAATAGATTATGTTGCATCCAACGCTCCCAACAATATGACGTGTGAGAACTTTGAAACAGGAATATCCGATCACTATGGCCAACTTGTTACTTATCACACTAACAGTCCCACCAATAGCACAAATAAACCAAACAGATTTAGCACTCATAAAAATTTAAAACCTAACAGAATTATAAAATTTAAGCAAGCTTTACAGTCATATATTCATAATATATCTGATAGAGGCATTGAAAACTTACAATTTGAATCATTTATGCAACAATTTATGTGGTGTTTTGACTTAATATTTAAAAGAGACAAACCGATGATAGTTAAAAATAATGGCATAACTAAAACAAATTTTCCTGAAAATCTGTTGCAAAAAATACATCTTCTAAAAAATCTTAACTGGTTACGAAAGCAAGTACCTAGCAATAATATTAACGAAAAATATAAAAGCCTAAAAAAAGAAATTAACATTGAAGTTATAGAAGAAAAGAAAAAGCATTATAATTCTATTGTATCAAATTCTGAAATCAAAACTAAAGCAAGTTGGAAATTGATTAATAAAATTCAAGGTAAAACAACTTCTTCTACCGGTTATAAAATTAATCATAATAACGAAATTATTGATGACACCAAAAAAATTGCTGAAATATTCGGAAACTTTTTTTCTAATGATATATCGAATAAAGTGAATGCACGTTTTGGTAATGATTTATCATACAATTGCACTACTTCATCACTTGAAAACAACAGTTTATTCTTTGATCCTATAACGGAAACAGAAATGTTAAATGTAATATGTACTTTAAATTCCAAAAAAACTACTGGCCTAGATGGAATACCATCTCAATTGATTAAGGCATGTGCCGAAGAAGTAGCACCTATACTAGCTGAGCTTCTCAACAGGTCTATAGAAAAAGGTAAGTTTCCTCAGTGCTTGAAAATAGCTGCTATAGTGCCCATCCCCAAAAAGCAAAATTCCTGTAACTTAGATGATTTTAGACCAATTGCAATGCTCAGTATATTTTCTAAATTAATTGAAAAAATTGTAGCAATTAAAATATTCTTATTCTTGACCAAATTTAACATTTTAACGGTAGATCAGTATGGCTTTAGACCTGGATATTCCACCGAAACTAGTTTAATTAATTTTACACAGCATATTAATAATTGTCTAGACAACGGTGAATATGTTGTAGCTCTTGCTTTTGATCTGACGAGAGCTTTTGACACGGTTTATGTTGAATTTATTAAGGAAAAATTATTTGCAATGGGAATTCGTGGACCTTTAAATGATTGGTTAACTTCCTATCTTGAAGATAGAAACATTGTAGTAAAAATCAACCACATTATATCGTCAGATTATAAAATGAAAATGGGTACGCCACAGGGAAGTACTTTAGGCCCGTTATTGTTTTTGATTTATGTTAATGATTTACCATCTCATATAACTTATGGGAAAATATTTATGTATGCAGATGATGTCTGCATAATAATATCAGACAAATGTCAAAACAGAGTACATCAAAAAACGTTATCGGCCATAAAAGATTTTGAAAATTGGTGTATACGCAATAGATTAATAATAAATCATTCTAAAAGTGTCCTAGTGGAGTTTAATAATATAAACAAAAAGAGATTAAATTTAGAAATCAACTATAATGACTTTAATCTTAAAACTTGTTTATCATTCAAATTTTTGGGTACCCATTTTGACAATCGTCTAAATTGGTGTGATAATGTGCATAGCGTATGTAAGATACTTAATAAAAGTTTTTATTTGATAAAATCATTGAAAAATAACGTTTCATTACAAGCATTAATGAGCGTCTATTATGCATCTGTGTATTCTTATATCTCATATAGTATTGTTCTGTATGGTCAGTCTACTGAAATATCGCGTGTATTCATATTGCAGAAGAGAATATTACGTCTCATATTTGATATTCCGTATAATGAATCCTGTCGAGAAATGTTTGTTAAACAAAATGTTTTAACTGTCACTTCAATATATTTAATGAAAATAATCTGTCACATTTTTAAAAATAAATCACAATTTATATTAAACAAACATACTCATAATCATAATACTAGAATTAAAGATGACTTTCACTTAACTAAACACCATCATAGCTTTTTCAAAAAATCTCCAATATATGCTGGTTGCCGATTTTATAATATGTTACCACTAAGTTTAAAAAACTGTAAGACATTTGAGTCATTTAAAAAGAAATTAAAGATTATATTAATTAAGAAATGCTTTTATAACATTCATGAATTTGAAGAGTGTGTGGACTGGTGATTTTATACTTGAACACATTGTTCTTGTTGCATTTGTACTGTTTAGTTTTCACTCCAATTATAGTTTAAGTTTTTTGACATTCTGTTTTACAGGAAATTATAATTATTCTTTCTTTATTATGTACGTGACATGTTCAATCTATGTATAGTATAGCCAAATGAACCAATAAAGCATTTAAAAAAAAAAAAAAAATAAACCGATTGAGATGAAACTTTAAACTTAAGGTTTCTTCGTCAAAAACTGGAACTGAAAAGAATTTGGTAAAAATTCATTAACCGGAAGTGGATGTTTACTCGAGGCTTTTTTTTTTCTCGATATTTTTCCAAATTTGAAAAATATTACATAACTTTTCAAACAAAGGTTAAAAAAATGAAGAAACTCCCTTTCCAAAGAATTTTTATCGAGAATTCTACAAATTTTTACAAGTTTATCAAAGATTTTATACAAGAGTTTCAAAATTTTTCAGAAAGTCCTTATTTATATTTATTTATAGAAATTTCTTCGCGTTTTTTGTAGAATATTTTGTTCAACTTTTTCTATAATTTTCTCAGATGATCCATACTTTTAGTTTTTTTTTACATTGAGGTTTCTAGACTTTTTCACAATATTTCATTTTAGATTTATAAAACTATTTTTGAGGACTTAAGAAGTGTACAATAATTTATTTTTTTTATTTAATAAATAAATAGATATTTCCCAGAATTTTTAGCAAAGATTTTATTCGAGAGTTCTAGATTTTTCAGAAAGTTCTATCAAGATTTTGTTTAACTTTACAATTTATTAGGAAATTTTTTTCTAAATTTCTAGAACTTGCTTAGAGGCTTCTGGAAGTTTCAGGAATATCTTCTCCATATTTTCAGTTTTTTTTCCATCTTCCTTTCTAAAGAATTTTGATTGGGGATTCTAGAATTTTTCACAAGTTTTCCTAGAATATTTTTTGAGGATTCTAAAAGTTTACACTAATTCTTCTATATTTCCAGAATTTTTAGCAAAGGTCTTATTCGGCATTTTTTTTAGAAAGTTCGTTTCAATATTTATAGAATTTTCTTTGAGGCTATTTCCAGATTTTAATATTGTCTTATAAATTGCAAAGATTTCCTTCAGCACTCAAAAGTAAAAAAAAAATCTTTTCCAGATCCTTAGTCTTTTTTCGAGAGTTCAAAAATCTCCAGTAACTTCAGATTTAGATTTAGAGGCTATAGATTTTTCTAGAAAATCTGTTTCTAGAAATCTAGACTCTTTTCAGTCATTTCTCCAGATATTATGATTGTTTTTTTTATATAAAATGTAGATTTTTTGTAGAATTCAGAAAATTTCCAGTAAATTGGGAAAATTTAAATGATGGCTTTTTATAAAAAGAATTGTTTTTAAAAATCTAGACTTTTTTTCGAGAGTTCAGGAAATTTCTAGTAATTTCTTTTCTACATTTCAAGATTTTTTCAACTTGTCTTCTGAAATCGCAAAGATTTCTTTTGAGGCTCTAGAATTTTTAGAATTTTTTTCTAGAAATCTAGATTATTTTTTCGAGGGTTCAGGAAATTTCTAGCAATTTATTCTCTAGAATTCAAGAGTTTTTTTAAGTCGTCTTTTAAATTGCAAAGATTGTCTATGAGGCATTAGGATTTTCTAGAATTTTTTTTCTAAAAGTTTATAGAGTTTAGAAAATGGCCAATAACTTCTTCCCAAAATTATTTTTTTTTCAACAGGCTCTAAATGTTTTTTAATTCGTCTTCGTTTCGAGAATCCAGGTAAATTTCAGCAATTGCTTGTCTAAAATTTTACATTTTGTTTCAACTAGAGCCTATAAACTTATTTAGAAAGCTCTAAATTGCGGAATTTTTCTTGGAGGGTCTAGATTTTTTTTAGAGAATTTTCCTCTAGAAATCTTTTCTTGTTTTCGAGAAAATTTCATTTCTCTTCTCGACTTCAAGATATTTTTTCAACTGGTCTAAATTTCTAGGAGGCTCTAGAATTTTAAGAAAATTTTCATTTAGAAATCTAGACTTTTTTTTCAAGAGTTCAGGAAATTTCTATAAATTACTCCTTCAGATTTCCAGGTTATCTTCTTATCTTCTAAATTACAAAAAACATTTTGGAGGCTCTAGAACTTTTTAGAAAACTTGTTTGTAGAAATTTTCAGTAATTTTTTTCAGTTTTTTTTTTTTATTGAATATTCTGATCTATGAGGTATTAGCTGCGGTAGATTATTATTATTATACGATTTTATATATAGAAACTTGTTGAAACCAAATTTCCCATTGGCATTTTATTAATTTTTTAAAATATTCCTTTATTGACTTAAAAACAACCTTTCCCAATCCAGTATCGCCAAAAACTTTACAACAGCTCTAACTTCTCTCATTCATTATATTTTCCGGATTGTATTTGCCCCTCCCGATGCATCCTTTCTTCTCCTGCATCTCAATCTCTCTCCACTTTTCTTTCATCCATACCTTCACATTTACTTGATTCTCCAACCATTCATTCATAATATTCTCGGACACTCCTGCACTTTCATACACTTTTCTGCGTTCCATCCTCCACTCCCATGCACGTTCTCCATATATCTTTCAATAATCTCTAATTATCCAATCTACACAACATAATCTTATACTTCACTACTGTCTCCATTTTTCCCAAAGCACAATTATTATATTTATTTTTTAAAGTAGAATATACCTAGGCGTTGATTATTTAACTCATAAAATCTGCTTCAGGAACAACCACTGCTCTCATCGAACACCGCCTGAAGAAGACCAATGCTACTTGGTCGAAACGTTGCAAATCGGTTCTTTTTAGAACCATCAAAACTTGCAAATTCGAAGATTAAAGCCGAACATTGACAATGTACAAAAATAGTCTTCGCGAAACTATCCGCACCAACATATATATATATATATATATAATATATATATATATATATATATATATATATATATATATATATTATATATATACAAACATCTTTATTGACAAATACATATCGTATATAATGAAAACTTTTAAGAAGACAATTATGGTATTTGACAATCAGCTATCGACCATAGATCTTTCCGCCTGTTTTTTTTATTTTTATTATTTAATTAAGTCCTTGTCATTTCTTGAGAGCTCATGATTTCTAACTGTCTTTGTGAAGTTCTTGTCTTAAATTAGTTCGTAAGTGAAGCGTCGTTAAGACTATGAAATGATGAAATGAATTCGTGTAACGTTAAGAAAGGGAATTTACGTTTAGGAATAATGCTTTTGTTTCTGGAAATGCATAGTGCGTTTAGGTTTGGAAGTAGTTAGGATTTTGGGCAAATATTGTGGCAAGTGAAGATAGTCTTTTTTTAATTGGGATTACCTTTGTCGAATCATACACCAATGAATTTGACGGGTTATGGAGAAGATTTTGGGGATGTCGGATTTTGGTTAGAACCTTAAGGGCTGATCTTTCTGCGATTTGAAAATTATGTTATGTTACTGGGTGAGGGTTGTAGAAAAGGATGGCAGATCATTTTATAGATGTGATTGCTAGTTTGTATATTTACACCTTGTTTTTTGTAAGTTAGGCCTCTGAATTTTGCTGCCCTTTGCTTGACTTTTACTTTAAGGGATGAGGAGTGGTTTTTTGAAGGTTCATTTAGTATCGAATGTTATTCCTAGATATTTACAGGTGACGGAGAGATATATATTTTATCCATTTATCGATATTTAGAGAAGCGGTTCCTTAAGTCTGTGAAAGAGATGAAGGAGTTGGATTTTGTTAGGGTTGATGGAAATGCGCCATTTTGCAAACCAGGTCTCTATGCGGTCTATCATGCCCCTTATAGATGCCCTATAGGGTGCTGAGGGCTTTAGAAAGAGTGGGGGCGTAAGTAATTAGGGTGATATCGTCGTCGCAAAGGAGTAAATAGGCGTATTTATTGAAATATTTTGAATTAGGATGGTAGATATCGTGCACCGGGAGATTGTAAAGAATGGGAGATAAAGGTGAGCCTTACCCTGGTGAAAATAAGTTGGAAAGGGAACTGAAGTGTTTGATCTGAAGAGAGCGGTTGTGTAGAAAACTGTCTAGGAGATATAATAGATGGGTTGGGAGTTTAAGGGTACTGCATTTAAACAGCAGACCTCGGTGCCAAACGGAATCGAAAGCTTTTTTGATGTCTAGAAAGACGATATCGGATTTATTTCCTTCGAGGCCTGCTGTTTGGCAGTTAGAAGAGAGAATAATGGGAGGGTTGTGTATTTCTAGGAAGCCAAACTGATATTCTGGGATAAAACTAGAAATATAGCACATTATTTTGAGTTTAAGAAGAGCTGCTTCAAACATTTTTTTAAGAACGGGAAGTAGGGTAATTGGTCGGTAACTGCTAGGAAGGAGATGATTGGTATTAGGTTTGGGGATACAGGTAATTATTCCTTTTTTTCATTCGGGGGGGTATTTTGAGTATGATATATTTAACTAAATATTTTAATTATGAAGAAATGGATGTGTAAGGAGAGGGATTTCAGGATGAGCCTGGGAATACCATCATAACCTGGAGCTGTATTTTTGCCTCGGTTTAAAATTTCGTGATAGTCGTCCTCAATTGGTCGAAGACAAGACCGATAACATTCTTCGATAATGGCATTAAAAAACTTCCGCTTCGCAGGGAAAAACTATGTACATAAAAGCAGAGGCTATATAGCAAAATAAAACATATTAACTTTTTACAATTCGTTTCCGGTTTATATTCGATTCGTCCTCGTATTATTTACGTTTTAATGTGACCCTTAATTTATTAAAAAATAAATTCTATTAATATTATATTATTTACAATTTAATTTACTATTACAAAAACCAACAAAAAGCAAGTTTTATTTTAAACTTTATTTTTTCATTTTTAGTAAGCTAGATGGAAATAAAATGGTTAAAACTCAGAGTAAAATATTTGGAACGTCGTACTCATGAGGATGATAAATCACGGTTTCTGTAGACTGAAATAAATGATGTCAACACGCATAAAATATTAAAGCTATTCCGTTTTAGACACACCAAATGCATTCGACTTTCTTTGACAAATATTTGAGGTAGAAAATATTTAATCATTAAAATGGGTCGCGACGTTTTAGCATGCATTTATTCTTAAATAATAAAATATTATTTCCTATTTATTTGTAACACAATATTTAAAAATAACAAATGGAATTTGGAAATAAATTTATAATTAATGCAATTTGTAGATAAATTTTACAATTAGAATTACTTGGTTCTACTTCTTTAAAAAATTAAACAATGATCTTTATTCGGACAATTACATTTTTACATTTATATATACATAACAAAGACAATTAATATGGTGTTAGTCCGTCTGGCTATGGACCTGTGGTCTTTCTGCCTTAAAAAATAATTTTTACACGTTTATGAATACTAGATTTAATATATTACAAAATTTGTTTTTAACACGTTTATATAGTTGTATAAATGTATAGAAGTTTCTTCTACCAGAAATACGTTAAAAACCTTTGATTATGGTTTTCGAGTATTTCGAACAGAAAAAAGTTCATTCTTTAATTATTTATTATCCAAAATTTATCTATTTCCTCTTTTCTTAAATTTCACAGCCGAAAACATTTATGTTGGTATCTTGAGCTGCCTAATGATAAATTGTTGTTAAATTATGTACTGTAAGACGTAAGTTATTATCAGCACAGTTGCTGCATCATAAACTCTGTAATTTATATGTAAATATATTGTGGCAGTGCCGTCCCCTTTATATATAATGCGAACTTATTATATCAATAAATTGCGGATTTCCCCATGTCACCGATGCATGGCTCCTTATTACAACAAGAGAAAATTACTCTTCCGGTGTACAAAATTATACAACGCCCGCCGCTTTATTTTCCCTTCCCACCTTAAGCAAACACGGCATGTTTTCTTTCACATAATACAATGTTTGCAGTAATAATAAGGTAAATAAAAAGGCCAGCTTCATCACAACTGATTTGTTGCAAAATCGTAGGCCTACGTATCGACAGCACATCCTTGTAATAGTTGTAAACATAAACATATACATACAGCAGTTTATTTATTCATTTGAATATACGGCATTTAATTAATAAAAGTATGTTGCTTTACTGTCAGTCTAACTAACATATTAACTACAAATCAATTGAATAATTAAAACCTAAATGTGGATTATCAGAAGCACCTAGGAAGGGCGTGATCCAAGAGCGATAAAAATAAATGGTATAGTTTATTTTATAAGGGCATAACTCAAGCAATGATTTATTGCGTATTTTAGTGAGTAAGGTTAGGAGTACGCTAGGCCAATCAGTGATTTGGTGTGTTAAGTCAGGAGCGCGTTAGAAGATTTTAGTAATAAAGATTACACTGAATTCTTTTTTTTTCTTTAATTTAAATTATTTATTGACCATTATAATTGGAATACAAAATATTATACAGAAAGACAAAAAAAAATAGTAATAATGGTCAAAGAGATCTGGATCAGTATTAGTATTAGCCGAATGGCTAAAAACTATACTGTTCTTCCACCAGACCTATATATATATACAAAATACATAAAAAAGCATAGACAATAAATTAAGTGAAAACAATAAGAAATTGCAAAATGACATCTACATATGAATTATAACTTATAATATAATAACTCAGTTTGTAGCATAAGTTTATATTTTGACTTAAAATCATGATAGTTACAATATCGAAAACGTATGCTGTTAAAGCATTACGTTATAGAGTATGAGAATGACTTTGGAGTTTATGTTTAGGTATTGACATGAGGCCTCGCGATCTAACATTTATTGTGCACATCACTTCTATAAGTTATTTTATCATGTAAATATTGTGGACATTTTGTTGTTACATTTTTGTAGAAAAAGCAGGCAGAGTGTAGATTGCGACGGTTGTCCATATTAAGCCACTGTGCTTCTTGCAACTTATGTGATATTCTAGATCGTTTTTGAATGCCATATATCAAACGTAAACAGCAATTTTGCGTTTTTTGTATACGTTTCACATCAATTTGATCCAAAAATTTGGTGTATATAATATCACAATAATTAAAATTGGATAGTACCAAGCTTTCACATAGCATTATTTTAGTTTTTGTATTAAGCATATGTCTGTTCATAAATATTGATTTTAATGCTATATAAGCATTTCGTAAAAAATAAGAGGTGTTGGATTAAAATTTCAAATTTGAGTCTATAAATAATCCTAAGTTTTTAACGCAATCACTAATAGTTAGAACAACTCCATTCAGAGTTATTTTTAAATTTTGTTTTGCAATATTTCTACTTTTTTTGGGACCGAAAAGAATAATTTGAGTCTTTGATGGATTAATTTCTTGTGCATGATCAACAGAGTTTTCAACTAGACGTATCAGATCATTATTTATTTGGTTTTGTGCAACGTCAAGATTATATATATCAAAGGAGAGGTACAGTTGAGTGTCATCTGCATACAGATGATAAGAAGTATAGTTTAAGACGGAATACAAGGAGCAAGTATAAATTGTGTATAAAAGTGGTCCTAGGATTGTGCCTTGGCCTACACCGCAAGTAATTACTCAGGATGGGGATGTATTTTCATCAATAGTTAATCTTTGTTTTCTGTCTTGTAAATAACTACTCATAATGTCAACAGCAGCTCGGCCTAAACCCACATATTTCAATATGCTAATAAGTGCTTTATGATCTAAGGTATCGAAGGCTTTGCTGTAATCTAGGAGTACTAAAGCACTTACTTTGCCTGCATCAATTGATCGAACAATGTCATCAATGATATGACTAAGGGTAGTACAGCAACTATGGCCAGGTCGAAATCCTGATTGTTGGAATGGTAAAATAGAATACTCATTTAGATGAGTTCGGAGTTGTTTTGCTAAAACCTTTTCTAGAATCTTGGATATCGTAGGCAGAATATTTATACGTCGCAGATCTTTGAATGTGGAAGGGGTGTTAGTTTTCGGTATAGGAATTATAATTGACTCCTTCCAACAATCAGGAAACCGATTTTGTGTAATACATTAATAATGTGTGTAATATATTCTAAAAGAACTGGACAACATAATTTAATAGTCCGAATATTGATATTATCAACACCAGTGCCATTGGTTTTTATAGAATTAATTATTTTTTAAACCTCAAAATCCGTCACAGTAGAAAATTCTAAACGAGTTTTAAATTCAGCTTTGGTATTGTTATTGTAGAAATCTAATGTATTTTCATTTGCTGGCAACTGTTTAACTTGAAATACAAAATAGTCATTTATTTGATTCACATCCAGAAGACCAGAAGGAATTTTAACTTTACTTTTACCATAAACATTAAGTTTCTTTAATTCTCTCCACATTTGCTTTTTATCTCCATAGGAGTTTTGGCACATAAATTGTACATATGATTTTTGTTCAGTACGAATAACCTTAGTGGTTAAATTTCGCATACTTTTGTAAAATTCTAAATGAACAGGATTTTGGGAATGTTTATAACGTTTGTATGCATTGTCTCTAATTTTCATCATTTCCTTTATATTGTATGTTAACCACGGAGTTTGTTTTTTAGATGCATGCATTTGCGTAAGCGGCGCATGGATGTTGAGAACAAACAATACATTATTATTAAAAAATGCAACTTTCTCATTAACATCGGTAATATCATATATTATAGAAATCTAATTTTTGCTCGACATTGTTTCAAGATGGACGGAAAGGTTCGTTCGCTCTCCGAATGTCGATTAAATGCAAGTGTATCAAGTGATTATAAAGTTTGCTCAGCGTGCATTGATGTCATAGAACGTGATGAGTTATTGTGTTGTATCTGCGACGGTGACTTCCATCGCAACTGTGCAAAATCAGAGGATAAATACGGCTTATCAGCATGTTATAAGTGTGAAAAAAATGGAATCCAAAAATGCTCACTACAAGTCCTAATTGCAATGAAGAAGGAGATCCTAGAGCTCTCTAAACAAGTAAGTCCTCAAAAACATCACATTTTCAATCAGGACAAGAAAATTAAACAATTAACGGATAATTTGAACACCATAAAAAACAATAATAATAGCAACGCCGCAAACCAACGGAAAAAGAAATTAAGAAATCCACAAACTTGGAAAATTTGGCACCAGGGGGATCGACTGGTATCGAATCAACTAATACAAATATAAAACCTCACAACAAGGCCGATGATGACTTATCAACTATAAACAAAAACATCGAGCAGCGAAATACAATTCACCCCAAACAAAAAGAAACCGAAGAGGCCGTTGAACCCAACCAAAGAAATGTAAACAAGGACTGGGCTACAGTAGTTTCACGCAGAAGAAACAGTAAATCGAATGCTTACCGACTCAATGATATCAGTTGTAACGAGGATCTACCAGTAGCAGACGTGATAACGCGGAAATGAATTTTTGTATCTCGCCTCCGTAAAGATGTGGATTGTGATAAATTAAAGTCATATCTATCTAAAGCCGGTGATTTTAAATTCATTGTGGAAAAAATGAAACCGAAGTACGAAGACGCGGATTACTCCTCTTTTAAAATTGCACTTCCCGTGGCAGCGGAAGACATCATAATGAACGAGAACTTCTGGCCGAAGAATACTTTCATTAACAGATTTTTCTTCAAAAATAAAAAACGATCGGAAAATTTTCAAATTCCTCCATCGAAGAATTACCAACGATAACAACGGTTAATAATTCAATATTTAGACTATTTCATCAAAATATACAATGTTTATCTACATCTTATCTAGGCCTGTGTGCCGTAGTAAAGGAAATAGATTGTCATATAATGTGTCTGTCTGAGCATTGGCAAACAGACACTCAATTAAACGCTTACAATTTTCCCAATCTTAATTTAATATCAAGTTTCTGTAGATCTGAAAAAGAACATGGTGGTGTAGCACTATATTGCCATAAAAACAGTAATGCAATTGCAATAGATTGTAAAGGAATAACAATAGCTAGGGTAATAGAGTGCACCGGTTAATGTAAATGGCTCAATTATTAATGTGTTTGTAGTTTATAGACCACCAAATAATAATATAAACATTTTTTTGAACAATTTGATAATCTAATAAGAAATCTAATGTCGCGAAACAAACCATTTTTCATACTAGGTGATTTTAATATAGACATTTTAAAACTGAATACTACCAGTGACAATTTTAGGGAAATTTTAAACACATATAACATTAAATATTTGATTACAGAACCAACGAGGATAACATTTCAATCACAATCATGCATTGACAACATAATAACAAATGTTTCATCGGAATTATGTGTGCAGACCCTTAACACTGCATTATCAGACCACAAAGCACAAATTCTTGATTACCGGATGACAAACGAATTAAAAAAACAACCACCTGTTAGAAAAAGAATATTTTCTAGTAATAATATTGAGCAGTTCTGTCAAAATATTGCTTTGGAGACGTTTAAGGATGTATACGATAAAACATCGGTACATGACAAATATAACACTTTATTAAATATATTCCTAACCCATTTTCATGTCAATTTCCCAATGAAAACTGTCTCAAATAGGGACAGAACGATCTTTAAAACTTTTAATGCAGATATACTCAGAACCGAAAAAGAGTCGCTATTGCTTTATCAAACACTTGCATCTCACATGACGGAATATGTTCCAATATGTAAACAAAAACAAAGGGAGTATAATAATTTATTATCGGCGGAAATGAATAATAACATTGAGTTTAAAATGACTCAGTCACGAAATAAATCCAAAACTTCATGGCAAGTCATTCGGGAAGTCACCGGTAACCGAAAAAACAATAAGATCCCCCAAACATCTAATATGCAAACATTGTCGAATGACTTTAACAAATACTTTAACGAAGTAGCCAATAAATTATTGAATACAATAAAAATCAACGACAATGCGGATGAAATTAATAATTCGCTCAATGAACACACAATTTTCTTGCATGCAACCACATGCGAAGAACTAGTAAATATTGTTAACACTATGCCAAATAATAAAAGCGCAGGTTACGACGAAATATCCATGTCAATTGTAAAAAAATGTATTATTCATGTAGCTAAGCCCCTATGTAACATAGTTAATACTATATTAGAAACCGGTATATTCCTTGAGCAATGCAAACTTTCAAAAATAATTCCTATATTTAAAAAAGGTGATCGAGACCAACTGGATAATTTTCGCCCTGTATGTATACTACCCTCAATCTCTAAAATAATCGAACGTGTGATGTACTCGCGTTTTATAAATTTTTTAATTAAATTCAACCTGCTATCACCATCCCAACATGGATTTTTGAAAGAGCGGGGAATCGAAACAGCACTTTTTGAATTTACAAACTGGATATTATCAGCCCTAGACAATCATGAAACTCCCTGTGGTATATTTTTGGATATATCTCGCGCTTTTGATTGTATTAATCACACACGACTTTTATCCAAATTGTACCGATATGGTTTTAGGGGGGTTGTATTCAACCTCATCAAATCATATCTAACAAACAGTGTTCACTACACACATGTGTCCGATAATATGGGCTCAGTCGCTGAATCGGAAAAACTTATTATAAACAGTGGCATTCCCCAGGAAAGCATACTCGGTGCACTTCTGTTCATCATTTATATAAACGACATGCCAAACAACATACCAGACAGCATGATTTTAAACTACGCAGACGATACTACTATTGCTATTAAAAGCAATACTCTTCAGGATCTGGTACAGCTGGGAACAATAAATATGAAAAGAGTTGATGAATGGTTCTCAGGGAACCACCTAAGCTTAAATAATGAGAAGACAAGATGCGTTGTCTTCAAAATAAATCAAGCATCACGCACACCCGACACACTTATGCTCAATAACATAAATTATAAACTTCACCACTGTTCAAAATTTCTAGGAATTTATGTCGATAAAACATAATCTTTTGCAATGCATGTATCGGCAGTATGTGACAAAATAAGTAAAGCCTGCTACGGATTATGGGTGTTAATTAAGTCAACTAATTTCAAGATTACTAAATTATTTTACTACGCCAATGTGCATTCTCATTTGAGATTCGGTATCTTGTTCTGGGGAAACAGCTCAACGTCTTATCGAGCATTCCGTCTGCAGAAAAAAGCTGTCCGTATTATGCTTAAATAAATAAAAATAAATAAACGATAGTTGTAGGGGCATTTTCAAAGAAAATAAAATACTAACTCTATATGGGCTATACATTTGTGAATGTGTTGTATTTCTATTAAAACACAAGCAAAAATTTAATGAAGACCTGATGTTATCACAGTATAACACAAGACATGGCCAAACTTATATACTACCCAAACAAAAGTTATCAAAATATGAAAAAGGATGCCATTACTCCGTTCTAAAAATTTTCAATCATCTTCCATCTAGTATAAAAAATATTATGAACTTCAACATTGCCAAACGACGGCTTTTTACATTAATCTGCGACTTGGAACCATACAACATTAGTTTAAATTAAATTAATGGGGTGAAATTACGGCACTAACATGCCTTACCTGTATATATATTGTAACATTTCATTATTTTAAATTAGTTTAACTTTGAAAATGATCCTAACCGATCGAAACACGTGTCAGGCAACTGATAATAAAATTATGGAACAAAACAAGTGTTCTACTTTACCCAATTTAAAAATATGGTTCCATCAAGAAAGTAGCGCAACAAGTATTCAGTATAGCTAAAATAACTACTATGTAAACTATAATTAAATCTGAATTTATTTTAAATTTGCATGATTAGCTTTAATGTCCTTTTCTGTTTGTTTCGGCAGCGATATTTTTAATTTGGAAAAGGAATTGGAAAATTTATTAAATATTTTGCAAACTTGGCTAAACCGATGATATAACGTTTAAAAATAATTCAGTTATTAGTATTAATGATGCAGATTACCAAAATTCTTTTAACTTGTGCAAAAACGTCCTGACTAACCAGCCATTACTTCAATACGCAGATTTTTCGAAACACATCTTGCTGACCTATACTAGTACTCAGGCCCTTGGTGCCGTTTTATCACAAGGCAAAATTGGTGCAGATTTACCAATCGCATATGCTAGTCGAACGTTAAACGATTCTGATTCCATATAAAGTATATCGTTGTGATCGATCTTTTGGACGGGGCGGAGAAGTTTGGTTAGCAGCGAAGGACACTCTTATTACAAACGAAATAGTTATCAGTGATAACATAATTAGTAATCTGAATATTGATCTGGTATGTTACAATATTATAGTAATAAATATATACCTCCCCAAACTCTTATTTCATCTTACGAAGTACTTTTTAATACCTTGGAACCTCAACTTCTAGTTGATGGCGAATTTATCATAGTCGGTGATTTTAATGTTGCTGCATATCCCACAACGCAATGTAACAAATGTCTTACTACATCAAACTTGATCAACTTTCACTCCGCGTCTCAGCTAAATACATGCAAAAATATATTTAATGGTACGTTAGACTTAGTAATAAGCTCCTCTAATCTAAGTTGTACTGTTACTCGTTGTAATGCACCGCTGGTTCCAGAAGATAATTATCATCCCTCACTAGATACAATTTATCATAATGCTACAGGAAACACTGCTAATAATTTTCGTTCAGCTAAATCTACGTACAACTTTAAGAAAACCAATTTTCCTCTACTTTACAAACTCATTGGTGAAACTAACTGGGATCCTGTTGTTAACTTGAATTATCCCTACTTGGCTTGCGAGGAGCTCCAGAAAATATTAAATGATTATATTAAAATATGTATTCCAATAAAATCTGAAAAATTTCCTTCCTGGTTGTCGCGTTTAGCTATCCATAACGTTAAGCGCAAGCAACACTTTCGCAACATTTTGTATGCAAATATTTAATAATAATAATAATAATAATATGTTTATTCTCAAAATAATAAGAGGGTTACAATAAGAATAAACGTGCCTCACAAAGATCAATATCTTGTGCGTGAGTGTAACATATGACATAGATAACAATATAAACTTAAATATCTACCTACAATTAATCTAAAATATAAAATACAGATTTATTTACAATTAAAATGACATATATATGCAGCAAGTAAAATATAAAATTAATCATTGTTTGAAACAGGAAAAATAAAACTGGAAAGAATAAAAACAGATTTAAGATTTAAGACATCGTTTAATAAAAATTGTCGCAGTTGGAATCCATTGTATATAAAATATGTTTCTTTAATTCAGCTTTAAATTTGTGTTCCGAATTTATGTTTTTGATGTGGTCAGGTATTTTATTGTACACTTTGGGTAACACGTAGTTGAGTGATCTTTGGCTAAAGGTGAAATTCATCTTCGGAACCACAGCCATTTTGTCTCCTGTTCTTGTGTTATAATTATGTTTACGTTTACTTAAATTGGTAGAGCTCGCATATATTTTTTTTTCCAACTTTATAAAAGTAATGTTGTCGAATATTCAAAACGTTGGCTTCCTTAAATAGTAAGTCTGTTGGATAATCTTGTGGTTTCCGTAAAATTAATTTCAGAATCTTCTTCTGAGTTATTTTGAGTGGATTCAGATAGTTGTCCCGGGCTGTGCCCCAACAAGTGAGACCATAATATAAATGGCTTTCGACTAGTGAGTAATATAATATTTTTAAAGCGTTACAATCATCCAAGAATCCAGATAATGTTCTTAGTTGGCACCATATGTATCTCAACTTTTTGATCACATGTAATATATGTTTGTTCCACCTTAAATGTTGGTCAAGAATAACTCCTAAATAATTTATTTCTTTACTGATGCTAATTTCAGTTATGTGTCCATTTTCCTCTATTACTAGCTGTCGAAAAGGCGGTAAAGTATTAGCATTGCATGAAAAGGGTATGAATTTAGTTTTATCAACATTTAAGGATAGCATGTTATATCCTAGGTAATGAAAAATACTTTTAAGATCTTCTTCCGACTTTTTCTTTAGATCGCTCCAGTTAGTGTCATCATAAAAAATTACTGTATTATCTGCAAATGAAATGAGGGTACCATTTGATCTTAATTCTAGTAAATCATTTATGTAGATGAGAAATAAGGTGAGTCCGAGAACGGTTCCTTGAGGGACACCGCACTTTATCGTGCATTCCATACTACGATGACCATCTAATTCAACACATTGAATTCTTCCAGTTAGATATGATTTCAATAATTTGTTTGGTAGTCCTCTAACGCCCATCTTATCTAGTTTTTGTAAGAGAATGTCATGATTAACAGTATCGAAAGCTTTCTGTAAATCAATGAAGACACCTAGGGCCTTGCGATTACTGTCGATACTTGTATATATTTTTTGTAAGAGGGTGTGAATAGCGTCTTCGGTTGACATTCCCTTCATAAAACCGAACTGGTTTTTATTTAGCAGTTGAAAAGTGTTGAGGAAGTTTTTTAATCTATTATTTATGACATGTCAAATATTTTTGCTAAATTCGATATAAGGGAGATCGGTCTGTAGTTGTTAATTTCTTCCCGGTTTCCTTTTTTAAATATAGGTTTTACTAAAGCCAATTTGAAGTAAGAAGGGCAAGTACCCTGGTTTATAGCAGCGTTAATTATTATTGTAAGGGGTAGTGCTATTTCATTAATAATTTGCTTTATAAGTATAGAACTTAATTTATCTACGCCACAGGTGTGTGTAGCTTTTAATTTGATAATAAGAGATTTTACTTCAGATTCGGTCGTTGGATGTAGAAATATCGATTTATCGAAGACATTTTTCAGCTCATACTTATTGCTTCGTCTTTTTATCCCAGCAGCCAAGTCACCGCCTATGTTAATAAAATAATTGTTGAATACGTCTACAATTTCTTGTGTTTTTGTTTTACATTCGCCCCCAAAACGAATTCGATTTATGAGGAATTGTTTTGAAGACAAACCTGTTGCATGTCTGACTGTATTCCACAATGATTTTGCATTCCCCGTGCTATTATCAATCTTATGATTATAATACTCTGTTTTGGCTTTGCGAATCTCATTTTGTACTATAATTTTATATTTGTTAAATTCTTTTTTTAGTTCCTCATTGTATGGTTCCTTAATTAGATTCCTGTATAATTTGTTTTTTATATTAACTTTCTTCACAATATTGTTTGTTATCCAACATTTTCTTTTTATTTTGTTGCGTGAAATTTTAGACACATGTGTACATTCTTTTATTTTAGTTATTAATGTATCTACGAATACGACGGTTTTCATTTCAACATCATCATATTGATTCAGGTAGCTCCAGTCTATCAGGAATAAGCAGTATTTTAGTTTCCTCATGCTAAGGTGTTCTCTAGTTCTACAGGGTTTATATGTTAAAACAGGCTTTCCCGGGAAAACAAGTTTAAATCCAATGAGGTAGTGGTCTGTTATTTGAACTTCCACAATAAAGGGAAGAACGGTTTCAATATACCTTTGGTACTGTTTCATAAATATGTGATCAATGCATGTGGTGCTAGTTGTTGTTACTCTAGTTGGTTTATTGATTAGTGATATAAATCCCATTTGGGACATGGAGTCTAGGTATTTTTGGCTGAGACTATTCTCCTCATTCATGATATCGATGTTAATGTCACCTAAAAATTATTATTGATTCATCCGTTTCAATGTTCGCTATATAATGTTGGAGTTGTTCTATAAATATATCGGCATTTACTCCATGATTCCGGTATATTGCTATTAGACATACTTTATTTTTGTCTATCGAAAGGCTTATATCAATAATTTTTATTTCATCAATTAATATGCACTTATGTGTAAAATTAATTTTGTTGTTTATATAAACTATGATTCCATCTGATTTATTGAAGTTCCCCTCATTGTATATAATTGTAAAATTGTCTAAGTTATATAAATCAGTGTTTGCTATCTGCCATGTTTCAGTAAGTACGATACAATCAAAATTATCATCAATTTCAGAGAGGAATAACTCAAGTTCATCAAAATTTCTGTTTATGCTACGGATATTTTGGTGCATTAATCTGAAGTTGTTATTTTCTCTGTTTATATTAAGAATATCATTTAATTCCTTGGCATTTTGTAACTCGTAGGTCTCAACGGAATCACATTCAAACTTTGAGATAAAATGGTCCGTGTTGGTTAGTAACTAACGAACTTCATTTTTCTATGTAACATCAAAACACCTAGTAATTGCATAATCAGTAAAACAGTGACTTAACAAATCCATTAAAATAACCAAGTAAATATATTAAGAAAACTGTGCCGCACATCAATTTATAAAAAAAGGTTTATCTCGGGTATAAAATGAGAAAATAAAAATTAAAGTACAGATACAACATTAAAACATCAAAACGAATAAAATATTCCTAAAATTTAATAAATCAATATGTACTTAAGCTAAGTTAAACGAGAATTATTGGATAAATTAAAATCTAGTGTAAATTAAGACAGAAAAATAAAACAACATACCTAAATTTAAGAAAAATGTCTATGCTAAGTATACATTAGTTATAACATAAAATAAATTAAAACCGAGCCATAACTTAACTTATTTTCTACTTTTTGTAAAGATGTTTATTTTTTATTCTCTGTTCTAACATCTGCTCTTGTTTTTGGTTTCTGCTTATCAGTTTTAGTTATTAGTGCCTTAGAAATATTTCTTTTGTCACGTTCTTTATCATTATATATGGGGGATCCTGGTACAAGTTTACATCTCGATGTAGCTGGTGTTGGATAACGAATCGCAGTTCCTGTTTATTATTATTTCATTTATAGGTGTAGCTGGAGCACTATTTATTTTTGGTTCAAGTTCTATAAGACTCTCCTCTAAATTATCTTCAGACAATTGATCCACTGTATAAAAGGTACCGTTTATAAACAACCTCTGTCCCTTTATAGAACAATTATTTTCCTTATTTTCTTTTGCCTTTTTAAGATGATGCCTCAAAATTTTTTGAACTCTTCTCTCTTCAATTGATAGGTCATGATTAATAAATATGTTTTGTCCCTTTAGTTTTGAGCACTGGTGTAATATTTCTTCCTTTTTTAGATAGGACAAGAATTCGACTAATATGGGTGAATTTGATTTGTTGCCTAGCATATACAAATTATTTAAATCTCTTAAGGTGATTTCAACTCCCAATAGATCGCTCAGTTTTAAAATAACTTGAGTGGGTATTTCTTTACCACTTTCAATATTTAGCCCGAATATTATTACATTATTTTTTCTTTGTTTCCTTTCAATTGATTCAATTCTTTCTAATATACTCTTATTTTCATTTTCTAGATCAACTACTTTTCTATTTATATCTTCAATTTTTAGTAATACTCGTGTTTCTGATGCCTCAATTTTGTTTATTAGGTCATTCCTTGTTTTAATAATTTCATCTAATAACAGTTTCATATCCGTCATACTCGTACTTTATTTATATGATTGACAGTACTAGTCAATGGTTCAATGGGTAAAGGCGCATACACCAATCAACCACGTCCGAAAAAGACCGGTTCGAGCCTCAATCAAGGCTGTTAGACCCTTATATTTTTATTTATATATTTTAAACATATAAATAAAAATAGAATAGAATTATTAGTTACAATTTTTGTTATTATTAGTTACAAAAAGTGAATAATTTATATTTCATATTTTAATTATAATAAGACTATTTTAAATTACAAAAGGGAGAACAATGGACAAACTTCACGTCAATGGGTCCGTAATGACGACTTTATTTAAATATAAACAAGGGTGTAGTAGACCACGGAAGGGTAAACAGTAGAAAACAGAGGAATTTAAAGGAATATAAGAAAGCAAGCGAACATATGAATTAAAATAGGCGACGAGCGTACTGTACTGGACGAGACGTACTGGCCGCAAAAAGAAGTGAAGGTCACTGAGCCACGGGTCTTAATCCACACGTCGATCTTATTAATTAAAATTAACCGACTTACCAATAATATATCGGAAATACAGTAACACTATTGTATTCACCACTGAATTAACAATTATATATACAAATTTCACAGTAAAGGAGAGCGTATTAACTATGTAAATCACAAAAATTTAAGAGCACGATTTCACTCTACTGAAAGTTCCACGACATCGATTTGTTTAATATACAGCGATATACCCATTATAGAATACTTTGCAGAAATAGCATCACTGTAGACTTTAGTAACTATTTATCCTCGATCGAAATTGATATTAGAAAGGATCCCCAGAAGCTGTGGTCATTTATTAACGAGCGTAAAGGCAAAACTTGAATACCCGGTATTATGAGAGTAAATAACATAGTGATTAATCATCCCCAAGATTTTACGAATGCCTTTGCAGCATATTTTTCATCTATTTACTCAGCGAGTACTGTTAGACATGATACTACCCACTTACCTTTAAAACACGAACCAATGTTATTAATTAAAACTTTTAATCTAAATTCCTATCGGCAACTAAAGCCTTAAAACGTTAAGAACGTTGATGATATTAATAACTATCGTCCTAATTCCTTGATTGATAATTTTGCCAAAATATGTGAAATAATGTTATACAATATCATATACAACCATATAGCACGACGTTTATCTTCAAATCAACACGAATTTCTTAGAGGCAGGTCGGCGGTAACTAACTTACGCAACTGTTTCTGATACCTTGGATAATCGTGGGCAGGTTGATCTTATATACACAGATTTATCTAAGGTCTTTGACATTGTGCAGCACGGGATATTCATTTTAAAAATTGCATAAGTTCGGTTTAAGTGATTGTGTGGTTAAATTGTTAACCAATTATTTATCAGGTCGAAATAACTTTGTGAAATATAAGAGTTTATCTGTCTACTAGTGGTGTACCACAGGGCTCAAACCTTGGTCCTCTCTTATTTTTAATATTTTTCGGCAATATTACTCAGTGCATAAACTCTGAGTGTCTCTTATATGCCGATGATCTCAAACTACTTAGGCCTATTAACTGCCTTAATGACTGCCTAGCCCTGCAAGAAGATATTGATTCCTTGCATAACTGGTGTACAAATAATGGGCTTTCATTAAACATTAGTAAATGCAAAATTATGTCTTATAACAGAAAACGTAACAATGTCGTATTTAATTATAATATTGATATTGATAATCTAGAACGCGTATTTAATTTTAAAGATCTGGATATTCTTTTTGATATGGACTTTCATTCAATAAGCGTATTGGTCACATAATTGGCAACAGTTATAAATTATTGGGTTTCTTGTTAAGAAATACTAAACCGTTTAATTCAAAATTAGTTAGATGCTGAAATTGTCTGAATATGACTATGACATTGTTTATGAGAAAGGCTCCTTAAATAAAAATGCCGATGCACTCTCTAAAATCGAACTGAATATCAATGAAGGGTATGGGACAAAACTGGAAGAACATTTGAAAAATTTTTAAAGCAGTGAAAATAACCACTCCTCCATGATAAATTCATGTAAACAAAGAAGAAATTGATGGAGTAACCATTCATTCTATCTTAGAGCACCCTATAGTACCCATTCTCATTGCAAACAAACCAGTAAATCTAGGCGAAAACCAATTAATAATTGCGGAGGTTAAACCAAATATTAGTTATTTATTTAAACAAAAGGAAATTCATATTTATATTCAATTTTCTAAATCTAATTTTAATCAAGAAGTTGTTTGTTGTCAACGAATATGTTGCCCCCAATACTAATTAATATCTTTATTTTGAAAAGTATATGAAAAATTTGGCAACGTAAAATATTTTAAAAATTCAAACATTAAAAAGACTAAATGTTCAAGTTTCTTGTCTCATGTTGAAGACGATAATGATATTTTAGAAACCATACAAAATTACTATGAAGGAAAAACTAATCATCGCGGTATAGACGAAACTGAAGCAAAATTTAAAAAAAAGGTATATTATTGGTCAAATATAGAACTATACAAGATTATATTAACGAATGTGAATTTTGTCTCCTTTCTAAATACAATCGAAAATCTCTTAAACTTAAATTTAATGATACGCTAACAGCAATGAAACAATTCGAAATTATTCACATAGACTACATAGCTTTAGAAAATACAAAATTCCCTACCGCAATAGATTCCTTTTCCAAATACGAGCAACTGTACAAATTAAATTCTTATCAAGCCATACAGGTAGCAACTAACCTCATTAAAATACTTAACTTAATAATTTCGGACAACCACTTTCAATTCAAAAACACTGTAATCAGAGAACTCCTATAGTTGCACAAAACCCAAATTCATTTTATTTATAAGTTTACAACACCCCAAATCAATCGGTAATATTGAACGCGTACATTCGACCATAGTCGAACATTTGAGGTTATTAAACAATCAGGATATGTACAAAAATGAACAAGTCGAAATCAAAGCCCTTTGCGCTATTTTGGCTTATAACAATACTCTACACTCTACAACCAAATGAAAACCTTTCGAAATCACTTCCGGACACATTGATAATAACTCGCTTTTAGACATTGACAAAGAAACCATTTTAACTAATAATTATGTTCAGATGCACAAAGAAAAAGTAAAATTGTTGTATAGGAAAATTAATGAAACTATGAATGAAAATAAGACTCAAGCCATCGCCAAAAGAAATATAACTCGGGAAAGGATCCCGGAAATAAAACCCAAGCCATCGCCAAAAGAAATATAACTCGGTAAGAGATCCAGCAAATCCCAGATAACGTGTATGTTCAAAATTAACAAAAGCATTGTAAGACGAAAAATAAGTATAAATACGAAAATATTCAAGATACAAAACAGCAGAAATCGAGACTAGTCATCGTAATCAATCAAGCAAAATTTATTTAGGTAACATTAAGAGACCAAGAGCAAATAAAGTTCATTCCGAAAATATTTAAGACTTTGCAATTTTTATGAATCATTTCAATAGCAAAAGAACAACCGAAAACCTAAACATAACAGAAATTAATGATAATATGTTCCTTGCTCCATTGGACTATTCATTGTGTGAGCCAAGACCTTCAAATGAGTGGAGGCATTGCTCAAGATTTTAAATTAAGATTTGACAGATTAAAGAATTGTCTGAGGTTTTTGCCTCAGTTGTATTTTCTTTGCCACCTCAAAGAAGACGATAGATTCATCATTTACCTAATTACTAAAGAATCATATTTTGATAAATCTACCCTAGAATGTTTAAAACCTTAATTACCCTCAAACAATTGTGTTCAGATGAAAAAATAACTAAATAAGCCTAAAATAGGCTGCGGTTTAGACAACCTAAATTATGATGTAGTAAAAGCAATATTAACTTATATTTTTTCAAGTTCAGACCTAGAAATAAACATTTGTCTTGGCACACCTAAACCAGATTAAAGTGAAATTTTCAAAATTACCCTATCATACAATTTAATTACTTTTAGGCTAATCTTCATCAATCCTGTGATTTCTTTTGAGATCAGAGACATTTCGGAAAATGCGAGATTGCTACCTATAAAATTAAGAGTAGCGAAATTATTTGAATTTGAATCGTCAGTATCAATTCTTAAGAGACAGCACAAGTAATACATCAAAATTTAAAAATGAACTAAGAAATTACGAGAAATTATTTAATTATTCACATAATGCTATAGGGGACAAAATTAAAACGATAGAATTAAGCGCCGGAAAAATCGTGTTACAAAAGGTCTGATTAATGGGCTGGGAAATATTATTAAAACGATTAGCGGAAATATGGACGGTCTCAATGATGAGAAAATTAATGGAATCCTGGGACATATCATGTCTAATCAAAACAACCTCCAGAACCAACTGAAATTTGGGTACTGTATAAATATTTAATAATAATAATAATAATGTTTATTAATGGTTTAACCTTTTTACAAAATTCTACAATCATAAATATTACAGTATATTTAGTACTTAAGTAACTTAACCTAAAATAGAGTAAGGTATTACTAATGCGAACAATAATGAATTTAGAGAAATCATAAACTTTGCGTGTGAATTTGAGAAAATATTAAAATTAGTATTAAGCGAAACTGCATTCGAAATACGCATAAAACGTGTTATAGGACTATTAAGTAAAAGTCAACGAGAGATAGGAGATCGGAACATTTAATTTCACCACTAATGATTTTAAAAAAAGTAGACATGTCGGCATAAATTCTTCTACAGCATAGAAAATCAATATGAAGACTGGATCTTATTTCTACAAGGTCAATATTATTGCTATAGCCTAGTTTAAACGAAATAGATTTTAAGAATATATTTTGTATATGTTCAATTTTATTTTTATAGATAACCTGATGTGGAGACCATACACAAGAGGCATATTCAAGATGGGAACGCACAAATGCCACGTAAACTAATTTATACGCAGAATATGATGAAGTCTTTTGACATCCTTTTTATGTAACCTAATATTTTAGAAGCGCGATTACAAATTTAATTAATATGATCTTCAAATGACAATTTGCAGTTAAACAATATACCAAGCTCTTTTATTACGCTCACTTTAACTAATGTGTTATTATTAATTTCATAATAAAAACTATGCGGCGATTTCTTATGCAAAAAAGTAATAGATTTACATTTTTCGGTATTAAAAAATAGATAATTTTGGCAACACCAGTTATAGATAGAAGTGATATCACTTTGAAGCAACAAACAATCATTAAACGTTACAATTTCTCTATACAATTTTAAATCATCGGCAAATAACAGAAAATTCGAGTTACAGATTGCCTGTGAAATGTCGTTGATAAAGAGAAGAAACAGTAAGGGTCCACAATGAGACCCCTGCGGTACCCCAGATGGAACCAGAATAACATCAGAGATATGATTTTTTATTTTAACACAATGACTGCGATCAGTTAAAAAACTCTTAATCCATCTAACAACGGATTCATGAAATCCAAAAGCATACAATTTCAAAATTAAAACAGTATGATTAACTTTATCAAATGCCTTGGAAAAATCTGTATAGATAGCATCTACTGAATTTTTATTTTCCAAGGCATTGATGATAAATGATTCGTAAACCAATAAGTTTGTAGTAGTTGATCGTCCAGAACGAAACCCATGTTGTTCTTCATATAAAATATTACTGCACATCCAATGAATTTTGATAGATATAAGTTCATCGAGTAGTTTTGTTATTGCTGATTGAATAGAAATACCCCGATAATTTGAGATATCATTCTCAGTGGCGTATTCAGGGGGGGGGGGGGTAATTGGGTAATTACCCCCCCTAAGAATTATTTATTCGCTTATTTTGTTTATTCTTAAAAATCACTAATATTTGACAGTGCATTTTTCCATGTACACAAATTAAAATTATCTGCGCAAGCACCGTTAGAAAAGTGATGACTTCCTTTGCACGGGGGGTTCCCCTTTCTAATAATACCCGACATATATTGATACTATTCGCCTCTTTGATATCGTAAATCGTTACATTGTTTTACATTAAAAGAGCGCGATTCACATTTCTTAGTTTAATTTATAATATTTCTTGTCTTACTTGGTTTTAATGTAAAAGATAGAAACCGAAACTGTTTACGCGTCGCATGTAAATCCTAAATTTTTAGTGATTGCTGATAAATTACCAATTTATTATAATTCGATCAATTATACATAAGGTATTTTTTCGATTTTAGGAATAATATATGCATTCTTTTAAATTAATTTATTCCGGATTTTTGTTGTAATTAAATTAGTAAATGAAAATTGATAATCTACGTTGGATTCATTTGTTCAGAAAATTAAAAAAACACGATTTTTCAACAAATAAAGATCGATCTATGTCAACAGTCAATTTAAATCATCCATCTACATCTTCATTGACATTTAGCAGTAGAAATCTTCACTAGGTTGTTCCCATCATGAGAAAAAGAAGCATACAACATGTACATATAGTAATGTTGAAATTTACATTCATATAGTTAAATTTAGTAATGTTAATCAAATTGAGAAATTTCGAATTTTAAATTGTAAAAGATACTTTTGTTTTACCCTATTCTGTACATAAAAAGGAGGAAGGATATTAAATATTACTTGTCTGGAAAACATTTTAGACAATTTAATTGGTTAATCTTTTCTAATCATTTAAACAGATTCTTTTGCAAATATTGCTTCTTTTTTACAAAATTTGGTGGGTTGCACCAACAAGTGCCATTGCAAAAATAAGTATCTCAGACAGTATCTCAATATTCTAAATTATCAGGTAAAAATTTTGTGTTATAAAAATATTACCATAAAAATTCAATTGTTTATGCGAAATTGTTTTATAAAATCACGAGATATAAGAAATAAATTAAATATGGAAAGACTTCGACAAATTGAAGAAAATAGACATAGATTAAAACCAATAATCAAAAGTATCATATTTAGGGGAAACAAAATATTCCCTTACGAGATCATCGTGCTGCTGGTTCTCTCTTAAATACAAAATCTATTACAAACGAGGGCAATTTTTGTGAAATTCTACATTTCGAATTGCATCTGGTGACAACTTTAAAAAATCATTTGGAAAACCATTAAACATATTTCACAAATGTCTCTTGAAATACAGTGACTTTGAGTAAATAGAATAAATAAAATGAATCTTGCTCTAATAACTTTATAAATAACACTATTGATGTTTTATCCAACAAGGGAAAAAATACTGCCACATCTTTTAAACAATTTATAATGATGCAGTCAATATTTTAAACGAATTACAAATTTAAATGACAAAACCGCGAATTACCAAATGCCAGAGGAATAGACCAAACCTGGATAAACCTATTATAGCAGATTATTTTTATTTATCTTTTTCCCTTTTATCCATTATGGGTGTCAGACTTATTTTCTACAATATGTCTCAGTTAATTTCTTTTACACTTCTTTACCACTGTTGCGTAGCTTGTGCTATTTTCTTATTTCTTTCCATTCTATTCCTTTTCTTTCCGCTTTCCGCTGCTTGATGTACTTGCTCGTTCCAACCCTTCCTTGGTCTTCCTAATTCCCTCTATCTTTCTTAGGTATCTCATTTCCATTGCATTGGTTTTTCTGTTATTACTCTTTGTGGTTACTTACGATTCACTACTATAGTCCATCCGTTGGATCTTCCGTCCTACGTCACAAACTATCGCTTTAAAAAACAACGAAAGTTTTACAGTGCGTTCTTTTTCTAACGCATTTGGTTTACTTTATCAGACTGAATGTTTTTGTGTCGTTTCTCGAAGCGATATTTTGTGACGTAGGACGGAAGATCCAACGGATGGACTATATATAGCAGTTAATGTCTTTTATATACTTCTGTTTTTATTGTTTTTGTATACTCTTTTTTCTCTAAGAATGATTTTTTATTGTGTTGTAGATCATTCCTGCTTTGCCTAGTTTTTCATCTTTTTCTGATTCTATCTTCCCTGTTTCCTCTAGTGTTGATTGGTATTTAACCCTATTTTGTGATTGCTCTCTTTTGATGATATTATATTTATCTTTTCCAGCTCTTTTTTGAATATTTCCAGGTTTTCTTCTGAATCTGCTATTAATGTTATGTCGTCGGCAAACATTAATACATATTTGCATTTTTAATAGTTTTTAATATTTCTATACCCTATATTTGTGCTTTCGGCTCTTTGTTTGCTATTTCTTATTGCTTCGTCATTAAGTGATGCAAATAGTAACGGGGTTAATATACATCCTTGTCTCAGTCCTGTTTTGGTCTTGAACTCCTCTGATTATTTATTTCCTATTCTTACTTTATTTTTGTTGTTTCTTTATTATATTTATAATGCTTTTTTTATCCTTCTTGTCTCGAGTATATGCCATATGTCCTCTCTTCTTACCCTGTAATACGCTTTTTTAGGTTGATGAAGCATATGTGTAAATCTTTTCCCTTTTTAATCATATTTTCTGTTAATTGTCTCATTATGTATATTAAATCTTGTTTGCTTCTATTTTTCTGAATCCGTGTTGTTCTTCTCCCAGCTGTTGATCTAATTTTCCTCTTATTCTTGCTTCTATTAACCTAGTAAAAATTATCCCTGGTTTGATTGTGAGTGTAATACCTCTGTAGTTATCATATATTTTTGTGGCTCCTTTTTGTGTATGGATATTATAATTCCCTTGTTCCATTCCTCGGGTATCTTGTGATTTTTGATAATGTCATTTATTATTTCCAAGAATTCTTCCTTCCCCTTTCTCCATATATTTCATTATTTCGGCTGTGATGTCATCTATACCTGGAGATTTTCCTAGTTTTATTTTTTTGATTGCTGCCTCCAGTTCTTCGATTCTTATTTCGTTGATTCCTCCATTTGTTTCACCTTCTACATCTCCGTGATGGTCTGTTTCGGTTATTTCATTAAAGAATTCTTTCCATCTTTCTAATATCTTCTTTTCTTCTGTTATTATATTTACGTTTTTATCTTTTATACTTGGCTGGGTTAATGTATTTTAATTGCTCATTTGTTTAATAGTGCTGTTAAAAATCTTTTTGTTTTCTGTGAAAGTTTCTTTCAGTTTCTTAACGAACTGCTCCCAGGATTGCTTTTTTGCTATCTTGAATTTTTGTTCCACATTTTTATTTGCTATTATATATCTTCTATAATCTTATTCTTTCCTTGTTTCCTTGTTTAAGTTTTCCAATTCTCTTCTTTTGTTTTTACAAATTGTTTTACCTCTTCTGACTATCACCTGTTTTTCTTCCTCTGTTTGTTTGATATAGTGATTGTTTCACATCTTTCTTGGGCTGCTTCACTTATGATTTCTTTGATCTTTTTCTTTTCTCCTTCTATTTTGTATTTTTCTCTATTTTTGATTGGTATTCATTCCTAGTTTCTTTCTTTTCAATTTTTGGCTTTATGTGTTTTTTTATTATTGTTTTCGACTTCGTATACTTCAAGTTTTCAGCTTCTGTGTTAATTTATATTTTTACCAAGTAATGGCCGCTCCCAATTTCAGCTTGTCTTATTACTTTAACATCTTTCACCTTTTCCATTCTTCTGCGTCTATTAAGGAGTAGTCTTTTATTTCTCTTTTCTTAGTCTAACTTCTCTAGTGTGTTTATGTATGTATTTGAATTTTGTGTTTGTCACAATGAGGTTGTTTGCTATACATAATTCTATAATTGTTTTTCCATTTTCGTTTCTGTTCTCATCTCCATACTTTCCCCTGTATATTTTTTGCTCTCTCTCTTCTTTTAGTTCTTTGTCATTTCTCTCATGGAGTCTTTAAACATGCTCTTTAATTCCTCCATTATCACATCGTTCTTAGATATATTTAGATTTTCATTCTCCGTGAGTTTTTTTTCTGTTTTCATCTTCCTTTGTTTTATTTTTGTATCCTGTTGTTATGACAACGTTTTGTTTCACTGCTTCGTTTTTCTATCTTTTTCTATTCTCCATTGCTCATTTGGAATCCTTGGAATCCATAATTAGGGCTGTCGATATCTCTTTCTCTTTTTGTACTCATTTGTTTCTTTATTTCCCACTTCCTTTTAGTTTTATATATTTTAACACTACTTATTTACTTTTTTATGGACTTTTGCATGTACGTGGTTCGCTGTTTTAAGTTCCTCTGAACTGAACAGAGGATTATTATCGAATTAATATATATTTACCTCTCCTGAATAATATTATTACAGATCTGCATTATAGATTTAATAAAGACACGATGAATTTGTTCAAATTTAACACAATACCTAGTGTTTTATTGATAACAAACTGGCGAAGATTTAGATGTCACTTCAAAATCTGTTGCAACATATTTAAATAAAATTTTACCTGAAAACGTAACATGTGCAATAGCAATTAAGTGTAAATTGGCATTTTGGAAATTACAATGGCAAAAGAAAAAGAAAATCAAAGAACAATTACCAGAAAATGCTTTAGATGTATACAGAAAATATGACTCGAATATTTACTGAACATAAAAATAATTTTACAAATATTATGTACTCTTCCTGTTAGCGTTGCTTCTGCAGAAAGAAGTTTTTCTGCACTGAAAAGATTCAAATGGTGGCTGCGAGCCACTATGTCTCAAAAAAGTCTAACCGAGTTAGCTGTATTACATATTCATTGATATATGGATATTAATATTGACAATATTATTAAAAAGCAAAGAAAATCGTTTTTTTAATAAATTTAGTTACAAAAATCTGTTTCAAATTTTACAAAATATTATTATGATTTTATATGTGCTATATTCATTTCGGGTGTGATATTATTTTGTTTATATTTAAAAATAATAGAATTATATTTTATTTATTTATGGAAAAAAAAAATATTTTCTTTTTTTCAAATTACCCCCCCCCCCCTAAGCCAGTTGACTGGAATCGCCATTGATCATTCTTACTACCGGCTTTAAAAATAGGCGTAATATAACTTCTTTTCCAAAGAAATTGAAAAGTACTTGTAACTATAGAATGATTAAAAATGATAAATAAAGGTAAAGTTAAAGAATATACACAATTTTTAAGAAAGATATTAGGTATACCATCTGGACCTGAACTGTTGCTTAATTTCAATGAGTTAATGGCATTAAATAATTCTACTTGGGAAATATTAAATGGTGAATGTATTACTTCTTTGTCATAGTTAAATGACGGTACTTGTATTGGTGTGTCATAATTATAAACTGACGAGAAAAAAATTGCAAAGAGATTTACACATTGTGAACCCTCGTTACTGGTCTGGGCATTATAATGCATGACACTTGGAAAATCATGATCATTATTAGTGTTTTTTACAAAATTCCAAAACTTTCTAGGATTCTGATGTATGCTGCTATTTATGGATTCTATATATTTATTACATAAGTAATCTCTTAAATGATTACAACGGGATCGAAGCAGTTTAAATTTCTGGTAGTTTTCCGAAGTTTGATATTGCTTATATTTTTTATGAGCATTTTTTTATCGTTAATTAATTTGATCATCTCTTTGTTAAACTAGGGAGGGTAAGTGGAACGCCTAATACACTTAGTAGGAGAAAACATTTTGATTCCATCATACAAAAACTTGTAGAGAATATCGACCGTAGATGATATATATTGATTAAGAGCATAATAATTAGTTTTTGTAAAATCATAAATATATTCCTCATATTTGATCAGCTGTTGTGGTTCATTAAATTTAAAAGAAATAAGATAAGGAATATGGTGATAAGTAAAAAATCCTTCGTGGGCAAATATTAAACCTAAAAATACATTAAATAACCAATTAGGCTAGTAAATATAGATAATAAAAATTAGCATTAGCTTCAAATTGGCTGCACAATACCATACTGCACAAACTATAACTATTTAAAGTTCTATGACTCTATTTTCTACAGCATTGAATTATTTTCTGACCATCCTAAAACCTGAAATATGTTTCTACAGAGTGACATGTTTTTTACTAACCTTCCCAAAGCCTTAAAAGCTTATCAATATATCAGTGAGAAACAAAAACATTAGTTTCAGCATACTTTACATTTATTTCCTTTTCCTGTCTTTTGCGTGAATAAATGTTTCGGCATAACTCTACAAAATTAAAATAGATATTACGGCAGTAAGCACAAAGCTAACTAGTCCGAACTTTAGCTTTACTTGCTACATATTAGAAATGATTTTACTGAGTTTCCAAAAATAATTCATTGTAATTAATAACATATTTAAATAGCCAAGATAAACTAGGTTCACTTGGGCTTGATATAATTTTATGCAGTCTTCAATATTTTTGACCTTCCCATTACTTTTTTACGTACTCTGCACAATATTATGACAGCGAAGTAGTATATATATATATATATATATATATATATATAATAGTGATATAAAGAAGCAAATTATATTGCAATAGGAATATAGTTAGAGACGTAGCGAAGAGTGTTGTGTGCAAGGAAACCGGGCTGCTTTTCGAAACAGAAAAACTGTGGGCTGCCGGAACACATATGTGTACTCAGTGAGAAGGATAAAGAAACAGTAAAGCCAGAAGAAACTACTAAAACCATCTACCTTAAGAAACTGGCCCAGGAGCTATATCTGCACTGCAATGCACTATTGAAATTCCTTGACACTCCACTTTTTCCTACTTTATATCCACCATTCCTCCTCTATTGATTGAAGATACAATCGGTACAAAAGAATCCTTATAGAACCACATTGTGGTCAGAGAGAACATCAATAAAACAAAAGCGAGACAGCTGTGCTCTTTGATATCGAACTCAAACTGTACGCTTCAATACTGCTCTTACATTTGTTATATCCTGAAACTAAGCCACCATTCCCAATATCTTTTTATGAGCAAGTGGTCTTTGTTAAAAAAGACAGATTCACCTAAACGAGAAAAGAGTATACCAAATTTCATCCTAATTAAGTATAAAATATCTGGACATAGGTAAGCAGAAATTGAATGCACTAAATAAAACAATATAAGGTCTGATTAAAGAGCGCAAGATAAACGTTTAGAATATGATACGCAAATACATTTAGGACAAACACAATATTGGAACGAAATTAAAAAACTGATCAAATATAGGAAAACAGAGTTGTTACAGAAAAGGCTCATTTTATTATCTTGTTTACCAATTTACTCATCCATACTTGTTGGTACAATCCTTCTATACATCTTCTAAAATTATGAAAATCTATACAATTCCAATCGTTCAATTAAGGATATGTATGTATTTTAATTTTAATATTATAAAATGTTTTATTAACCATCGCCATAAATTAATTATTGCAATCTATAATTGGCAAAATTTTATATCACTAAATTAAATTTTACCTCCATAAACCGGTGAATAAATTATGAATGTGTTAATAAATGCGATAGCTCTTATTTTATTTGTTTCCGCGGGCGGAATGATATCATTCTTTCCAATTATAACGTTGATCATAAAGGGAACTTTTATATAACAAACTTTATCGTGGGGCAATTTCTCGGTCGCGCAATGAAAAACGAATTAGCCCGAATTAAACAAGTTTTCACGGATCCCAAAGGTATAGAACTCATTCGAGATGATACCTACACGTACATATACCAAGTTTCGCGTTTCTTTAGATCATTACTCTTTCGCCGTTGCAGAAGTAATTTTAAAATAAAAATTCCGTTTGAAACTTGCAGCGTACTTGACGTACGGTTTTTCCGCCCTAATTCAATTTGGACTTTCCTTTTCTGTCAACTACTCCGATTGCGGTTTGAAGTGGAGTTAGTTTTACGTCTCGTAATAGTAGTGGAAAAATTGTTAAGGGTCTATTAGTGTCTCGATTATTACTCCACTTTTCTAACATGGGCTACCGAGTTTATAGTCTTCGACTTACACTGATATACCTTAGTTAAATTGCGTGGACTCGCGATTGAATTTTTATAACTATCATTAATTAAAATATACGGAGAATAATAATACGTGAAGCGTAATGATATAATAACATGTGGCGATGATGTAATCTAAAACTAAGCATAAATTAATAATATATATTTCTTATAAATAAAGTTAATTATTATGAAATAATAGGAAGTCTATTGTGGACACCAGGTCACTCCTCTACCCCTAGATCCGACACACCTGTGGAGGAGAGTGATTGTGATTTTTTACAAGGGTCGCTGCTCTTCTGCGTTTTATGCGTCTATATACTAATGTCACTACACAGATTACACAGGCCTACATTTTTTTTCATGAAAAAATATTTCAACACCTATTACTGTCCTATAGTAAATGGGATATGCTGATCACGAATCTGTGCTTAGTTCTTTCCCAGCACCTCAGATTTTCAGGAAAAGTGTGTGTTTTACAGTGCCAAAAATAATGAGAAAATATTTATTGACATTATATTTAATAGAAAATGGCACTGTAAAATTTAGTTGTTCATTAAAAAAAACAATGCAGTATAATCTACCTTAGACAATCGTTGTTTTTTTTTAATAAAATCGTTCTCTTTTTCCTTCAAAACTGCGATTTGTAGTTTTTTTGTGGATTTTTGCGAGCGAGTCCCTCTTCAAGGTCCAGTAGTAATCAGCCATAATTCCAATATCCCATCTTCCTTGGTAACGTCCCTCCACATCCCCTTTAGGTCTTGATGAAACCTCTCTCCCTGTTCCTCGCTGACAGCTTTAAGATTTTCGGGAAAAGAGTCCACGTGGAAATTCAGAAAATGAAGTTTGTCGTTCATATTGCATTCCATTTTTTATAATTTTCGACCATGTTGGCCTTGTTTGTAGTTTGGACACTTGTTGTTTCCAAAGAAACTGTCTATGACTTCTACGAAAGAACTCCATGCCTCAACTTCATCGTGGGTCATTGAATTTAAGGTTCGTATTTCAGGGCCTACAAAAATTCCTTCTTTAAGTTTAGCTTCAGAAAGTGCAGGAAATTTGTCGCACAGGTATTTTTGTTTATTTAAAGCTTTGACAAACTGCTTCATCAATCCTAACTTTATGTGAAGAGGAGACAAAAGAACTAATTTTGGGACAACTTTCATTCTTTCTTAACGTAACATAAATTTCGTGCTCAACTGTCCCACTCGCACAAAAAAACATGGATACTTTATGAACCCAGAGTGCTGACCCAAAAGCATGGATATTATTTTGAGATCTCCACAGGGTTGCCAACAATATTCGCTATACTTTATTGTATTTAGCAACAGCTCAAGATTCTCATAGGTTTCTTTGATATGCACGGAGTGAGCAACAGACACCGAGGCATAAGTATTACCATTGTGCAACAAGGCTCCGTTCAGGCTTCTCTTAGAAGAATGAATGTGAATGATGTGGAATCGTAATTGTTTCATGACTACTTCAGGAATATTATTACAATACACCAGTGAACCCTTTTGAGAGAAATATTCGCGAACTCTTTTTCACGATTCCTATACCATGAAAATGTGGTTCCTGGAGCCAACAGATTTTTGTCTTTCAGTCGTCATCCTAAGATTTGTGCATTATCCTTCTATAGGCCAAAGTCTCCCACTAAGTCATTTAGTTCAGCTTGGATAAACTGTTGAGGTTGGTCTATATCAGGATTGAATTCACCTTCATCGGTTTTTTCGTTTCAACTTTCATCTAATGATTGCTGTTGGATGATGAGAAAATGTGGAGGAATGGGAATTCCTAGTCCATGAGGTGCAGACGGTGTATCAGGGTACTGAATAGTATGTTTATTTTTCGAATTGAAACCCTTGACATCACAGTCGTCTCAATGTTTTTTTTTGTTCTCTCCATACCATAAGAATGCCAAAGGGTAAAAAGCTACGTGTACCTTTTGTCCACTTTCTCAGTAGCTCGACACACTGAAAGCCCACTCTGTGTGTCTAAGGTTTGTCCTGATCACCAAGCTTTACACTTATGTTTCGTTGATGCTTTGTTATCGTTAAATCACCACACACGTAACAAAATATATCAGGACTGCTTTTGCACTTTCTTGATGACATTATGACGTACTAAGCACTGAGAAAACAAAACACAACTCGATGCTATAAACAATTGACGTGAACTAACCATTTTGTAAACAACTGCCGATGTCATCAAGTTGACCTTGACAGATGCGAAAGTGAAACAGTGTTGTCATTGAAATGAAATAAACATAGTAGTATACTAAAATATTTTCTATCGATGTATTTGGGAATTGGGGAATACACTGTGGTGCCTTTTTAGTTGGATGGTACAGTTATTAAGTTTGTAACTCCTAAGTTTTGGGGTCGAAAGACTCACTACCACCGGGGTTCCATACATTGTTTCTGTTTGGGGCACTTTGTAGTTCCGGAAGACAAGGCCACATTTGTTTGGTTGGATGATGTAGATGCCTTCGAGGTCATGATTTGGACAGGTGATCTTTAATTTTTATTGTTTTATTGTTTAATTGTATGGTATTATGCAGTGAATTTGAAGCTAAATCTCGTCTTTATTACCTAGAATTACTGGCATAATTATAATTATTTAAAGATTTAGAAAGATAAACATATATTTCAAGGCTGAAAAGGAAGGTTTAAAGAAAACAAGGTGATATTCATTTTACTTAATTCATTGGTTATTTCTAGAATCTCAGTGGGAGAGATTATTAAGAAAATTTCAAGTTCTAAAGCTAGTTTAATTGGCAATTCTTACTTCTAAATAATTTTTTTAATACTTTTGGAAACTATGTACGCATTTTTTACCCTTAATTCCTCATTTTTGCAGCCCTAAAATATGTTTAGAACGTCCACAATCTTATATTAAATTTACCCAATTATGTCTGGAGTGAAGTGAAGCTCGATTTTCTCCGTTACAAAAATGTTGTTAGGTATAATATTTACTTGATTATTTCTGAAATCTCAGTGAGAATAGTTGCACCCCAAAAAAATTGGATTACCCAGTAGATCTAAAGCTGGTCTACAAAAACTTTTTGTTGATATTTTGTTTATTCAGCCGTAATTTCATTAATACTTGTATGATCTATGCTGACAATTGTTTCCATATAAACGAAGTAAGATAGGAATAGTAAATATGAAGTCGTCTAAGACCAATCTATTTTTTTAAATTCTGTTTACAAATACGTTCATTAGTGTTGTGGTATTTTTTAGATTTTGAAAGTTTGATAAAAATATTCTGAAACAAAATAGGCAGTGTAAAAGTAATTCATTGCCGCAAAAACAAACTAAGTTAGTAGTAACACTCGCAGATATTACCAACAATTTAGATTTACTCTATGGTGGTTTTATATATATATATATATATATATATATACGAGGGCAATCCAGATAGTGATAGACGTTTTGGCCTGGCGCGGCAGTTGGCGGTACTGGTGGCACCATCTTGGCTACAGAATGTTTCTACACCTAGTACATAATCAGACGTGGTGACTAAAGCATCGTGCATATTGTACTTTTTATACAGTGACGTTTTAAAATAAGCGCTGCAATTGAAAATCCCGCCATTTGTGAAGTACGTGGTATGATAAGGTTTTTGTTCGCAGATTTGTGATGTGTTCGGCAACAGAAAAATGAGTGAAAGCCGAGTGAGGCAGTGGTGCATTGACTTTTAAAATGGCCGAACCAATGTTCACGATGTGAATTGTTGGTGAAAATGAATGAAAAAATCCGTGAAAATCGTCGTTTCACGATTACGGAACTCTCAGAATATTTTCCCCAAATTTTACGGAGTTTAATTCATGAAATCGTAGTTGGTAAACTTGGATACCAACAATTTTGTGCCAGATGGATTCCGAAAATCCTAACGGAAGACCACAAAAACAAAAGACTTGCTGCAGCACTGACATTTCTGGAAGAGTACGACAAAGGTGGAAACCATGTTATCGATCGTATCGTAACTGGTGACGAGACTTGGGTACAGCACGTGACCTGTGAAACAAAACGGCAGTCGATGTCATGGGGTCACACGCATTCGCCCAAGAAACTGAGGAAGTGTCTGCAGATGCTGTCAGCAAGAAAAATCATGGCTACTGTGTTTTGGGATGCTCAGGGAGTGATTTTCGTTGATATTCTTGAACGTAATCAAACAATCAATTCAGATAGGTATTGCGAAACACTCCGAAAATTAAGACACGCGATACAAAACAAGCGTCGGAGAAAACTTAACGATAAAATTTTGTTTTTCCATGACAACGCTCGTTCACACACAGCCAATCGTACTCATGAGCTCATGCGTGATTTTGGATGGGAAATTTTCAGTCATCCGCCATACAGCCCGGATTTGGCTTATATATATATATATATATATATATATATATATATATATATATATATATATATATATATATATATGTATATATATATAGTTATGCAAGTTGTGCTGAGATTCTAAAACTTAAGTATTTCTTTGGTCACTTTTTGAATCTAAGCTATCTTATCATACCTGCAGTTAAACTTGTTCAAAAGTTGAACTAGTTTTAAACTAGTAGTCTAACATTAAACCATCTTTTAAATAATCTTAAGGATTCGATATCACGACTTTTAAATTTGTCCGTTTACCCAGATTACCGATAGAACGAGAAGTGTGTTTTTTATCATTAAAAAACTTTTATAAAAGCTTTTACCACTGAACTTCTTTTTGGTCTTCCACTACGAATACTTTTTCAGAATCTTTGAATCAAAAACTACAGTATTCTTAGAGAGACTTCTTTCCTTTTGCCTTTCTAAACCAACTCCAATATTTTAAAAAGGATTTGTAATGGTTTCACCTCAAATTTCTGAACAGTACCATACTTCTTGCTCCACCTTTTTCTTTAAAGTCAAATATATTTAATCACTTTTCAGTTTCTATTTTAATTTTTTTTTTCATTTATCCTCCTAGCTCAAGAAGTTTAGTTTTCATCACTTGACCAGAATTTATATTATATTTTGAAGGATAACAGTTTTTATAACAGCAGTTATTTCTAGCCTTCAACTACCAATACCCTTACCAGAATCTTTGTTTCAATCAAAAACTCCAGGATTCTCTCAGAGGCTTTTTCTTGTTCCTTTCTTATCCAAGTCTAATATTTCACAAATGATTTGTAATTGTTTTTTCGTATATTTCTATAGTACCGAGTTTCTTGCTCCTCTGAATATTCTTGGAAGTCAAATCAATCTTTCCAGTTTCTATTATAAATTGGTTTATCCATATATTTCCTAGCACGATGTTTGCAGGGACAGATATGAGAGTGTAGATGTATCGGTACCCAAAATTGAATGGTATTTATGTGCAGAGTATCTTACGAATATATGAAATCCTCAAGAACAAAGATATCTCTGATGAAGTGATCAAATGGAAAATGAATATTTTCACTGTATCCCAAAATACAATAAAATTACGTTTGGATGATATTTAAAGCGCAGAGGAGACAAGAGTTCTTATCCACAATTCTAAAATTCTGTTTCTTAAGCTGGTCTTGTATGTACTAAGATATGAGATCTAAAGATTTGTATAGTATTTGTATATTGAACTAACATAATTAAATAATTTTATCAAAATTTTGCATATGGAAAAAATTATATAAAACATTTTTATATCATGTCACTATCAATGATCAATAACTTTAAATTAAAAATTTACATTTCATTTCATTTGATTTCTTTATTTCCAGAGCAAATGTGTATACATTCATGGGAGTGTCAAGACATAATTCAGATATATAGTCATAAATATAAAACTTACTAACTAAAAAAACAATTTAAAATGGTGTGATTACATTTAAAAGTAAGAATTAAAAATAGCATGCACAAAACATTAAATAAATAGTCAACTGATAAAATATATAGTCGACTGATAAAATGAATAATAATAGACAATGTCAAGTATTAAATTAATGAGACAGTGTCTATCGCAAATTACTATCACAGTGATTTAGAAATTCTTGTACAGAGTAATACGAATTTCCTGTTAATAAATGTTTCATTCGTTTAGTGAATGTTGGTCCATTTAGGTTTTTAAAATGTTTTGGGAGCGCATTATAAAGTTTTCTACACTGCACAATGTGCGAGTTATAGTAGTAACAGTGTTGGTGTTTAGGTATTCTTAAAGTTCCTTCCCTAGTATTATATTTTTGAAAGACTTGACTATCTTCAAACAAATATATATTATTGTGTACAAATTTTACTCTTTCATAAATGTGCAGGCTGGCAAGTGGCATCATCCGCAACCGCTTGAAAAGCAAGCGACAACTGGTGTTCGGTTTTTGGTTACCTACTGCTCTAACAAGTCGTTTTTGCATAGTAAATGCTTTCTTCCAATTTTGCTCCGTCGTATTTGCCCAAAATATGATTCTATATGTAATTTGCGATTGGCAGTAAGACATATATACCACACGCGCAGCTTCTTCGTGTAAGTCTTTCCGCGTAGAATGAATGAGGTATGAGTATTTTGCTATTTTTGAGCATAGATTATCAATATGATTATTCCATTTTAGATTGCTCTGAATAGTCATGCCTAGAAACGTTACCTGGTCTGATTACTGTACCATTTCTCCGTTCAAAAGGATAGTTGTGTGGTCAGGTATTGATTTGTAATTAATGATATAAGTTTTTGCCACGTTTACGAGAAGATTGTTATTTTCCAACCAGATGCTTAGCTCATGTAAAACTTCGTTAGTGTTATCATTTATGTGAGATATTTCTTTATCACTGATGCTGATAGTAGTATCATCCGCAAACATCGTAATGTGGCTATTAATGGAAAGTGGTATATCGTTTATGAACAAGAGAATTAGTAGAGGGCTTAAAATACTCCCCTGTGGTAGTCCTACTGTCAATTCTATTTGATATGTGTACGTTATCATTTACTTGGATCCGATTGTTACTTGGATCCGATTGTTGAGATATGATGCAAGAAGGCGATGACAATTTCCTCTTATTCCATAGTTATAGAGTTTGCTCAACAATAACTCATGTGGCACGCAATCAAATGGTTTGTAAGATCTAAAAAGATCGAAAGTACTTTTAAGTTTTTGTTGATGTTGTCTAAGATATATTTTAGAAAATTCGCTATGGCATGTATTGTTGACCGCCCTTTACGGAAGCCAAATTGTTCCTTACATAAAATATTGTTGTGTTCAAAAAAATTATATAGTCTTTTACATACTATTTTTTCAAATATTTTCGAGAACGTCGGTAATATAGATATTGGTCGGTAGTTGTTTAGTAAATGTGGGTTTCCTTTTTTTAATATCGGTGTAATTTTGCCTGTTTTTAGTAGTAATGGAAATGTGCCTTCTGAAAGAGATAAGTTAATAGCGACGGTTAGTGGATTACTTATACTAGTTATTATTTTCCTAAGCACCAACGGTGTTACATTATCTATATCTAGAGAGTTACTGGGTTTCATTTTAAGTGTGGTTTTTATTATTTCATCTTCTGTTACTGGATAGAGAAATATGGAGTCAGCCACAAATGCGTTTAATGAATAATTTGAGTGAGTACTACTCATATGAATTTTGTTACCAACCGTACCAAAATACTGGTTCATCAGATTAACTATTTTAGGTGGATCTTCTACTTTCATATTATTTTCGTTGTCAATAATATAGCTCAGGGTGTCTGGTATATTATTTTGCGTTTTTGATTTGAAGATGTTCCATAACGTTTTACTTTTATTATTTGATTGATTTATTTTCACTGAATTATAGATTCTTTTTGCTTGCTGTAGTGAATGACTGTATTGTTTTTTGAGATATTTGTATTTTATATGTAATTGGTTAGATTTTGTATATTTGTACAGTTGGTAACAAAACTCCATATCATTTTTCATTTGTCGAAGTGAATCAGTGTACCATGGCGTTTTTGATTTGAAATTGTTTATAATTTTTTCTTTTGTTGGACAACATTGATTGTATATGTCTAAAAAGTGTTTGTAAAATTTATTGAAATAGTCTTCGGAGCTTTTGCATTCCTCTAATAGTACTTCCCAATTTTGTTGATGTAGAATATTATTTAGTGTGTCAATTTTGTTTGATTAAGATTTATTTTTTTAATTGTTTTCTTCTTAAACTTTCCTTTTGTTTTAATTTGAATTAATTGACCGTTATGGTCGGAAATACGGGTATCAATTACTCTTGCGCTTATATGTAGTATGTTTGTTATAATGTGATCTATGCAGGTTTTATTTGTATGAGTAATTCTAGTGGGGTCATTTATGGCTAACTCCAGATTATAACTATATAGTAAATGTTTAAAGGCAGATGTTTTATTTTCATTTTCATTTAATATATCAACATTAAAATCACCACCGACCAATATATCAGTGTTTTCCTTTATTAGGACATTTTATAAAACATTCTCGAATATACGTAAGAACTCACTAAAATTTCCCTGGGGTGGACGATAAATGCACAAAAAAATTATTTTCTTATTGTTCTGAACATATTCGGCACTCGCAATTTCGATTGATCCTTCCAAAGAACATTGATTGATATCGAGTCTACAGTTGAATTTGTGTTGGCCTGATGATAATATTGCCGCTCCTCCACAACTACGTCCTAGGCGATTAAATGATGATACCACTTGGAAGCCATTAATTTTGGGGAAAACTTCATTGCTGGAGACCCAATTCTCTGTAGCTAAAAACAAATTAACATTTAGTTCATCCAACATTATTTCTGTCTCATTAATTTTATTCCTAATTGATTGCATATTATGATGTAATACAGTAATTGATTCAAATAAATTTGATGTTTGTGTTAGTCTTTCTTTGTTTCTTTTTTGCTCCTGTGAAAAAATCGGGTTACATAAGCTCCGTTTGGCCATATTTTGGGGTCCATTGCCTTGTCGAAATGATGCCTGTCGATTGTAACTTTTAATGATGCATAGTGTTGTGCAAATTTGGATGGCAGAGGCTCGCATATAACTTCTGGGAACTCTTTTTCTAAGTGTGTAATTATGTGTCCTTCTTCAGTTGTAGGGAGTAGACGCGAGACATATAAAAACGCTTTCTTCGGAATAGCTGTTATATTGTGTTTGCTCAATGATTCACCAATTATTTCTTGTGATTTGTTATTTCTTTTCCGTTTTAATACAGTTTTCCATTCTTGGTTTGTAGTTTGTTCGCCTTCGGTTTTTTTTGCTGATTGTATCCGGTGTAGTGTCATTGATTTTTATTTGTTTGTTAAGATTATTTTGGCTCTACTCCTTTTGAGTTGTTAATGCAGATGTTTTGTTGTTGGGTTTGGTGATTGCCGCGGAGTTCTTTTGCGCGGTGTTTGTCGTCGGTTTGTCTGCAGGTGTATTCTCTGCAAATATATTGTCTATGATGAACGTTTTTTTGTTGTTTATAGGTTTCTACGTTCACTTGGTTCATATTGCTAGTTGACCGTGGTCTTGATTTTTGCAGATTGTCACTAATCATTTTATTTTGTGCGCAATTATCTTCGGCTAGTGTTAGTGAGATGGCTCTGGTTGTTTTGTTGTTGATTACTGACTTCGATTCCAGATTAATAAATTTTGATTTTAGTAATTTAATATTGTCTTTGAGGATCAAATTTTTGTCCTCCAATTCCATTATTATTTTATTCATGAGTTCTACTTGCCTTTTAAGTGAGATATTTTCGAGAGTTAGTTCTTCTTTCCTAACCTCATTTTGGGTTTCCGTTGTTTTGCAACATATTATTCTGGTAGCGCCAATGACTCATATGTTCTTCAGTTTACTGCTACATCTGAAGAAAAATTATATATACCATTTATTTTTTTATTAAATGAGGTATTGTTACATAATTAATATTTGTATCTCTTTATAATTTTATGTGTAGTCTATTTGAAAATACACATCTCTGTCTGTTATTATTATGTGCTAATACTCAATTCTGTCAGGCGGGAATCATTCTAAAAATATACAATAAGACGAGCTTTGCGTCACCTAAATTGCCGTCAGATGTACTGAGAGAAAAATTTAACAATACGTCTCCATTGTGGAAATATATTGGAAGAAAATGTAATTTGTGTGTTACCCCAGCCCATATACATATCCCTCCAATGGTGCGAATCGACGTGACCGCTCAAGCAAGAATAAAAAAGCACGCCTTCCATCCAACGTATTAAAAAAAATATATTTTCCAGAACGCTACAATTTACAATATGAACCGTGGATTACAAATATACACATAAACATTTATTTACGAATTAATGCCCGAAAGGTGAATACATTAGGCATCTATTGTTTGATTTGTATATTGGTAAACATGTAAGCTTAAATGAATAGGCGACGGATTTCACTGAATAGAGCTTTATTATGTATTAATTAGCAAACAGCCAATTTGATCATGTTTGTTTGCACGTATTAATTTAACATCTCCAGACGTTTTCATGTAAATCAAATATTGAACCCTTTCTTAATTCATTGAAAGCGCAAATTTTATAAGTATATATTAGTAGATGGCGCAAAATCTAAAGTTACAATTGTGTATGTAAAGGTGTTAGGCAGAGGCGATGGGAGGAGACGAACAGGGGACAATCGAATCATCTCTTTATTTAGGTATGTGTGAGCGTATGTGGGAGGAAAATGCCCACATATACAAATATATAAAAAAAGCTGAGGTTTTCCGAACGCGGCCTTTCTTCTCCCGTAAGATCCGATTTATTCGTACGTTTCGACTTCAAAGGGCGCAAATTCAATTTCCACATGTTCGGTCGGTGGGTAAGGTTTTATGTAATTAAAAGGGATTTACTTTTTATTATTTCGGCGCTGTGTTTTTGCTAGCTGCGCGATTACGCGGGCCTTCTGTGCGCGCACGTTCGGAACGTCTACTCATTAAGGGCGGATCGACTTCCAAAAAGTGTATACACTTTTACAAATACAATTTAAATGGTATTTCAATTCCCGCCTACCTTTTAAGGAGCTGTGGATTGAATTCAATAAATGTTCTCCTTTTGAAATTTATATTTTTATCGGAATATTGTTTTTGTATGTACATACATCAAAGTATGTATATGTTAATTATGTATTTTTTTATGATTTATTTGTTATTTTATTATACATAAAAAATGACATCTCAGTTATAATTGAGTTTGCTTTAGAATGTTGTCAAAAAAGGATTTTATTTGAAATATTCACGTACGCAGTAACAAGAGAACTAAATTATATAACCAGCTATCCTGTCACCACTACAAACCGCCAACGCGTATTTGTCGAAAAACTACAATTAGAAATCAATAAACCAAGACGCTAAACATGATTAAAACTAGTACCCGAAATGTACATCTAGCGAAATAAAAATTAATTGTGAAGAAAGTGTTAGTGTTGTAATGAAGTTTTAATCATACTTTCACGTAATTCAGCAACAAATTTCTATACGCTAAACATGATAAAGACAAGATTCATAAGCAGATATAAGACCTTCTAGACCAAGGAATTATCAATTCAGTACGTACCGTATGCGTTGCCCACAGTCGGTTTTATATCGACCACAGAAAAGTCAATGAAATCACCGTATCTCAATATTGGTGATCCAAAAGTCATTGCGTGTTCTGGGAAATACCAAGGTATTTTTATCTTCAGATATCCATGGAGAAGAGTTCTAAACCCAAAATGTCCTTCTCAGTCCCACATACAGCACCTGGCACTGGTTTTCGAACGCCTGAAACAGTTTTTTCTGTGACTCGGGAAAGACAAATATGCCTTTGGGAAGACTTCGGTGGTATAATAGGTAGTTGATTGATTGATCACCAAGTGATAAATAAGAAACAAATACAAGATATATTTGCTCGAATATTTGGTGCACATGGCCGATGGTAACTGAATACAACCATTGATGAGGCCTCTAAATAAGGTAGCAAAGCTACGTAACCAAATTGAATTAGGCAATATAACTGCCGAGAACAGTCCGTTAAAGTGAACAAAGGCTGCAACAGTTACAACTGAGATCCTCAATCAACAAGTCCAAGAATCACTTCAGCTTCACCGACCCCTCCTAGTTAGGAGCTGTCTTGTTACAGATCAGTGAGATGGAGGAGAGAAGGATTTTATCGTTTAAGTCGGCAAGGTAAAATAAGAGCGAGAGACGATATCTTAAAAATGAGAGAAATATCTAGCTCGAAATTATTCATATAGGCTCTACAGTTTCCACTTTGAAATAAGCCACTGTAATTAAACGAACTGCCAGATTTAATGAGCCGTAAGACCTGTTGGTCATGGTGACCTCCTAAACTGAATGCGATAGGCATCACTCTCACTCAAGAAGTGATTGAAGAACATCAGTACGATGCATATTCGCAAAATATCTGACCAAATGCACCAAGATTGGAGAAAATACGACCATCAGAGTCACTAGATGCACTCCCTACGTTCCCGCCGATTCGGATTCCCAAGAGCAGTGATAATAAAACCTAACTTTCTACTAGATATTAGCGTAAGCATCCTTAATAAGTAGGAATTGGTGCATTCTACACTCCAATATACCAATCCTACCGAGCACAAGAACCAAGAAATAAAAGAGGACCTATAAGTTTGCATGAAGACACAAGACGTAAGACCGTAAGCTAATCAAATATAAACAATTCTCTTGAAATTAAGCTCCCATACAAATGCAACAAGAGAAGTCACATCAAACTCAAACATATATAATTTTACAGCAGAGAGTCTTATGGTAGAAGACAACTGTGACCGAAGACACATCCGCCTTTACGATAAACAGAGCAGTCCAACACAATTTACAACATAACAACAGGTGGTAATTCGTAATTATGCTGTAAGAGGTTTCGAAAACTCGGCCCAATTCGCTACTGAATAAGGTAATATATACAGGTTTTCGCAAACATTGTCGAACCTCTGCACGACCTAACTGCCCAGATTCTTCCGCTTAAGTAAAGAAAAACCTAGAGGGATGTAATTTACCATAGACTCTTAATCAATGAGCTTTATTTAACTTCGGAGTCGATGAAGACCTCAGTTAGTGGTATTATTATCTTGTTACAGACTGGTGAGATGGAAGAGAGAAAATTTTTCGTTTGAACAAGAGACGGTATCATTTGAACGAGAGAAGTGTCCAGCTTGAAATTAATAATATGGGCTGTACGGTTGCAATGTTTTCATTTCTAAATCAGTTATTATCCCTGGGAATTAAACGAGCTACCAGACTTAATTAGCCGTAATCCCGTAGATCAGAAAGCGACCTACCAGAGTTGGTAAAAATACTTCCCTCTAAACTAAATACAATAGGAATATCTGTCATCTAAGAAACCATGAAAGGACAGCAGTACCATAAATATTTGCAAAATATCTGACCAGATTGTGAAGTATACGAACATCACCCAGAGTCACTGAATGGGTGTCTTTACCACCGATCAACGAAAGCCGTCGACTCTGTCGGTTCCCACCATTTTAGATTCCAAAGAGTAGCTCAAAATTAATCATATGGGCTCTACTATTTTCATTGCAAAATTAGCGACTGTCCCTGGGAATTAAACGAGCTTCTAGATTTAACGAGTCGTAATCCCGAAGACCAGTCAGTTACCTGGCAGAGTTGGTACTGAAATAGGGGTCTCTCTCATCCGAAATGTCCCAAATTAAGAACAATACCACCTTTATCGTAACTAGATGGGTGCCGATCAAACAAAGCCGTCGAAAGGAATCTCTACATTCCCACCGTTTTGAATTCCAAAGAGCAATGATCAGTGATAATGGACCTTAATTTGCTGCTGAATAATGGTGCGAGCAACTTTAAAACGGGGTAGTTTTTTATACCCTCAGACAAATCCTAATGAGCAAAAGAACCAAAAACTAAATAGTGCCTATAAATCCTGACACAGCAACAAGATGACAGACCGTGGGCCAATCAAATACAACCCATTCTCTTCAAATTAAGCTCCCGTATAAATGCGGCAACAGAAATTACACCAGAATAAATTTACCACGTCCAGCAGAGAAAGAGAGGGAGAGACTAGATTTTAGAAAATAATCACGATCGGTAACGGTAATACATACGAAAAATAGTCCTGCGCAATTTACAAGAGGACAACAGGAGTCCTATATTAGGCAATATATACAGGTTGTCGCAAATATCTTTACGTTTCTAAAAAACTGCCACGACTCATGCGTTCAAGTGAACAAAAACTACCAAAGACGCAATCAAGACTCTTAACCAAGAAGACAAAGATATCTCTGAGAGCACATCGCTGAAATATTTGGTGCACATGATTGATTCCAAGTGAATACAACCATTGAGGATACACCTAGATCAGAATATCATAATATCCTAAAGACACGACGCCAGCTGCGTAAGCCCTTATAGGAAATACAGGGTGCGACAGTATAACTTCCATTTTTCAAAACTTAATAAAACCTATTGAACAATTTTTATTTGTTTTGTATAATGTAGGCACATACATAGTTGTATTTTACACAGTTTTGAAGATCAAATCATGTAGGTGATGCCCCCCATTCTTCATACACTGAGTAAACCAATTTCTGGCTTTTCTCATGACTCTTGCGAGTATAGCAGGGGTTATGTTCGCAAATTGTTGGTGTTTAAATCTTGTAGGGTCTTTGAAAAGTTAAGGTAAATACTAGATTTCAAAAGAATCACAAGAGGCCAAATCGGGAGACCGAGCCAGCCACTCCAAGTCGTCCCTAATTGAGATTAGCTTTGAGAATCATAGATGCTCTTGAATTGTGAGCCATTGCACCGTCTTGTTAGAACCATAAGTTCCCTAAGTCTAACTCGACTAGTCGCGAAAGAAAAAATTCCTGTAACATATTTACTAGGGTGACCAGAATTTTTTTTTTTAGAATCAGCTCTTCTTCTGGAATTAGTCATAGTGATCCTTGAAAAATCCTGTTACCAAATATCAGGTCATTTTATTGATGTTTAGAGGTCGCTCAAATCAAAAGTATTATGAAAAACCTGAAAATCATTTCCAAAATCCATTACTAAGTTTCCGTAACGTACTTTTTCATTGAAAAACATTATATGGGAAAGGTTTGGATTATTAAACTCATAATATTGGCGGTATTTGAAACGCAGCGTGAATTTTTAGATGTTCATTTTGCCCAAAAATTTCGAATTTCCGGAAAACTAGACGTATAACTTCGGTTGACACATGACTTCATCGCTGTTTTTGGTCTTAAACACTAAACAATACATTTAAGACTTAGTTCAAGACCTTTGCGCCACTTACTGGAACCTCCCACTTTCTGTAACCCGGAATTTCGTCATGGTGCTCTGAGCGGCGATTTCAAGATTTTTGTCTTTATTCATTAAACACTTATGAAATTAAGTACTAACATTCTTATAACATATCTCATGTGGAAAACATGTTTTTAATTCAAAACGTGGTCAAGGTCAGGTTTTAACAATTGAATTTTTAATAGGTAGTCCAAGTATTTACATTTTATAGTGCTCTCACAAATATTTGGTAATAGGACTTCTTAAGGATCACTATGACTGATTCCAGAAGAAGAGCCGATTCTATTTTTTTTTTCTAGTCACCCTAATATTTACATACCGATCTGAATTCAGAAACAAGGACGGATAATTCCCGCTGAGGAAATTGCACATAACTCTGTGAGTTTAGGTGAATGCAAAAGTCTTTGATGCAATTCTCGAGGATAAGTGTTAGCCCAGTAGCACATGTTTTGTTTTTTTCGGATCCACACTATTGAAAATGGGCTTCATGACTAGAAAAATACGATAGCGTCCTCAGGAACGACTTTGAGAAGAACCACACGCGTTCCTCCGAGAAATGAAGTCACGTTAAGAAAAATCCTGCACAATCACCAACTTGTAAGGATAGTAATGAAGATCATCATGAAGAATCCTCCTCATAGAACAATCGGAAATTCCAAGGGCAGACGCCCTGGTGATCACAACACTGAAGCTCTCACTGTCTCTAAAAGACCAAGGGACTCAAGTTCTTCGTCTTTTCGCACTTGTAGTTTGTCTAAAAGTAGTGATCCAGGTAACAATTGATTTCTGATCCGGGACAGGGACCAACGGGGCTAAACTAAAGCGATTCCAAAAGGCGTAGTGGGTTGCGATCACAAAACATCCGCTTAAGAAGTATTCCAACGCATGATGGCGACTGAAATTTATTGGAACAATTTGTATAGTCCCCCCTCTCGAACGAGATTACTAGCGACTAAATGGCGCATATTTTAAAAAGGTTATGTTACCGCACCCTGAACTTACAGGGTTTCACAAACATTGTCGCGTCTTTGAATGACCTAACTGCCCCGATTCGTTCACTCAAGTGAACAAAGACTGCAACGGATAAAATTGAGATTTATATTCACTAAGTCCAATTCAGGTCCATCAACAACAGTGATTTTGTTTGAGATCGGTGTGATAAATGAGAGAAGATTTTATCGTTTGAGTTGCTCAAAATTAATCAATTAAACTAGCTGCCAGGCCTAATGAGCCTCAACCCCAAAGGACCATTCACGATCAACAAGCACTTTCAAGGATGCATCTACACGATGGTTATGCAGATGCATCCTCAGATGATGATTTGTATCCAGAACTCCTCTAGGACATGGAGAGAGGAAAACATCCTTCCCCAGGTTTCCCCCGCCCAAATGCTTGATCTACCTAGTTTGTGTAATATAAACTCTTTTTTCAAATCTATTAATACTATAATTTCAAATAATAGATGCATACAAGCCGTATGAGTTACCCCAGATAGACTTATAATGCCATTGTTAACTTTATTCGACTTTAACTCTGCACGGTTGTGATTACACATCATTCCAGCTAGAAATAAAAACAAAATTTAGATTAATTTTTTATAAATAATTCTCTGAGTCTGTAAATGTAATAAACTATAAATTTCTACAAAATTATTGCAAAATATATAAAAAGGCAATTTAAAGATTCGAGGTATCTGCAACAAGAATAATAATTTTCAAATAATGACATTTGCAGGAAAATTTTAGGACATATATTCGACCAGATACAGTTTTTAAGAAGAACCTCGTATACATTTTATTTTTATATTTAAAGCACACTAAATTCTCGGTTCGCTTTTTTCTATAAATATTGCATTATTGAGTCAGATAGAATCAATATTTAAATCAGAACATAAAAGCTTATGCTGCAAGAAATAAAATAGATTACTACCTTAGACTCCGCGAAAGAAAAACAAAATATAATATATCGAAAACAACAAAATAAATCACATCTTGTCAGCTCGTAGCTTGAAAAAACGTTGATTAATCATTGCCTTTAAAGTGCTGAAAACAAATTTATCTAGTGAATGAAATTGTCTACAATCGTTTCAAGAAAATGACATTAAGCTGGTTTAAAAAAAATACGGCCTTTAGTAAATGGATTTTTATAGGACGTGCTAAATAAAACTAAAATATTAGTCGACTACGATATTACCATAAATAACCACCGACATTGAATGAATGTGTCAACAGCGACAATTATAACAATAATAATGTATACATTAATTATTGTTCCATGTCAACAACATCCACGGTGAAACGTTTAAACGATAGATGGCACCTTTATGGTAATATCGTAGTCGATGGTTAACCCAGAGAGTTTAATACTCCTAAATAAATCTGGATTCCCTGCGCTGATGAGATCCAAAATAGATCGAAACCGGTCCGTGGCTGTTGTTGACAGGGAAGAATAATTAATGTTTAAAATATTCGTAAATTGAACTATATAAAAATATCAAGAATTATCAAGTGATTATCGAGAGTAAAATAAGTTTAAGTGTAAAAGATGACGTCTACAATTCACGAATGAGTGATGGTGGTGTGTGGAGACGATATTCGATCATGTTTGACACTTCAGATCATTTTACAGATTGCCATAATTCTGCCTGTCTGATTTGATGGGGACACAAAATATTGCAAATCTGTTCTGTTCAATGGTTCGTTATAGAAATCGTAGCAATTTCCAACTGCTTTAATTTACCTATTGTGCACTTTCGTAATAAATACATATGTATACAAAAGCCGGAATGTTTAATTTTTATATAAACAATTTCATTTAAACATTAACCACTAATCACGATTCAAAGAAAAAAGGTAATATTTTTAAAATAAAATGCTTAAGAAGCGTACAGCAGAATTCTCTAGCGAGAGACGTTAATGTATCTATTTATATTCTGTGTTCTAATTTCTATTAAAAAAAAAAAAAACTCAAAGAGCCTCAACGAGCTGAAATTAAGAGGGTTAACTTTTATATTTTAGGAATGGAATCCAGGTGCTTCCATCTGATAATTAACGTCCTAAAGTAAAGTTCGATTTTTATCAGTAGAGGTAGTCAGAACATTTTGAAGTCCATTCAGTCACATGAAAAATTGATGTCGATCAAGAAATAAAAATAAGGCGTGCGATTATTATTATCTTTTTATAACTTTCGATGTGTATTATCTTAAAAACGATTAATAGAAGAACCCAATTTTACTTTTGACGATGAAGCACTATTTTAAGTCTCCATATTTCGATGGTATACGATATTAAATCATGGCCGTAATTCGCTTAGTGATAAATTTTGTGATGGTCGCTTAAAATGGGTCCTTGTTCCAGAAGACATTAGTGCTGTACGTAAACGTATATTACAAGATCGTCATGTTGTATCCTTGGGCATTAGTGTGAGCAGTATACATTCAATCTTGCATTAATATAAAAAAATTATTCAAGTTGGATACCATAGAATCTAACAATCGCTCAAAAAAGAGACACGTGTCGATTGCTTGGGATGAAAGCTCAAGAAATACAGCTGTGGTGCTTCAGAAAACGTTTATGATATCGCAGATATTGATTAATTATGGATATGTGCCATTCAGACTGTTATAAATGCGTGCATTGGAGATATCTCAATCCGAATGGAAACACTTCTTTGGAAATTGGTGTATTGAGTATATAATGAATAGACTTCAGCTTTACTTTCAAAACCACGGACTATGTAATCATTAAAAATAAAAAGAATTGTTCCTGTGGAACGACCTGTTGACTTTCACTAATAACATTTTAAAAAGTACTGAATAACTGAATATACCGGGTGACCCATTTCAATAAATCCACTGGAATATCTGGACACATATGCGTCCTACAAAAAAATGTTCCAAATAAAAGTTTGATGGTTTCGAAAGGGCCATCTGATCCTATACAAATTTTTTCACCCGCACCCTCCAGGGGGCGGGGCAGGGGGTCAACTATTGTATCTTAAATGGGAACCCTTATTTTTTATTGCAGGTTCGGATTCTACATAAAAAAATATAAAGATTTTATTTGAATTTTTTTTTCGAATTCGTGATAGATGGCGCTGCGATCCACCTTCTCATTCGGTGAATAATCGGCCATTTCGGTTGATTGTCAGATAATTCAATGCAAGATTGAATGTATGATGGAGTTGAAGCAAGATGTCGGCGAGTAAAGAAGTCGCTAAAGATTATATTCAAAATAATGTGTTTGTGCAAAGTTTAGGCTTTAACCGGCCCTAAATGTGTAACGTGCAATACTATGTACCATCCTTCATGTCTTAAGAAGAAGAAGAAGGTTGAAATACTAGAAATAAACTGTTGCAAAGTACCTGAAATGTCACCTAACCTCGCATCTGTGGACCCAACCTCAGGTATGCAATCTAATGATTATAAAATCATAATGGATATTGAAATTAAATATCTGAAGGAAATAATATCTACAAAAGATATTCTTATAAATGAATTAAGAGACAAAATAAGTCTAATGAATAAAACTATAAACCTGCTAGAAAAAAATGTAAACAATGTAAGCAATGTGGCCTGTCATCCAATAAATAATAAAGGATTGAAGATTGACTTAGGCAAGTAAACTAGCACCACTGATAATGTTTCATTTTCTACTATCGTTGGCAAAAATTCACACTCTTGCGTATACAAATCAAGAGGCAGCAGTATAAAAAAAAGCGAAAATTTGAGTTCAGTTAATAGAGAGAGCAAAACTAATGAAATCAAGATACTAAACAAAGATAATATTATTCAAGATTCGACGAAATTAAAAGAAAAACAAAATAATGATAATTCATACACAGAAAACACGGACAATTGGATTCCGGTCACCAGGCATAAACCTCGTCAAACTACTGCAATATTCGGAACGTCAAAATTTGGAACCATTAAAGGAGTAGTACAATATAAATATCTTCATGTCTGTATGCTTGATCCACTCCTGAAGAAGGAGCAGGTGATTAATTATTTAAAAAATTGTAATTTTAATGACGTTTCATGTGAACCTGTTAATTCCAGAAGACCAATGGAATATTCATCTTTCAAAGTAGGGGTGCCAGCTGATAAGATTGATGAATTGAAAAAACCTGATGTTTGGCCGGAAAATGTTCGCATAAATAATTTTTTTGTAGGAATTTAGAAAAAACAGCAGCCGAAATAAAAATATTATATATAAATATACAATCAATAAGAAACAACATTCCGGAAGTTGAGGCTTTTTTGGCCGATAAATATTATAATTTTGTAGCAGTAAGCGAGCATTGGCTCTCCGAAGATGAAGCAAAAATTTCAAAAGTTGGAAATTTATTTTCAACTGCATTTTATGCACGCAATACAAATAATTACGGAGGGACTATCATTTATGCAGATAAAGAAATATACCTCAAAAACTACAATGGTATTTCCCAGGGCGTTTCTGCTGATAAACATTGTGAATTGTCATGTACATAGCATTAAAACTTTTATCATTTGTGTATATCGTTCTCCCTCTGGTAATTTTAATATTTTTATTACTAAATTATGTATGTTTTTAGATAGTTTGAATATTAACAGACGCAACGTTATACTTGGTGGTGATTTTAATGTTCATTTTGACACAAATGGATACCGTGAAACATACCTAGTGGATAATCTTACAACTTATGATTTGTATAAACTTGTTGGTTTTAATACGAGAAATAATAATTGCATTGATAACATATTTACAAATATCAATATTGCACTAGTTAAAATTGAATGCATAGAAACCTGTTTATCAGACCATAGAGGAATATCAATGTCTGTGGCAATAAATAACCACGATGATAAAACTGAACCCCTCACTTATAGAGCAATAACACCAACTGCCAAGTTTCATTATTTTAAAGTAATTGAAACAGTTAATTGGGATTTTGTAAATGATATTCACTTAAATATACATACTAAATGGCAAACATTAATAAATAACTTAGTAGTTGGTATAGACTTATGTTTCCCTCGTAAAAGAATTAGGAAACAATTAAAAAATATAAAATGGTTTACGAATGACGTCAGAAAAATGAGAGAAGGATTACATTTCATAAATGAGAACTACAAACAGTATCCTTCTAGTCATTTAAAACGCACAAAAAGTAATTTACGTGTTACCTACAGAAAGCTTATTAAAGAACATCAGAGTTTAGCTAACGAAAAATTTATAAAAAAGGCCATGTGGAAATTAATTAATTATGCAAGAAGCCACATTAAAAATACAAACAAATGTAATATATCATGCAATAAATTCAACGATTTTTTTATAAACATAGCTGAAAACATAATAAGCGTCTTACCAGATATTCCTCCTAGCCTAAGTATAAATATTCAGTCTTCTCTAAATTTTGCGTTTACTGAAACGACTCCTATAATTGTTAGAGATGCCATAAGAGAACTTAAAAATAGTAAGAGTGTTGATATATTTGAATTATCAGTTGAATCACCGATCATTTGGTTCTCCCTCTTACAAAATTAATAGATGAATAAGAACAGCAAAATTTCCGGATATTCTTAAATTAGCAAAGGTAATACCAGTTTTTAAACATAGAGATAAAGAGGAAATTAATAATTACAGACCTATTTCGATATTACCTATCCTATCAAAAGTAATTGAAAAAATAATGGAAAATCAAATCATTCAATACTTTGAGCGAAATAATTTGTTCTCAGATAGTCAATTCGGGTTTAGGACCAATATCTCAACAACAGATGCTGTTATATCATTAAGTGAATATATTATTAATATATTTGAACAGAAAGAAATTAGTACAGTCTCATTTATTGATCAAAGTAAAGCTTTTGACTGCGTGTCACATGATTTACTTCTAACTAAATTGAAAGCATATAATTTTAAACAAAACGCATTAAAACTAATGAAATCATATTTAAGTAATCGTTACCAGTCGGTATATTATAATAATATGTTCTCTGATTTGTCGCCAGTAAATTGTGTGGTGCCACAGGGGTCTATATTAGGACCCCTACTATTTATAATATTTATAAATGATCTTCCATCTCAATCTGGAATAGCAAAATCAATTTTGTTTGCAGATGACTCCACTTTTATTGATAAAGGGAAAACAAATGAGGAGATTGAAATAAAAAATAATATCACCATGGGTATTGTTACTGATTGGTGCTCTAAAAATAAGTTGCTCCTAAATAATAATAAAACAAAAAAAATTACCTTTTCCCTTAAAAAGGCACTGTCAACGAAAGCCATTGTTTCCTGGAGTTACATATTGATTCTAAATTAAATTGAGAACAGCATGGTAACCACCTAGCCAAAATATTGGCTGTGAATATTTATTGCCTTCGTAGTATGTATGGAAAAGTCGATGATAAAGTTCTAAAAAGCGCTTATTATGGTCTTATTGAATCTCGATTAAGATATGGTCTTCTTGTTTGGGGTCACTCCTCTAGTAGACATAGAATATTTAGACTTCAACGTAGACCTATCCGTATACTGGTAGGTGCAAGATTTAGAGAAGATTGCAAACCTCTATTTAAAAAACTGAAAATTCTTACACTGCCATCGCTTTATATTTTACAATGCGGATTATATGTAATGAAATACCCTGCCAAATATTCTAGTCATATCCATCATAAACATAATACCAGATATAGAGGGAATATTTACCAAAATAAAATAAGACTGAATAAATCCCAAACTGGTACAACTTATTTTGCAATAAAATGTTTCAACAAACTTCCTAACCATATTTAAAATATTTAAACATAAAATGATTAAATTTTTTGCCGAGAACGCATTTTATTGTATTCATGATTTTCTTACTTGTGATATTTTTGATTAATTTAGTTTTATTTTTAATGTATCTTGTTATGTATTGTTAGAATTTTAAATATTTACACTAAATTTTAAAATGTTTAGGGTCCGTCCAATTTTTAAATTTATATAAATTTGTTTCTAATCTGTCGTTTTATTTTTACACTAATTTTAATGGTTTAGTTATTTATCATTGTAATATTTTAAATGTTTATTATTTATATTATTTTAAATTAGTTAATTAAGTCTTTTTATCTATACATTAAAGCGTGTTTCGTGTTGGTTCAATCTCATTCCCTATATAACATTTCTCCTTGATGCTTTGTATTTTCTATTTTGTGTTAATTTTAAGATAAGTATAAATACTATTATTGTTATGTAGGCTTATTTTTTGACGTGTGATAAACTTTTAGTTGCAAACACAAATAAATACACACTCACATTCACATTCACGAGCCGCCGCATTTTTTGTGCGATCTGTCCGGAAAACTAATTGCAAATAAACAACATTTTTGGCAAATTGCTTGTTTTGATTTTCGTCAGAATGTTTGTTATGATTGCCATTCACTGGTGCATTGACCCTACGCAATAAGATGACGCACTCCTTTTCAATGGCGAACAATTAAAAGTGACGATTTTATCGTTTTTTGACTTGATTAATGTTATTTTTGCGATTGCAGCGTCATCTATCACGAATTCGAAAAAAAAGTTCAAATGAAATCTTCATATTTTTTTACGTAGAATCCGAACCTGCAATAAAAAATAAGGGTTCCCATTTAAGATATAAAAGTTGACCCCTGGAGGGTGGGGGTGAAAAAATTTGTATAGGATTAGATGGCCATTTCGAAACCATCAAACTTTTATTTGGAACATTTTTTTGTAGGACGCATATGTATCGAGATATTCCAGTGGATTTATTAAAATGGGTCACCCGGTATGATAGTTTTTCAAAGATTTTGGGTATTTCTGGATACTATGGATATTGGTCTGTAATTTTTAACAGTGGATGTGCTTGATTTATGAATTGTGGTTACGAAAGCAGATTTCCATTTATCAGGGAAGATACTAGAACTTAATGATAATGAAAATTATTGGTGTAGTGTAATATTTAACCGAGAGAGTTCATGTAATTCTTGATTGTCAGTTTTTTTTCTCTCTCATGAGGTGGTGTCGCTTAGCGTCCTTGCACTGCGGTCTCCGTGATTCTTTTGTGCGCCTCTGGATGTTTTACTCTCTGTGTACTCCTGTGTCTTCTAAGAAGTCCAGGAGTTTCTGACAGGGGATACCCTCTAGTTGTTCTACAGGAAGCAGAGGCTTTCCGAATTTCGCCATGCGTTCTTTTTTGTATGCTTTGTATGGGAATTTAATCTTCTTCCAAACACCCACGACATTTTTTTTTCTTAATTCCCATCCTATGTTTGTGCTTATTCAGGTTACAGTGCCCAATAACTAGTCCTGTGATTTTTCTTAGTTTTAGTCTACTCAGTCTTGACAGCTTTGGCATGCTGTCAGGTCCCAGACCATCTAGGAAGAGTCTTGTATACCTCATTCCGATTTGGTTTTGCCATGCCTTTTTGTTCTCCTCAGCTAGTTTGCGACGGATTATTTCCTTTCCGGTTTCATGGGGTATACCGAAAGCGGGTTCAGGTCCTACGAATTCACCCGTTGCACTTTGTTTGGCTGGCAAGTCGGCACCTAAGTGTCCAATAAATCTTTGGTCTTTGGGTATCCATACTAGCTGTGTTTTTCTTGTAGACGCCAGTGCGTCCAGTCTGTTTATGCAGGTCATCACCAGCCTGGACTGCACACTTGGCGAAGATAGCGCTTTTATGGCTGCCTGGCTGTTCGTCATAATGGTAACTGGTCCTTTATTAAGTCCCAACTACATTACGTGCTAGATACACCAGTCAATTGCGGCTATTTCTGCCTGGAAAATGAAGGCATGTTTCCCCAGAGCAATCGCGAAATGTTTGCTCCGGTTGCACCCTCCATAGATGCCAGCCCCAGTTCCTTTAGCATTTTTGGCCCCGTCTATGTACCAGATGGTTTCTATTCGTTCCCAGGTAAGTTCCATTTGTCTATTCACTCCGCTGTCGTATGATTGTTTTGAATCTGCGGGATGGGTGTACGATTTTAGTGAAATAGGACCTCATTTTTAGGATCTCTTCTTCTTGTAGTACTTTAAATGTTACTGGTCTTGATGACCACATATTTAAAGTGTGTCCGTTTATGTGCATCCTATAGTCTGCCTGTCTAGCTTCCATCATAACAAACAGATGTAGTGGTGGTAGCGTTATTATGTGTTCCATGGCTGCCGTGGGCGTTGTTCTCATTGCCCCAGTTATCAGCAGACACGCCTGCTTTTGTACTCTTTCAAATTTGGTTTGGCTTTTGGTTTGGGTCTTTTCGCCCCAAACTATAGGTCTTATGACCACTGTGTAGAGCCATTTGGTCATACTGGGTCTCAGTCCCCATGTGCGTCCTACCATCTTTCTGGTCGCAAAAAGTCCTCTCATGGCCGTTTTGCTGATGCTCTCTAGTTGGAAGTTGAAGTTTAATCTGGTATCAAGTATGACCCCTAAATATTTTACGGACGATCGCCCTTTTGACCGGGTTTACAGTTAACCCTTCATTATTGCACCATCTGCATCAAGTTTGATACAGCGGTCCCAAATTTCCCTCTTACTAGAATTGTCAGGTCATCTGCATCTGGCTTTCGAGTAGTAGCAGAAGGTCGTCCATGATAAGGCACCATAGGAGCGGCGAGAGAACACCTCCCTGCGGGCACCCGCCAGCGACTAAAGCGTCTGCTGTTTTTCTGTATTGTTAAAGTCCGGCTTCTTATCATCTTATTTACCCATTGACAGACTTGTGGGTTAATCCTTATTTTCTCAAATGCTGTTGCTATGGAATTGAAATTTGTGTTGTCAAGGTATCCTTGATGATTTATTTCATGATTAATGATAAATACAAATATAGTCTATAGTAGGTATGTGCAACGTACAGCCCGTGTGCTGGATCCGGCCCCTGACTTCAGTTTATCCGGCCCACAGCACAATTTTCAAATCTCACTAAACCTGGCCCTTGAAAGTAAAAAATATGTATGTATTCTTAATAATTTTCATATAATCTAAGGATCATAAAGTTGTATAGTTATCATAAAGTTTTGTACTGTATTTAGTCAACTCAGCTTTCAGTGTATGCAATAAACAGGGAAAACCCCGTCTTATTTGCACTGGCTGTTGATTAGTGAAGGAAGAATCAGCAGAGCAAAAGCACGCAGTAACATCAGAGAAGAGAAAAAAAGTTAATATTGAAAATTGTATTTTTCAAGATAAGTGGACTAATGATTACTTTTTTATTATGCAAAAAACAAGCCTGTTTGTTTAATTTGCCTTGAAACTATATCAGTGGTAAAAGAATTTAAATTAAAACGTCACATTACATTAAAACATTCTAGTTATAGTAATTTCAATGGGAAACAAAGAAAAGATAAAATAATAGATTTGAAAAAATGTTTATCTGCGCAACAGACTCTTTTACCATAAATAAAGTGATTTATGCAATGGTATTGTACGAGCAAGTTTTATAATTAATGAAAAAATTGCAAAGCATTCTAAACCTTATTCTGAAGGTGATTTTGTTTAAGAGTGTCTTAGTGCTATCGTTAAAGAACTGTGTCCTGAAAAGAGCGACGATATAGAAAAAATTAGTCTTTCTCGCTGGACTATAACAAGACGTATCGATGATATGGCCAACGATATCAAATTAAACCTTAAGTTACGTGCGTTTGAGGCATTTTGAATTGCTCTCGATGAGAGCACAGATACTACCGATACCACACAATTGATATCAAATTTAATTACATGAAAGAATTGCTGGCTCTTCGACCTATGAAGGATACCACACGAGGAGAAAACATTTTCGAAGAAGTAAAAGCAATTTTTCATCAATTTAGAGCTTAAATGGGAGAATCTAAGTGGAATTTCTACTAATGGTTCTCCAGCTATGGTTGGTTCTAATTTAGGAATTGTTAATAAAATTAAATTGGAACTATGTAGTAGGAATATTGACGCTGAAGATTATTATTTCACTGCATTTTACATCAACAAAATTTGTGTGCAAAATCGATCAAATTTACACATGTAATGAAAACAGTAGTTTCTTGCATAAATTTCATTAAATCAAGAGCACTGCACCACCGTCAGTTCCAAACATTTTTGGAAGAACTGCACTTTAAATTTGAAGATCTGACATTGTATTATGCGCTGGTTTAGTAAAGCAAAAATGTTAAAATGATTTTATAATTTGAAAGATGAGGTATTTGTTTTTATGGATATGAAAGAAAAACCTGTATAAGAGCTAAATAATAAAAATTGGGTCTGCGATCTTGCGTTTCTCGTTGACGTAACAAGTCATATGAATGAATTAAATACAAAGTTGCAAACCCAAGAACAACTTGTTCATAAAATTTATGGTCACGTCAAGTTATTCCAAAATAAATTAAGACTTTGGAAAAATCAGCTCCGAACAGGGAATACCTACCATTTTCCCACTCTTGCAAATCATAAAGATCATGCTAACTTCGAAACGTTTGCAAACTTGTTACAATTTTTAAGAGATAAATTTAACCACAGATTTAAAGATTTTCGCTGCCAAGAAGCAAGTCTAAAAATGTTTTCCTTACCATTTGATGTGGAAATAGAAGAAGCTCCACTTTTATTGCAAATTGTAGGGGTTCGGATATGAGGTAAACACGTTAGTGGGTTAAAATGTATATTTTACACGAATATGTACAACTTTACACTATGTCAAGATAACTTTGTCTAAGACCGTAATCAGTGCTTAGGTGATACTCAATGTTAGGCCGTTATCAGCGCTAGCGAGCGAGTGAAGTGAAGTGTCCTCTTGAGGTAGGACTGAGGGCTTCACAGGCGTCCGGCCGGGTATCCCACGGTGGTTCTCATTGGTGCCCGCGCGAGGGTGGTGGATGAGCGCGAGAGTACCTGAGCGACAAGGATGGTTGCTAGTGGCGAGCGTCGGGGGTGGATGTTACAGTCTCCCCCTTTGGATGTGAAGTCGTCCCGACAATCCATATAGCTATCAGACATCCACTAGTTCTTCCTTGGCCTTCCCTGTTTCCGTAATGGCTTGATGGGCTGGGCGGCGGCATCCAATCCAACGCAAGGCGCGAGGGCTGAGGAATGGTAGACACCAATCGCAGTGGTAGGGCTGTCCAACGGCGCGACTTCGAAGGTGGTTGGTCCAAGGAACTGCAAAATGACGTGAGGTCCATCTCTTTGGGGAGCCAATTTGGAGCTGAATCCCTTTTTGGCATTACTCAGGGGGTGTAGAGTTACCCAAACTTTGTCTCCAGCGGCATACTGAGGAGTGGCTCTTCTGCTCTGGTAAGCTTGCTTCTTCCGGAGGTCTTGTTGCTGGTCCTGAGTTTCGGCGGCTTGACGTAAATATTCTGTGAGCCGGGAGAGATACGGGGTTATCTCGGCAATGAAGTTTTCGGACTCAAGAATGGCTCTGGGATCTTGCGTGGCTTCGTAGGGAGTACTAAGTTCTCTATCGAAAGTTAAGAAGGCAGCGCTGAACCCGGTGGTTTGGCACATAGCCGTGTTAATGGCAAATCTTATGGCTGGTAACATTTCTGCCCATCGTGCATGGTATGTTCCTGTGAGTATTCCCAGTTGTGTCTTCAAATCTCGGTTCTTTCTTTCCACTGGATTTGCTTGAGGGTGGTAACTAGATAGCAGTGCTTGATGGATTCCCAACGTGAACATGACGTGCTGCATCACAGCACTAACGAATTGTGTTCCGTTGTCGCTAATCACGCGACGTGGGAAGCCGTAACGTAAAAATACTTCTTTGACTAATGTTATGGCGCATCGTTCTGCTGTGGCTGTTTCCAATGCGAACATTTCTACCCATTTAGATGAGAGATCCTCTATGATTAGGATGGTCGTCTTTCCATCGGGAGTTGTAGGTAGCGGCCCAAATAAATCGATAGCGAGCACTTCAAATCTTTGATTGGTAGCGCGGGTCTATAGTAATCCAGCAGGTTTCAAATTTGTTACTTTATATCGTTGGTAGGCGGCGCATTGCTTAAGGTATTGCTCCACACTATTTTGCATACCTTTCCAGAAAAAATTTTGTCGAATGCGTGAGAGAGTTCTCTGGATTCCATAATGTCCAGCTGTGGCATCATCATGGAATGCTTTCAGCACACGTGGAATTTCCTCCTTGGGGAGCACTTGTTGTGCATCTTCTTGCTCTCCTTGAAGGTCGTATCGGTACAAAATACCATTTGCCATGATGTACCGTTTTCTTGTCCAGTAGACACCATTTTTGGTAGTTTGGGTGGCTTCCAGCTCCTCAATTATTTTCTTTAACACGTTAAGCGCCACGCCGGTCCCTAGGGACCGGAGCAAGATTTTCCGTTCAGGCTTCGCCGGTCCGGCGGCTCGCTTGTCGGTCCTTCTGTGATTATTTATTTTAGGCGGCATAGTTTTTGTTTAGTCAATGCTTTAAGGAAAACAATATAATACTTGAAAACATTAATGTAATTTATTAAAACACGATAAGCAAAGGTAAGTTCCCCGGTCTATCGGTGAGCGGCCCGGCAGATTCGGCGTGGCGCTTAACGTGTTAAATCGCTATCTAGGAGTTATGCATTTCTGATGTCGCTCTCCTTTCAGGATATCATATCGATGGAAACTTTCTTTATTTCCCAGGGATATTGTCATCATCGGTGACTGGACGGAATAAAGTGTCGGCTACTCTATTCGCACGCCCTGGTACGTAGTCAATCTGGAGATTGTGAGCTTGCAACTGTAGTGCCCATCGTGCCAATCTTCCTGTCGGCGACTGCAGACTCATCAGCCAGCGGAGGGGTTGATGATCAGTGGCGACTGTGATTTGCGACCCATCTAGATATCCTCTGAATTTCTTCATAGCCCAGATGATGGCTAAAGCTTCCTTCTCAATGGTAGCATAGTTTTTCTCTGCCGGGGTCAGTAATCGACTGGCGTATTCGACGGGGTGTTCGTTCACACCCTCCCCCTGGCACAAAACTGCTCCGACTGCATAAGCACTGGCATCTGTTCTGACAACAAACGGCTTTATCGGATCGGCCGTCCGTAGTACGGGAGCCCCGGTTAAGGCCTCTTTCAGACGTTCGAAGGCTGTATCTGCTTCTTCATCCCATTTCCAGGGGTTATTCTTCTTAGTCAGGTTACTTAGTGGTTTTGAAATACGCGCGAAATCCGGTATGAATCGTCGTTACCATGAACACATTTGCAAGAAAGAGATCGTTTGCAATTAGTTGGTTTTGCTCTTTGCCTGATGACAGTGACCTTTTCTGGATTAGGTAGAAATCCGTCCTTCGTTATCATGTGGCCCAGGAAGCGTACTGACTGACAGAAAAATGAGCTTTTCTCTCGGTTGATGCGGAGGTACCACTTATTTAGTTCCGCAATAACATTCCTGAGGTCCTCTAAGTGTCGATTGATGGAGTCCGATAATATTATCAAATCGTCCAGATATGCGAACATGCATACCTCGGGTAGTTTTCTTCTGAATTTGTCCATCAGCCTTTGGAATGTCGATGGAGCGTTCCTCAAACCAAACGGCATTCGTTTGAATTGGTAGCAACCAAAAGGGGTGATGAAGGAGGTTTTTGCTTGGTCTTGCAATCTTACAGGAATTTGCCAATATCCGGTGCGTAGATCGATGGTAGAAAAACTATACGGTTTACCCATGGCATGCAATAGATCGTCCACGCGCGGGAGTGGATTAACGTCTGGTACTGTAATCTCATTTAATTTTCTAGTCTACACACAGCCTAGTTCCTCCATCCTTGTTGGGTACCATTACAACAGGAGCTGCCCAAGGGGATTGGCTTTCCTCAATGATATCTTGACGCATCATTTCGTCGACTTCTTTACGCAATTCTGTCTGTCGTACGGCGGACATTCGATATGGGCGGGTGGCTATTGGGATGTCCTGACTTACAGTGATTGTATGCTCTATTTCTGTAGTTGGAGGCCCCATAATTTAAATGAGCTGGAGTTGGCTTGCAGCATCTGATTGATCTCCTCTTTCTCTAGATCGTTAAGATCTACGGAGGGACACATTGACGTAGAATAATTTTGTTGATTTTGGTCTTCTTGCACCTCGGGGAAAGACCTTTCTTGAATACTCTGCATGTACCGATTGACTGATATTTATATAGTCGGAGAATAGGGTGTCAATATACTCTGACGAGTACGTACTATCGGTTTCCACTTTTTCAGTCTGTGTCCATCGGCTCGTTATTGAATCGTTCAGGTGTGTTGGTTGTTAGTGGCGTTGTTAGCCCATACAGGTGGCACATCCTGATTTGTCGCTCCTCTTCCGCTTCTGTTTCCGTATTCTCCATCTGCTCATAACAGTGCTGTTCCTGTGGCGTATCGATGAACGACCATGTTCTTTGGGGTATGTTGAGTACAATACCAGCATTCTCCATTAAAATCTACCCCCAGCAGTGTAACGTTGTTCGTACTGTCCGGGAAGACGAGGAAAGGCGTCCTTATTCAGCGGTTTTTAATATTTACCATGACTATGGTGCTGAGCATGTTTCTCTCTTGTGGATTTCCATCAGCCAGCGTAACCTGTCCTTGCACGTCATTGAATTTAGTTCCGAGTTGTAGCAGGTGTTTATACAACGATGCGGAGGCAATGGATTTTTCAGCACACGAATCTAGGAATGCACTTCCTGTGGCGTTCTTAATAGTAATGTGAAGTACCGGACTTCGTCGTTGTTGGGTAACCATATTCACTGCACAAAACGTTAATTTACTATTTTCTCACGGATATTGATGTTCAGTTGGCCGAATATCATGTCTATCTGTAGCACCTCGCTCAGTTTATGGTTCGTTATCTGTGCGATGAGGGCCCTCTTTTCAGCTATGAACGTGTCTGTGTTCTGGTTGTTTCCTTGGCGTTTGTGTTGTTACTGTTTTCATTTCTTTTTTTTGAAATGTTAAAACGTAATAAATATAATATCATTTCCTTAAATCAAACAACGAATCTCTCCGTTCCTTATAAATTCAAATAAAAGGTCCGACCGTGCCTGGTCTATAGCATAAAAAGCCTCACTTTTACACAGTTTTCAATAATTGTAAAATAATATATTCGATGAAAATTTCAACTTCTTCCTTTTTATATTTTATTATAATAATTAATTTTTTTGAAAACCCTTTAGGATTTTGTGCACATTTTTTTCGGATAAAAGGATCAATTACAAAGTAGATTATGTGATAAAATATTTGTGTTGCTTTATTAATATCGGTATTGTCTTATATATAGGAGCAAATGATTAATGATAAAAGTTATTGGTACTATAAAAATTGGCTCTACTGAAATCAAGCACAAATTTATAATTATCTTTAAGCATCTCACATTCATATACATCAACAATTAGCGACGGATTATGAAGATCTGGTAAAATAATGGGTGTTCATTCACTAATTTTTAAGTAATCATAATTAGAGAAGCTAGATCTAGCATCGCATCATTAGAATTTCTAATAAGATTCAATTGATTTATACTTATAGAGCTTAAATTATCTCAAAAAAAGAACCTCGTCTGGAGACGGTTTATTCTTTGGAGTTACGCCGAATCTGTCGGGATCATTAATCAGTAATATTCGGAAAATTAAAATCTTCTATAGGGGTAACATAAACATTAAACTGTGGATATAAACAGTTTTTGCGAAAGAAAGTCATAATTATAATACATAATCTATATTATATATAAAATATGGATGGTTCTATCCCTCGTTCTTCATCTCGATATCCTGGATTGATTTTTACCCGTGTTAATGGTATTGAGGGATATTTTGTTGTTTTATCTAATATTATGTCGTTTTGTGTTACTTTATTTTATTATTTAGAATTAGATTTTTAAATTTTAGTTTAAATGGTAGTAGGTTTAATTTTTTATATATTTTGGTAGTGCATTGAATTGATTTATTGCTTTTGTCGTTAAGTTTTGCGAATATTTCTATCTCCTTTATCTCTCAGTTCTTAGCATGAATTTGCTAATATAATAGTTGTGTATTTGTTTGTGTTTGTTTTTATGTATTTGTGTTTTATTTTGTATTCCGCTGAGTAAGTGGGCAGAAAGCTTTGAAAGTTTGTTGCAACTTGAGGTAAAGTTTCTAATGTTTTGTTTGCACTTCCGACAAAGTAACTATTGATTTTTTTTTGGGACTAATGGTGCATTTATCTGAGGATTTATTACGATTTTTGTTTCTAATGATCCACATCCTATTAAATTTATTTTAGGAGCGATCTATATAGTTTTCACTTGCCCTAATGCAATCTCATTTTTATGCATATTTTTCATATTTGCTAATGTTGTTGACAGATTTAAATTTAGAAACTTCATATTAAAATCGCTCATCGTATTAATATTTGCACGCATTTTTTTAAGTCGTTATTAAACCAGTTTAACCATTTTATTTAAAATGGTAATATTTTATGATGATGCGTTGCTCAACAGACGTTTGTACCTCGTGCTCAGATAATAAGCCTTAATGAACCAAATCGGCGAAATCAAAAATTAGAATTTATTAATTCATTATAGATGCAGTAATTACTATGAAGTTGTAAATAAAATTAGCTAAATATTAATTTAAAAAATAAATGCTTAATATCATCTTCAAGAAAAAGGTGCGCCACCGTAATATATAAAAACTGAATTGTAATTGTAACTATTGTATTGGTTTAGTAATATCCGAATAAGGCAAAACTAGTCACAATAAAAGTGATACTGACAAAGTGTTTATTTTTCAACCTGCTTCGAAAGTCTATTAGTTTATTTATTATTTACCCCACTTTATAAGGTAATTCCGTTTTAATTTTGCGCTATTAAGCTTTACCCTCTGCGTATATAAATTTAGCGCAAAAAACGAGCAACTAAATATTTAATATTAATATTGGAATTTGCCTGAATTAATTTCGGACTTCGCTTAACTATTTAGCGTTTACCAATTATGCGGGTATAAGCAATCCGAACTTCTTCGTGTCCCTCATATCCCAATAATTTTAGCAGTATCCCGTGGATTGGGGTTAAGCATCCATCATCCACGCATAGTGGTGTAATTTACATGTTGCGCCTGTGTGCGAGTTCACTTGAATGATACCACCCTTTCTCGCGCAATAAGGTCCTAATGGCCGCACGTTAGACTAATATCTCTCCCCCGAAAGTATACGTCGCTTTATAATGTCACGTTCTGTCTTGTTCTGAGTATGATTAATGCCATATCCGTGGAATTATTTATGCTGAAATTAACAATTGTAACATTCTAATGCTTAATTTCGTATCATGTAAGTAGATAATTTTTGGGGTGATTTATAACTGCACTCTTTTACTTAAGCTAAAAAGATAAGAGTACAGTTTATATAATTAATTAATGAAGTAATTTATTTTGACAATAATCAGAACAGAAAGTGTAGTAAATTAAAACAATTTGTTTTGATATTAACAAACAAATATAATTTGAAAATATATCACAAGGAAAACGCTCCAATTCCTAATAATTACATAGAAAGAAAACATCTTTATTGTAGATACAATTACAATATATAATTAAAATAATTATTGTGTTTCTTCATCTTTTCACATTTTATATTATTTAATGGAAATTTCATTTAAATTTCAGTTAATTATAAAAATAATACAATAATTTATTCTCTGGTATTTAATAATAATTTTGATGTTTATATATAAAAATATATATAAACAAGAATATTAATATTATAATTATGTAAATTCCTTAAGTTTTTAATGCTTCTAATATTTGTCAAGTAATTTTTTGTACAATTTAAAATTGTTCAATATATTTTTACGTCTGAGGCATGAGATATTTTTTTATCGTCCAGTTTTATTACGTAAATTGATTTAGAGCCGTCATAACTCCGATTTCTTATCATGATGTATGCAACTCTCACGAACATAAAGTCATAAATACATGTGCAAATATATCGTACATTGAATTTTAGCTAGACCGTTGTGTAATTAATTATGATTACGTCTCTAATATTTACTTTTTAACCCTCAGCAACAGTGAAAATCAGGAAAATTTATACAAAAAATATAAACTACTGTTTATTTTAAAGTAATTGATTTCTTTTTCTTCTATCTAAAATACAAGAATTTTATGGAATATCAAAATTATTTTAGTTCAACCTTTTATAAATGAACTAATTCAGCTTTGTGGATGACACGTGCGGGATAAAATTCCTCCCTCCTTAGGTTTGAACGTCCACGCTCAATTTGGCAAAGGGTGGATATTTTGATGGTCCTCTTGATTTGGATCAGCCATGTCGATTCGAATGATTTTTCTTGGTTTGCAGAAAAGGTCGATTATGCGGCTTTTGAATTTGATTATCATGACTGTATTTTTTATATGAGCGCCTACAGAGCGCTGATTTACGAGTGGACTGTATTTAATTAATTTATGAACGGTGGACAGTGATGCGGTCAGCGGTGACTTACCGGGTGTTGGACTCTCCGTCGCTGTGATGGGCTGCAACGGCTGGCGTGGTCGGTTACGGCTTTCAAACTTGCTATTTTAGTAAACACGTGTGTTTCTCTCGCGGTCTTTTACACCTCTCTCATCCTCGTGAAGCACACGAGTCACCTCTGTTTCGCGCGACACTGTCCAACAGAGCGCGCGACAATTCAAAATATTAATGATTTGATTTAATACATTTGATCCTTCGTATAGGACGAAATATTACTGAACATTCCGCCCACCAAAATTCCCATGAGGGATGCGAATTTTAATACTAATGACGCCACAAAACGAAACAAATTACGGTGAATTGACAAAACGATACAAACATTGAGTCGCGGTGTATTATGGCCAGTCAATTTTAACCGGACACCGGCAAGCGACATAACTTGACAAGCGGCCGCTGAATTAACCCATTAGGCGTGCGTACGGTAGCAACCCGTGGTACCCCATCTGGTCCCGGAGTTAGTGCAACGATTCGACCTAGGTGCCACTGTAGCGGCGGTGCGGTATTGTTTTTGATTAACACGAGATCGCCCACCAATAAATTGGGCGACGTTTGGTTCCATTTTGAACGCTGCTGCAGTGTGTGCAAATATTCGAAGTGCCATCGTTTCCAGAAATCCTGATGACACCGTTGAACTAGTTGCCACCGAGACAACCGGTTTAATTTTAACGATAACAGATCCTCATTTGGAGGGGCAGTAATGGGTTCCAACGTCAGGAAATGTCCCGGCGTCAATGGCGTTAAATCATTGGGATTTCTACTCATTTCGCTAAGAGGCCGGGAATTTAGCACAGCTTCGATTTGGGCCAGAAGAGTGCCAAGTTCTTCAAATGTAAGGATCTGATTTCCGACGACACGATGCAGATGCGTTTTGACCGATTTCACTCCCGCCTCCCATAACCCTCCGAAATGAGGGCCGGAGGGCGGATTAAAATGCCACGTAATCCCCAGTGATTCCGTGGAGGTTTTTGCAATAGAGCAAAGAATTTTATTTGCTCCGACGAAATTAGTGCCACAATCACTATACATATCCGTGCACCGACCCCGACGGGCTATAAATCGGCGCAACGAAGCCAGAAACGCGTCTGATGATAGGTCTGATACTACTTCCAAATGAAGAGCCTTTGTACAAAAACACACAAATATACAAATGTACGATTTAGCCGTCCTAGACCCACGACGCCTGGAGAGGGTCGTGACCACCGGTCCGGCAAAATCCACACCCGTATGAGAAAACGGCTTAAGTTGAGATACCCGGGCTGCGGGCAAATCACCCATGATTGGCGTGACAAACGAAGGGCGTGCCTTAAAACACCTGTAACACTTAGACAGGCGACGCTTGATGGCCTGACGGCCTGAAATTATCCAGAATTGTTGAGTGATTAGAAAAAGCAGCGCCTGAGGGCCCGGGTGTAAATTCTCTTTATGAAATTGATCGATTACCAAATCTGTTAGGCGGTGGTTGCGTGGCAGCAGCATCGGATGTTTGTGATCGTACTGAATACTGGCATTACGAAGCCGACCGCCCACCCTGATAACACCCATCTCGTCAAGAAACGGTGTCAATCTGCGTAGCGGAGCCTTACTATCCTGACCCTTTCGGAGCCTTCTGAGATCGTCTGCAAATACTCGATTCTGTACACAGGCGACAAGACGACATAAGGCCTTGTACAGCTCAACGTTCGATAACGATCCACGATATATTTTCTGAGAATTTTGCTTCTGACCTAATCGAAGACAATACGCGATGACTCCTTGTATTTTGCGTAACGACGAGAATCGATCCAAAAGAGAATCTACCCAATCAACTGCAATGCCCACAACTAATGTAATCTGCCTCTCTTCCTCATGAGTGGACCGGGAATCGACGAGAGACGGGAGTTGTGGCCATGTTTCTGAGGCTTGCAACAACCATGCAGGCCCCGCCCACCATAACGAGCATCCTAATAAATCTCGTGGAAGCAGACCTCTAGAGGCCGGATCCGCCGGATTGTCCGACGTAGGCACATGATACCATAAATGAGGAGGTACTTTCTCCTGAATGAGTGTGACTCGATTACTGACAAAAGTCTTCCACCGATGGGGCGAGGACTTTATCCACGACAATGCTACTGTAGAATCTGACCAAGCAACAACCTTATCAAACGTCCAAATGGTTTGATAGGTTGTTCGAACAAACTCTATGAGGTCTGCCAATAACACAGCCGCACAAAGTTCGAGACGAGGGACAGAAATTCTCCTTAATGGGGCAACTTTAGTTTTGCCACACACAAAGAATTTTTCCACCCTTCCACCTGATGCTATACGAAAATATATTACCGCTGCATAGCCCGCTTCTGAAGCGTCACAGAAGCCATGCAGCTGGCATGAATCGATATTATCGACCGACAAGCGACGAGGGATTTGACATGCTGCGAGCAACGGCAGTTCAGCCTTATACTGTGACCAACGAGATACTACATCGTTGGGAGGTGTGTCATCCCAATCCAAATTTATTGACCATAAATGCTGAATCAATCTTTTCGCAAAAAAGGTAAGAGGGGCTAGAAACCCAATGGGGTCGAAAATCCGAGCAATCTCCGAAAGAATATTGCGTTTGGTACAGGGCTGATCAACCTGCTCGACTTTGAAAAGGAAACAATCTAGATTGGGATTCCAGTGTAATCCTAACACTTTTACAACCGAACTACTTGATGACTTATCTAATGATAATGAAGACGTTGATACATCCTTAACATCTGCCAGCAATGTCTCACAGTTGCTGGACCACTTCCGCAACTCAAAACCCCCTGACTGGAATAAGGCACAAATCTGTTCCTTCAGAACATGAGCTTCCGAAATAGACGAGCACCCTGTCACAAGATCATCCACATATACATCTGTTGAAACTACCTTCGCCGCAACAGGAAAGTTGTAGTTTTCCAATTGAGTTAATTGTAATATGGTACGGAGTGCTAAATATGGGGCTGACGAAACTCCATACGTAACCGTATTGAGCTGATACACACTTAGTTCTTGTGAGGATGAAAAACGCCAGATAATATTTTGATATTTACGATGTTCCTGATTTATATTAATCTGCCGGTACATTCGTTTGATGTCTGCGGTAAATACGACCGAGTGTACCCTAAATCTTAACAAAATGGACGCGATATCAGTTTGCAACTTAGGGCCAGTAAATAGGGTATCGTTTAGGGATATTCCATTTGTTGATTTAGCCGAAGCATCAAAGACCACCCGCAGTTTAGTTGTAAGACTGTCCGGTTTATGAATGTGATGATGAGGAATAAAATACGAAGTCTCCTCATTGATCGATGAATCAACCAATTGCATATGCCCTGACTCCAAATAGTCTTGCATAAATGCCACATATGATTCGTGAAGCAATGGATCGTTCATTAAGCGACGTTCAAGTGTAAGAAACCGACGAATTGCGATTGCCTTAGAATTATGAAAGGTGGGGTTCTCTAAACGAAACGGTAAAGGTACCGAAAACCTACCCGAACTATCTCGAGCATACATGCTGGAGTATATTTCTTCGGCTTCAGTATCTTCTCTAGAAGCAACCGATTTGCCTGGAATTTCCTCTAACTCCCAAAATTTTGTGATAGTATTATTTAGTGGAAGTCCTGTAGTGAGGCAAAACGAATTATACTGAGTTGGTGGATTGCTACCGACCTTACCCATTAATACCCAACCGAACAACGTGTTCAGAGCAATAGGTGATGATTCATCCAACCCACGCAATTTTCCGTCCAATAATACTGACGGAAAAACCTCGGCACCCAACAACAAATCGATATGACCTGGCTTACCAAAGCTAGGATCTGCTAACTTTAGATTCATAAGATGATCACAATTTCGAGATGAAATAGGCTCTGCCGGCAATTCTCCACAAATTTGCTTCAACACTACAGCATTAATTTGCATTTTGGGTTCGACTAGTCCCTTAGGCTTAATGATGCACGAGGTACTACCTTTGGGTGTGAGCACCTGCATTTGCGTCAAACCCTGAATGGGAATATTAGAGGATGACACTTTTAAGCCTAAGCGTTGCACGCACCGTTCAGTAATGAAATTCGCCTGACTACCACTATCAAGTAAAACCCGCAAAGTCTGACTGTGACCCCCGGCATCAATTACATCTACCATAGCTGTAGACAATAAGATGGTAGTGTTTGTTGTGTTTGTTAACGCATTAACAGCTACTGTATTCACACTTTCCGATCCATTGGATGAATCAGATCCTTGTGGCGGATGTGTCTTGTTTGATACGACATGATTTTTGGTAATTGCCTCGCGTTTGGGAAAGTGCAGCAATGTATTATGCCTATTACTACAAATTTTGCAAGTTTTCGACGATGAACAATTCTTTGTGTAATGATTACCACGAAGACAATTCAAACACAATTTCAACTTTTTTACGATGATGAATCTCCCATCCGGGGATTTGTTCAAAAAGTTTTGACAAAGAAATAACTGATGGTTCCCCTGACACAAAGGGCAAGACAACGATGATGAATCAACTTTTGCTAGAAAAGCACAACGAGACGATTTGCGAATTTTATCAGATGAGTCTGAAGTATTAGTTACTGACAACTCTTGAAAGGTTGCTTCGACAGCACGACATTGGGTGTGCAAGAACGAAATTAACGATTGTAATGTGGGAATTTCCGTATTATTTTGCAAGGTAAGTTCAAAGCGTTCTCTTGTTTTTGCATCCACTTTATGCAATAACAGGTCAAACCACAAGAAATCCTGAGTTTCTTCAACATTAAGCATAAGAGCCTGAAACGCGCTATAGTTTTCTAAAAAACCGTTAACTGTTAGACGTAACGACCGAGAAGATGAACTTAATTTTAACGCATGAATAGCATTCAAATAGTTTTGAGCGATAAGACGCTTGTTCATATACCTATCATGCAATAATTTAAGCGCAACCTTGTAATTAGCTGCTGTTAGTGATAATCCCTTTATATGCGACAGCGCTTCCCCTTTAAGTGACGTTTGTAAATATTGAAACCGTTCAATATCCGACAATGATTTATTTTCCCCTATAAGCGCCGTAAACAATTCTATAAACGAGGGAAATGCACAAATATCTCCACTAAAGGAGGGGAGATCAATTGGCGGTAAACGAACATGACTGATGCTAGGAAAATCTATTTGGTCAGTATCTAATTTGGGCACCCGCTTAGTTATTGCCTTGGCTTCAAGCGTCTGGGTTCTAATGTAACAAACTAACTCGTCGATTTCAATAACGGCTTTATCTAATTCATCCAATGACTGAGTGTCATCGTCATCAAGTTTAATTTTGCGATAAATTTCATGAAACCCTGCGAAGAGTTGCAAAGCAATTTCACAACGCGCTTCAGTAGCGAACGAGGACGAAGGAGTACTGGTTGACGTCGGGACGCTTCCTACCATATGCCTTAAACGATTGAGTGTTGTTTTAGCGACACGAATTGCTTCACCAACGGTGGCCTTTTCTAGAGACATCGCGCTGCACCGAGGCACACAGGTCGAAATAAAGAACGTTTAATGACAATAATGAACGCGAATATTTTAACGCCGGTTGCTACCGCGCGCCGCAAAAATGGAATGAACAACAAATATTGTATATTTGCACGAGCAAAATTAATAAGCAACAAATAATAATACGAATTTATTCTCCACAGCTGATTTTCGAATATGCGACCAAAAAACGACGAAACGATATGAGGCCGTGTTAAATAGACAAAAACGACAACGGCCGTGCGAGATGGAAAGACACAAAAACACGCACGAGAAACGACACTATGGAAAATTGCCGATTTATTATTAATTAAACCGATAATTACGCCGACTTTTACGTATTTTCTAATACTAAAGGCTCGAAACGCACCCAGCAAAAGGTTTAACGGCTATGATATCTATCCGGTTCGAAGGACCAAATGTATTTTTATATGAGCGCCTACAGAGCGCTGATTTATGAGTGGACTGTATTTAATTAATTTATGAACGGTGGACAGTGATGCGGTCAGCGGTGACTTACCGGGTGTTGGACTCTCCGTCGCTGTGATGGGCTGCAACGGCTGGCGTGGTCTTTTACGGCTTTCAAACTTGCTATTTTAGTAAACACGTGTGTTTCTCTCGCGGTCTTTTACACCTCTCTCATCCTCGTGAAGCACACGAGTCACCTCTGTTTCGCGCGACACTGTCCAACAGAGCGCGCGACAATTCAAAATATTAATGATTTGATTTAATACATTTGATCCTTCGTATAGGACGAAATATTACTGAACAATGACAATGGTGAACACTAACGACAAAATTGCAAAGCTTTTAAATCCATAATTAATGATGTCAACCAGTGGTTCTAAATGTATGGGTTGTCTTTCCAGTTCCTCGGCTTCTTGTTGAAGAATTGCTGGGTTCTTAAGCTGCCTCAGCAGAAGTTTTGTTTCCTAGTGAAATCCCAATGTTTTGTTTGGAATGCGGTATATTGGTATCTCGTATGTAGGTATAGTGTTCGCGTATTAAATCAGGTATTTGCCCATTATAATTCTGAAAGGTGAACTGACGATATTTGTTCCTTGTGTCCATTTTCTATTTAGTTGTCCGTGACAATTTTCAATTATTTCTTGTTTCTTCTTCATTGGGGTCAACAATTGTCTATTTCGTAGCACAGAGACAATTTGATAGTCATTAACAATTTTTGTAGTTTGGCACTTGTTAATGTTCGATAGGGTACAGTCTTCTAGTTCCGGTTGTTGTAGACACACGGTCGTGGTATGGAATGTTTGGCAGTCCTCATAGGTCCGTAATTTAAATCATTGATTTCGATTAAAAATGATTGCAATATTTTGGTAATTGGGTATAGGATAGATTTGAGAATAATTTGCAGAGAATGGTTGAGTACAAACGTAATTGCTTCATTTGTTCCTATTGCAATTAATTTTGATAACCCTAGAATTTTTAGTAAGTAGATTGTAGATTTTTAATAAGTAATTTTGGACGTTAAAAGTTCATCGACATTTAATAATTCTAAATCAGGTATTTGTTTCCATACCAGACTGATTGCTCTTTCAAGCATTTGTAATGTTTTTAATAAACGTTCTGATTGATATACCTCATTTTGTAAGAGAGTTCTGGTATCCTTAATGAATTTTAGATTTTCAAGAAAGAGTTTTGTTTTATTTATATTTGACATTAAAATTTCTAAGTCAGAAGAATATCTTTTTGATAAGTGATTTGCAAAAGTAGTTAATTTATTAATTTGCTTTAGCTCAGAATTCTTGTTATGTAATTTATGTAAATTGTCATTAATATTATGTAGGTCGTCTTCATCAAGATTCCCGGTAATGAATTTGATTGCTTTCGCTAGAATGCTAACCAATGCTCTTTTAGATTTATAATTAAATTTTCTTAATAACAATTCGATTTCTATACAGTTTGATAAAAGTTGTTTATAAATTTCAAGAGTTGGTTTATCGATAGAGGCTTCGTTTTGTAAGGTTTCAGCGTTTGCTAGAAGTTGCTTAAATCCTATTTCTAATTTTGTTGTGTTTATAAATAAAGAAAATTATGATAATGATCAAGATATTTCACCGGTCCGATATGTTCTTGAAAATAGCCGTTGTTATCAATCGGTTTGTTCTGAAGGGCCTGGTTGCGGTGAACTTCGGTCATCAGAATTAGGAATCTGTAAAGAAGCTGATTTTCTTAGCCGTTTCAGTTTTTGAACATGAGATGTAGTATTTCTGGATTTTTGAGTTCTTCCAAAAATTTTGTTCGAATCTTATTTTTCAACTGTTACTTTTTCGTATTTGGGGTCAACTTTGCTAGGCTTGTTTCGATTTACGTAAACGTCGCGATTTTCTATATTAGGACGATCACCACGGGTTTCGTTGCGTTTTTCTAAAATGTTTTGTGCTAATTGTTTATTCTTTTGGTATACTTGATCGTAAAATGGTAAAATTTCTTGATTTCTCTTTTCGTTATATTGTTCATAAACAGTCATATCTAGATCGAATTCTGGATTTTTTTCGTAATGTAGATGATTGAATTGATTGATTATAAATTGAAGCTGCCGAAATCATTAAATTTGACGGAATTTCGTTAGGGTTTTTAAGTTTTAAAATTCTTAATTTTTCTAATATGGTTGAATGAAATCTTTCTACGGAAAAAATGGAACTTGGATTATTTACGGTCGTAAAGTGAAGTTCTATTTTATTCATTTTACAAAATTCTTTACAAGTATTGTATTGAATTTCGCGACCCTCATCACACACTATTCTTTTTGGAATATTATGGTGAGAGATGTAATGTCTTAGTTTGTTTAAAACTGTTAGGCTGGTACCATTTTTTATCCAATACGCTTGTTGGTATCGTGAGAATAAATCGATGATCGTAAGAAATTTACAATTTTGGAAAGAAAACGTGTCTATATGTAAAACTTCTAATGGTCTTTTAGCTAATAATGGTCCTGAGAATTTCAATTTTAAGGGTGTCTTTCAAACTTTGATTGTAAACAGACTTCGCATTTATTTATTACATCTGTTATAGTTTGCTTCATGTTTGGCCAGAGGTATTTTTCTTTTAAATGATTGTAAGACTCAGTTATGCCGTTGTCATTTAAATCATGGTATTCCACAACAATATCCTTTTGTTGATGTTCGTTTATAACGTCGATGGATCGTTTGTTGCAAATGAAGAACTTAACAGTATCGTTAAAATTATTTTTACAAAGATTTTCGAATGGACGTCTAAGTTGTTTATCAACGAAATAAATTGCATAGTTTAAATTTGGTTTCATGCTTTCTTTCATGAATGTCAAAAGATCTTGATTGATTGAATTTTCCGTGATCTTTACTCTGCAGTTATTTTTGTTAAATGGTTTACTAAAGCGATTTTTGTAGGTTTCGCCTATATCAAAAAAGATTCGATTAGAAAATATATTTAAAGGTTGTTCTGAAATTGGAATTGTTTTGCCGTTATTACCGTCGGTTGCCACTTTTTTCAGTTGATGATGATTCTAAATTTTCGAGTATTTCTGAATATTCATTGATAATACGATCTATATCTTCGTCATTAATAGCGGGTAATTCATTGATGTTTGCGATTACGGATTCGCTGTCGTCTTCAGTATTATGGATCTCTATTCTAGATAGAGCGTCTGCTACTTGATTTTCTCTACCTTTTTTGTAAATTATTGTAAAATCGAACTCTTCTAACTTTAACATCCATCGTACCAGTCTCGAATTGGGTTCTTAATTTTATAAAGCCAAACGAGCGGGTTGTGATCGGTTTCGATAATGAATTTTTGTCCAAAAAGATAAGGTCTAAAGTGTTTGGTGGAGTCTAGAATTGCTAAGAGTTCTCTTTTGATTGTTGAGTAATTTTTTTCGGCGGAATTTAGAATTCTAGAGTCATAAGCAATTGGTCGGTTTAATTGAGATAAAACTCCTCCTATTGATACATTTGAGGCATCGTTCGTTAATTTGAATTGTTTATTAAAGTCAGGAAATGCAAGAATAGGTGCAATACAAAGTAGTTCTTTGCATAATTCAAAAGCTTGAATATATTCTGGATCTGAAATATTGATTTTGGAATCTTTTTTCAAACACTTTCAGTTAATGGGGATACGACTTTGGAATAATTACAGATAAATTTTCGGTAATATCATGTTAATCCTAAGAATGACTTGATTTCTTTGATCGTTTTTGGTAATGGGTAGTTTGTCACAGCTTCTGTTTTTGATGGGTTAGGTTTAATACCATCTGCTGTGATAACATGGCCCAAAAAGGATACTTCTTTTCTTAAAAATTCACACTTATCGAGTTGTATGTTTAAATTAAATTCTCGCATTTTGCAGAAGATTAATTTAAGATGATTAATGTGATCTTGAAGGGATTTTGAAAAGATGGCAATGTCATCCATGTAGACCAAACAAAATACATGGAAGAATTCTCGAAAGACGTTGTCCATAACACATTGAAATGTGCTAACAGCATTCTTTAGGCCGAAGGGCATTCTTAGATATTCGTAATGTCCTTGATTTACAGAAAATGCGGTCTATTCAATTGAGTTGGGATGCATCTCAATTTGGTGGAAACCTTGGGCTAGGTCAAAGGTTGTAAAGTAAGTACTCTTGCCTAAATTATCTAATATTTCTTCAATACGTGGCAGGGGGGTAATTATCTTCTATTGTATTTTCGTTTAGCTTATTACCATTCTAATTTTTTTCTTCCCGGAGGTGTCCGCCTTTTTCGGAACAATCCATACGGGTGCACCGTAGGGCGAAATGGAGGGTCTAATTATTTTGTCATTTAATAGTTTTCGAATTTGATTATCAATTTCTTGTTTCATACTGTGAGGGTGTCTAAATGATTTTACATAAATTAGTTCGTCTGTCTTAGTTCGTATTTCGTGTTTAACTACGTTACTAAATGTCATGATAGAAAACAATTTCCCAATTAAATGTTATGATAGAAAACAATTTCCCTGTGGAGTTAAACACAAATAAGTGTTACACTTTATGCAGAGAATTTGTTTAGTACGGTGACATTTTATGCACTGATTTTTTTTTGTTCCTAAACTCACCAAAGTGTCTAATTTGCTCGAATCGAAAAGTGTCAAGGGGGACAGGAAAAAGGAGTTGCGGGTTCACCTTGTCACTTCCTGAAGGGCGTCTTCTCTTCCTCACAGGCCATGGTAAAGCTTCAAGCCACTTGTGGCGTAATACCAGCTGCACTTTTTATTTTCACTGATGTAGATGCCTTCTACAGAGGAGTCACCCATTGACTGTACAGATTTTAATACACCAGTATACTATTTGGAAATATCATTTAGTAGACCAAAGGTCTACCCGATAGAGTTGAATTAGCATATCGGCGAGGTCTACACCCTCCATACACTGGCTGTACTCGCCAACAATGGCTGATCTTTTAACCGGAACTTTTAGGTTTGCTTTCATGATATACTTCAGGCAAGAGCTGACTGATTCTAAGCCTTGACGTTCTAAGCCTTGATGTTCCAAAGTGGGCGGTGAGGAAAATAAGATTGAGAAACTATGATTTAAATGTGATATTTAAAAATCCTTTTATTTTCAAAATATTTGTCTTTCATCAGAGTACTTCTAAATTATCATCATCATCATATCATAATATTTTGGTTAGCTTAACCCTACAAATCCTACAAGTGTTCATTTTAATTTTCTCTCCTCTATTAACTATTAACTCTGTTATAAATTTAAATCGGTTCTTAATTACAGAAAGTTTTTAATTTGTTGTTATATGTTAGTCTGATTTTTTAATCATTTAACGACTAAACTCAGCATTTTTGATAATTAATTATCTTTAATGCACCAGTCGAGTGATTTCGGATGAAAGTAACTGAATAATTCCAGCTCGGATTCGCTCGTGCGGTTTCGAATTTTGTTTCCACGGGGGAATTCAGCCGAGAACATGCGTTGAACAGTTCCATACAGATTAGCATCGAACCGTATTAAATTACATTAACATATATTTGCATGCTCAATTCAAGTATCCCCACAGACGCAATAAATTTTGTGTAATATAACTAAATGGCGATTTTTAATAACGTTTTAATTATATTTACTTTACTAGATACAGAGGGATAAAATGTGTATATAATGTCTATGAAAATTCGTGTAACTGAATAATTCTTTCTAGATAGAGAGAGAGATAAAGCGTGTCTGTAATTTGTAAGAAAATTCGTAATACTGAACTATTATTAAATCGTTGCAAAGAAATCTATTCAAATTCATGATATAGATTTAAAGCAAAGCAATAATTCAGATTCTACAGCGACGTAAATGACTTTAATACGTTTTATTATAAGATTATATAAAGTGAATATATGTATGTATTTTTTAGAAGAACCTAATTTGGTAATTATTTAAAATAGTTTACTAAAAGAGCAAAAATATTAAATTTATTAAATTTACATTCGCTTGCAAGTCGCTGTACCGAATAGACATGAGACACGAGTATTTTTCCATAAAGTGTAATACTATTATCTCGATTCCATTGATTCTATGGAGACGAGTTCAGAGCAAGAAAAGGAGGATATCTTCATCAAACCAGAGAAAAACAGCCGCGAGAGACCCAAAAATAAAGGAAAGGATACTGGAGAGAGCTCAACAAACGAGGTACAATCGTAAAGCTATAAAACGCGAAAGCCCACCATTACATCCATAGCTAATCAACCCACCGATAAATCAATTACACCAGCAATCACTGTAAAGAATAAAATACAAATATCAACCACAAAATAAATTTAATTTTACGTTAATTAATTTTTTTTACTGGTTCGGTCGTAAATGTTTATAATTAAGATGAAACACAAATTTATCCTCAAATCAAACAGAATTAAGGAAATTATTGAAAATAACCACACCGTGTTCCGGGAGACATCAGTAGATAAAGTTAGACGGTTCTGGGACAGGAGGTAATCCCAAAGAGGATAAAAGAGCGTAAAAAGGGGGAACCGCAACATCCGTTACAGAAAGTCCTTATCTTATCAACTTCCGGTGACCTTGGGATTACTTCCAGTCCCAGAACCGGCTAACTTTATCTACTGACATCACATTTACAAATCGCAGCCGCGTAGAAATGGAAATCGGAGAAGGAGAAATTAGCGCGCAGTTTAATACGAGGATAAATCAAATGTAAACCGAAATTTAGTTTAAAAAAAAGTGTGTATGTATAATTCTAAAAAAAAAAAAATATTTTTCCGCTTGTATGTAGATATTTTTTCTAGCGAAGCGAATGTTTCTTGATGCCAATATGGAATAATGTATTTAGTCGTGTCTTTAGCCAACTGCTCACAAACGATTCCATATATTGGTCACTGTGAAAACGGCGTCCTCCCAATTCGTCTTTGAGTGGACCAAATTTATAAAAGTCACTGCGGGGACAAACCGTGAGAGAAGCAAGAATATTCTCTAATTTTTTTCGGGTCAAATCTGCTGTGTGTTACCGATCGTTGTCATGAAGGAGAATCACATTTCGGATAGGCATGCCTCGTCTTTTCTGCTGATAAGCCAGTTTGGCTTCATCGAGAAGCTTGCAATAATATTCAGCATTGACTGAACATAACCTATGAAGAAAAACAACAAGCAGTATACTTTTCAATCTTAAATAAGAGTTGGAAGAACTTTTCCCCTCAGACGAACCCAAAACTTGTTCGAGGTGGAGCTTTTCCAGGTTGACTCTACTCCATGCTTGCTTGTTTAAATTCTGGGATGTAATGATGCAACCATGTCTTATCACAAGTAACAAAATCCTTAAACAGACACCAAAACGGTTCACTTTGTGATTTTCCGTCAGTAAAATTTAATGATGATGCGTTGCTCAACAGACATGTATACGTCGTGTTCAGAAATGCTATTATACAATTGACAAAGTCGAAATTGTCTTTTTTACTTTTGCTAAGTGTATAGATCAATACCTTACGTCTTCAAAACTTGAACAAAAAATCAGCCAACATCGACCACACCTAACAAAAAAAAATCACGAATCCATACATCATGATTACATAATAAACATCTATACAGCAGAAATCAATTCGCGCGCAAAAGCAAATAGAGAAGCACTACTTTAAAAATTAAGGACATATTTTATCCTAAAGGATAGACAATTATGTTAACTTTTCGGGAAACCAAATATTTGTAGTTATGTTTGATATCAATTCTTTAAACATTTTGTTAATGTCTATTGTCGTGAGCGTCCATGTTTAACAATTTTAGAAAAGCACCGTCCAGGTGTAATATCTTACAAAACGCTCCCCAGTTATTAGTCCCAGTGAAACATCTTTTAATAAGGTTTGGTTTTAATGCTGATCTGATTTATTCAATTCGCACCTCATCTCATAATAATAATAATAATAAAAATAAATATTTATTCCCAACAGACAATTACAGTCTTACAAAGGAATTTTCATAGAATAAAAGTAATCTCATGCTAGGGATTGAGCGATTCCATGATCCAGCATGCCATATATTTAAATTTCGGAACTTTTCCTATAGGATTCCCATGTAATCTTAATATTATTGAGCCTAAGTCGGTTTTGTTAATAACTATGTATTTGCTTTTTTAGCGTTTTGTTCACTAGTTCTTGGAGTTCATTAGCGAATTCTCTTAGGATAGCTGTATCATCTGCAAAGCGGATATTATTGATAGTTTTCTCCTCCAATTGCAATTCGGTTTTGGTATTTTAATGCTTCTTTAAATATGTTTTCTGAATACATGTTAAATATCGTTTGATATTTAGAAGTGTTGTTGTTATATAAGATATAATATATAATTGGTTTAATAAATGATAACTACATAATAGTAAGACTTTTCGCGGTCAGTTATACCATAAAAGATAATTCTGACTTTTACGATACTGTTAACTATTTTAGCGTTCATTTGGAGTACAGAAGCAGCGCCTACATTATGAAAATGTTTCTCTTCTAATACTTAAAGCTCTTTCTGGCAAAGACTTTAATATATTTTTATAGTTCTCTGGTCATAAGGGAATAACAACCTGTATCTACAAACGAGACGGTGATTCATTGGCAGTTTCTATCGCCTAATTACTCAGCTTCCAGTCGTAAGAAAAATATTTAAGGCCATCATTAAGAATAAATTAATCCTCCATTTATCAGACAACAATCCTCTCTATCAGTTTTGTTTCCTCCAGCATAGCTTTATTTCCCAACCCCTATCTTTCTCACATCCAATTATCAAACAGCATACCTCGAAAGTAAAACGTTCTTTGACATTCAAAAAGCTTTTGATATCGACGTCTGCTGTTCAAGTGCATTTCATTTTATATTTCTTTACATTTCCTCCATCTACTTGACAATTTCTTTAATACCAGACTCCTTAATATTTGTGTCCGAAACGCACTTTCCTGATCCTTCATTTCTTAACAAGATATATCGCAAGGTTCCTCCCTGCCACCACTTCTTTACAAGACTTACGTCCACAATATTTATAACCCGAACTCTCAAATCCTCAAACCTTCTACCTAGTGCTTCTTTTTTGCTCATAATACAGCACTAATAACGCACGATGCAACGGTATTAAAGGCTCTTAGGACTCTTCAGGAGCTGGTATATACAATTTAAATAAATGTTTGCTTAAAGGAGAATTTCAAACAATCCTAACAAATCAACTGTGCTGGAACTTTCACCACCTTCACTATAAACCCAACGAATAAATATCTGGGAATAACATTAAATACTAAACTCGCCTTCAAAATTCATACCCAAAACGTGAAAATAAATAAATCATGAGGGCCTTAACATTCAAAAATAAAGGAATTAGAATTAGAATATTTTATCGGATATTAATCTCTTTTTTGATCAATCAAGCGCGTTTAAAATTGTCAACATTCAACATTTATTATATAAATTATAGTGCTAGTGTATTAGAGGTATGTCAAATAAATGGCTGAATCATGTTTGACCCATCGTAATCAGCGAGTGGTGAAAACTTAATAAATTTATTTCAGAATTAAAGGAATTAGAACTAGATGTACCACAGGATAGTACCTTAGGCCCAATTTTATTCATCTTGTTTATAAAAGACATTTTTGAATCAAATAGCGAAAATTTATTGCGTTCTTTTGCGAATGAACTCTCAGATGTTGTGAAAGGTAAATATTTTACTCAGTTGAGTTACTGTTATATTGTGAAATTATGAAAAAATGTCATCACAATTCCCATTCCCTGACTTAACGATGTACAGGGTGGACCAAAAGTTCGTTTAAATTTGAATCGGTACGACTCTTTTGCTCCGGCGCAATGAAAATTTTGCGCTCATTACAACGTACGGCGTAAAAATGAAGCTCCATCGATTCAATTGATTCGATAGTGGGTACAGAAGTTCGAGGAGACAGGAATCATGGACTCTCTACTCGGAAGCGGTCTAACGCCTTAGGTGTGCCCAGAACATCTTTGATTCGCATTCTTGACAAAGATTCACATTTACATCCGTACAAAATCCAAATTAAAAGCCTCAAGATCACGCTCACAGGCTCCAATTTGCAAACGAAATGTTAGAGAGGTGCACCAGCTTTACCATCATTTTTTTCTCACACACTTCCATCTAAATGGGCATGTGAATAGTCAAAATTACAGCTATTGAAGCACCAAAAACCCCTGCATTCACCCAATGTTACTGTATGGGCTTTGTCAGCAAGAGGCATTATTGGTCCATACTTTTTTGAAGATCGCCGAAGAAATGCTGTTACAGTAAATACAGAGCGGTATATTGCCATGCTACAGAACTTTTGTTCACCAGCGCTATAGGATTTCGATGGTTTTAATCAACGATCGTAGTTTCAGCAAGATGGGGCAACATGCCACACATCCAATGACTCATTAAGTGCTGTTTGCGAAATTTTTGGACAAAATGTGATATCCAAAAGAGATGCCATTAACTGGCCACCTCGTAGCCCGAACTTATCCCCACTGGACTTTTTCCTTTGGGGATACGTTAAAAGTAAAGTTTTCAATAGCAACCCAGTGTCCCTAGAGGAATTAGAGGAAAATATACATGAGGAAATGCAAAACATTTCACGAAACACTTGAGGTCAAGGATCACATGTTTTTTAATAAAATACCTATTTGTGTACTTTAATAATAAATAGAACGTTTTTATCTCACATAACTAGTTTCTTTTAAATCATCATTTGAAATGTAAACAAACTTTTGGTTCACCCTATATTAATGAATTTGTTGACTCGTGGGAAAATGTTGGATATTGTAGCTTTTGACAATGGATGTTAAGATAGGCACATCGAATTAGAAAGTAAGTTGATCATTTCAATTATAGATTTGCTGTTGAAAATTCAATACAAGCTAGGTGGTTGTACATTGAACGGTTGCCTGGCCAAAATGCCATATATATAAGGCAACGGCATTAGACATAGATGTTGGATTATTGGTCGATAGTGAGCTGTCATAGGTGCACCTACATCTTACTATGCATTTCTGACAGATGAAGAGCGACTGAAGATGTCTTGAGCATCCCCAGAAGAACAATCCATAAGGTAATCTAGATTTGACGGTTGCGTTGTAAAAGTTCATTCGTTGTGGTACCTCGAGTACTGCTTTCAGACATTTTAATTGAAAAGATGTTACATTAATGGATTTACTCAGGTTATTACAATGCTATTCCCAATCCAGATGTTTATTAAAATGTATTCCTATGAATTTCATATGCTCACTAATTTATCTGTGTGCTTTTGGTGCTATTTGTAATTCTCTTTTAAAACGTTTTATCCTGAAACGTGCCAGACAGGTTATAGATTAATTGATAAATAGTTTATTGGTTGCAAACCATGTGTTGAACCTCTGTGCATTCCGCTTCTACTTTATTATCTGGTTTTTTACTTATCACCACCGAGGTATCATCCGCATATAATATAACATCCACTGATTATATGAATAAAATGGGACCCATGATTAACCCTTGTGATACAGAATACAGATATGGCGGCGAGCAGTGCAGACGTTAGTGAAAAGGTTGTAAATAACAAGTGCAAATGGTGCCATAATAAAGCCCAAAGTGGACCCAAATGCAAAGTGTGTTATGCTCAAATGCATCTCGGATGCGTAAAGTACATGAAAAACATTGTTAAAGTGGATAGTGATACTCTAATCTGCTGTTCCGAAAAAGATCAATATGACAGCGACGACGTGGACATCGAAGACGATCCGGACACATCTTTTAATAGCGGAGAGACTGTTATCCAAAATAATGCAGAAATGGAGGTAAAATACCTTAGATATTTATTAAAAGCAAAAGAGGTCCTTCTTTGTAACCTAACAAGTAACGTATCCTTCTTACAAGATCAAATAAGATCGTTAAATCAAATCATGACAATGCAGAATACTGCATGTATATCACCAACTAAGAGTATTGCAATAGATGGCGTTGGCAGTCCACCCGTGCATAGAAACTCCACAACAGAGACCGACGAGACAAAATCCGAAAAGACAGTGTCAAAAAAAAAAAACGCTCACTGAATATCCAACGAAAAACTTGACTCAAAATAAAACAATAACAGCTGTAAAGGCTGGCAGGTCATCGAACGGAAATATAAACGATGAAACAAAACAATGTGCACCGGTAGAAATAAACAAAAATTATAATTCTAATGTGTCATCCAATAAACCAACTTTAAACAGGGCAGATGGAAAAATTAATATTACAGGAAAGAAAACAGATAATAATGGAGTAGTATAGGTATAAGCCACAAATAAAAAAATGGTTTCACATTGGCAACTATAATATTGACTATACTGAAGATAAACTTAATACTTTACTAGCAGCAAAATTACATGGAATAAAATTTACAATTAAAACGATCGAACACGTTGACCGAGATACAAATGATAAATATAAATGTTTCAAAATCGGCGTCCCCAATGAATTTAGCAAAGATTTACTAGATCCTAACCTATGGCCGGAAGGAATCAGCATATCTGAATACAAGTTTGTTTGGAGATCTGCGAACCGAAAAAGCACGAAACTCAACAAAAAACATAAATTCTAATTTACTACATGATAAGAAGCGTCACTTAAATATTATACACCAGAATATAAGAAGCATACTCAATAAATCGGACGAAATACTAGCTACAATTGACCAATATAAAGCCAATGTATTGTGCTTTACTGAAACATGGTGTAACGCAAGTAATGTAAATTACGTAATTGTTCCAGGATTTATTAAGATAGCCGAACAAAGCCAACATGGTGGATGCATGATTTTTGTTGATGACTCACATAAGTATGTGAACCTCAAAAATATTTCTGATTATTGTAAAGAAAATGAAGTAGAATGCGCTGGCTGTTCACTAATAATGAACAATATAAAGACGGCAATAATATGTGTATATCGACCACCTTCAGGAAATATTAATACATTCTCAGAAAACATAAATGAACTTTTAATTGATTTAAATAAAATACATCGTCAGATTATTTTATGTGGCGATTTAAATATAGACTATCTGACAAATAGTCCAGATAGGGCACTTTTGAATGACGTATTATCTTCTTTCAAATTAGTGAATACATTGAAGGAACCAAGTCGGGTACAGATAACTGACAGATGGGTGGCCAAAACACAAATAGATTATATGGTGACAAATATTCAATGTGATGACTGGATGTGTTTCAACGTTAATCTACACCTCTCAGACCATCATGCACAAATTATTGAACTATGTACCAAGACCAAAGACAGGGAAATAGACAAAACTCAAAAATTCAGGATAGTAACTTAAGTGAGTTGCAATATTACCTACGAGAAACGAATTGGGATTTCATTGAATCGGATAACGTAGATACATCCTATGAGTTGTTTTTAAAAGAATTCCTACACTATTTCAATGTAGCATGTCCTATAATAAGAAAGCCGTGCATGAAGATTAACAAAATGTGGGTGAATAATGCAATTAGAATTTCTAGTCAAAACTTAAAAACAACGCACAACCAAATGATCGAAACTCAATTAGAACGCATACGCGAAAAGTATAAAAATGACAAAAAAAATCACAAGAAACTTGTACAGAACACTAAAAGGAATTATTATGATGGACGGATAACCAATGCATCTAACAAACAAAAGGAAGTGTGGAAATTAGTCAGGGAGGAATTACAAGGGGAAAGTAAAAATAGCACAAACATAAGTATTACAGATAAGAACGGCAAATTAATTAGTAATTCTAAAGAGGTGGCGCGGAATATTTCTCCACAATCACAGATAAAAAAATTCAGTCCCACTTCGGCGGCAACACATCAGAAATATGCACAACGTCGAAATATAAAAGCATTTTCAATGTTCCTGTCACCAGCGACAGATGCTGAAATATATAATGCTGTTATTGACATTAAAAATAAGGCTAGTTCAGGTCAAGATGGAATTCCTTCGAAAGTGTTAAAAAGAGTGATATTTGACATTATGGAACCTATTAAGTACCTAATAAACAAGTATTTTAGTACAGGGGTATTTCCAGCTGCCCTGAAGACATCAAAAATTATTCCTATATATAAGAAAAGAACCAAATCTGATATAGGTAACTATCGCCCAGTATCACTACTTTACATTTTTTCAAAAATATTTGAAAAAGTCCTTGTGAATAAACTTCAACAATTTATTGAGAGGTCACAGCTCCTGAGTGAGACACAACATGGATTTAGGGCTCATCGGTCGACGGAATCTGCCAGCGTCATGCTAATCCAGGAAATATCAAAAAAAGTTGATGATGGAATGTGCGTGACTGGACTTTTCTATGACTTTTCGCGAGCGTTTGACACCGTAGAAGCGAAATTTGTGCGAGAAAAGTTAAATTCGCTCGGAATGCGTGGCAAAGTGTCTGACCTAATCCAGTCGTTTCTAATGGACAGAGTGTTGTTTGTAAAGATCAGTGAAAGTGTTTCAAAAAAGTGCGATTTAAATAGGGGAATTGTGCAGGGCTCAACATTAGGACCACTACTCTTTTTACTTTTTATAAACGATTTAAGTGAACACATCACCTCGGGATGCATGGTCAATTTTGCGATTGACACGGCAATTATTGTATCGGCCAAAACTCCAGAGGAATTACAAATAAAAATTAAAAATAACAATGAAGAAATGAGCCAGTGGTGCAACAAAAATAATAATAAAATAAAATAAATAATCTATTATTAAATGTAAACAGAACAACCATTATTCATTTTTACAACAGAAAACCCCCAGAGCATTATCTTGAAAATAACTGCGAATCAGTTAAATATTTGGGTATCATTATAGATGCTAAATTGTCTTGGAGTCCGCAGATTGATCATGTACTTTCTAAATTAAATAGTGCATACTTTGCAATAATGAAAATAAAACAAAAATTTAACATAAAAGCATTGATAGAGGCATATTATGCAATAGCCTACCCTCACCTAGCATATAACATCTTGTTATGGGGTAAAGCGCAGGTAAGACGTATCTTCATTGCACAAAAACGAATTCTCCGTCTTATTTTCGGTCTCAAAAGAACTGAGACATGCCGTACTGTCTTTGTAAATAACAATATTCTCACTTTGGTCAGTATTTATATATATATATATAAGTGTGCATTATATGTAAAGCCAAATGAACACATATTTATAAAAAAATAACAGTACACACAATTATCAAACACGCCAAGGTACTGACATCCGGACAACTGCAAATAATACTACTATGTACGAAAAAACAGCGCTATATATGTGTTTAATAGTATACAACAAACTACCAATGGAAATAAAAAAGTCCAACAATATTAACACATTTAAGGCTAAGCTTAAACATCTTCTCGTACATAAGTGTTATTACAAATTCTCAGATTTTTTATTTAGACACATGTATATAGACAGTAAGCTATTATTATATCCTTTTATATTATTTTATTTTTGTAACAAAGTAGTTATAGAACTTTTATTTTATTATTGTGACAATATTTTATTTTATTATCTTATTAATATGACAAACACATCCGCAGCAAAGTATGTATACTTATGTACTCTCTATATTTTGTATATTGTGGCATACGTGGAAAATAAATGATTGATTGATTGATACTCCAATTATTATTGGAAGTTCGTCTGATAAATTGTAATTCCTTGATTTATTTGTCTTTGCTCTAATTTTTACCTCTTGTTTGCGAGTGTGTAGAAAGGATGAAAACCGGTCGAGTACTAAACCTCCAATCCCATATTTTTAAAATTTATCCAATAAAATATCAAAATTAACACAGTCAATCATTGTTATTGTTGACTTTTTTCCATGTTGTATTTTGGGAATTATATTGTGTTTCCGAAAAATGTTTAGTATCCTAGAGACCGCACAGTTCTATGACTTTACGGAAACAAATAACAAAATTCGAGTTTTGCCTTTAGTTTCATGATCATATATATATTTTCCAGTTTTGATTTAAATAGTGTTGTTTTATGATCTGATATCGTTTTAGATAAGGTACAAAAGCGGCCTCTTTCTGGATAAGTTGAATAAATGTAATCAATGCAACTTGACCTTGTGAAAGTCCTCAATAATCTAGTCTCATAATTTTCTTTTAATATGTTTACACTGAAATCTCCCAGTAGTATGATTGCTTTATTTGGGCAAAATATCTTATTTAACAAGTTTGGCAGTTTTTTAAAAGTAACTTGAAATTTCCCTGCGGAGGACGATAACAAACAATTACAAAACATACCCGATTCTATTCAACATAACAGAAGTTACTAACCTCTAGGTGCCTAGACTGGAATATCTCGCACGTAGCATCCAGAAGGTTGCTTTCCAAATCCTGTTTCGTAGTGGTTGGCGCGAGTTTGTATAAATACTCTTTCGTGGGCACTGCTTTCAGTGAAGTAGAACAATTCACCGCCGATCCGAAGACTCTGGCTGCTTGTCGCCGATTGTTTAACAATGGTTGTCCATTTTTCCTTGTTGGATTCATTAATTTCCAAACTGGGATGCGGCATTGCCTGCTGTTTCATTTCTACTTTCTCTGTGTGTGGTTTATTGCCCGACTTTCGTCCTGGGTGCGCGGTTCTTTAGCGCGCAAATTACTACTAGTACATGCTTGCCCTTGTTGTTCCTGCACGATTGGTTGCCTATGATGTTTCGGGTTTGCGGTCTGCAGGAAATTTGCTTGTTGCCTTTCCTGTATGATCGGTTGCCTATGATGTTTCGGTTTGCGACCTGCAGGAAATTTCTTTGTTGCCGGAAAATATTATTTTTCCCATGTACTTCTTCATGTCTTTGTGTTTTAGAATGTCCTTTGAATACCTTATCTCTTGCAGCAGGTGTTCAGATTCAGAATAGTCGCGCTGTACCTCCAACCGCGATATACCTTCAGTTTGTGACACCACAGATTCTTCTCACAGTCGAGTATTTACGTTAAACGTTGTAGCTATGCTTTTTTACGCAGGCAGGGTGAAATTATTTATTACACTTATAACAGAGCACAAAATCTTGAACGGGATCACAGCACTATTTTTGGTCATCGAGATTAAGCTTACCGTCGACCATCTGCAGGCCAGTAATAAAAATTACCGATGAAGATAATTTTTCAAGAAGTGGAATAACGAATTTTCAAAATATGGTTATTAGTTAGTTAGTTAGTGGACTAAAAGAATCCACATGAGATACTTGAACAGTTCTCGTTGAACGTATGGGTTGTATTTGTATTTGTATTTCATTATTTGTTTCTCTTACAATAAATAAAAGTATTACAAATGGATAGATAAAAATATATACTTATAATTTTGACATAAGAGATCCAGGGAGGAGTTCACTCGGCAGAATGTTCTTCCACTCCAGCCCAATTCTGCATTTGAAGTTCTTCGGTCGATCCTTCTTGTAGACTTCTAATTGCCATTTTGGTTTTATTTTGCTTTAAAAAGCATTATGTTGGAGTTGTGGATGACTCGCTACTTAGACCGGTATTTCTACAAGAGAGACTTACTGGTTATGTGTATCGTAACTTCTTAGAACAAACGCTACCCTAGTTTTAAAAGTTGTACCCTTGGCAATAAGTACTGCAATGCGCATATTAATTTATTTCTTTGTTCGTGTTCTTTAAAACAGTTATGTACGGAAATAGCTGGATAGGTCGAAATGCACCTCACCCGTGGCCTACTCGATCTCCTAAATAGACCTCCTGGATTATTCTATATCTACAATCATTTATATCACTCCGGTGGAAATGTGAAATATTAGCGAAATCGGATAACTGCTGGGTGTAACACAATAAGAAACGACCATGTTTTTGAAACAGACAGATGCTAAGAAGATTCGGTTATTATATCCTAGTTGGAGGTAGTCATTTTGAACAGTTTTTGTAGATTAAAGAATTTTTGGAAATAATGAAAATGATGGTAGCGACCGTTACTATGTAGTAGTTCATTTTAAAAAAGGTTAAATGAAAATAATTTTTAAGTTTTTATACTACTATTTATTGTATAATATACACAAACAAAGTTTACAATATATTATCAACCTGCAAAGGTCGAAACTATAGTTGTGTCAAAATTGATAATATATTGTAAACTTTGTTTGTGTATATTATACAATAAATAGTGGGATAAAAACTTAAAAATTATTTTCATTTAACCTTTTTTTTGGAAATAAAATATTACTGGCAAAAATTTGTTCTTTGAAATAAAGCGGAGTTTTTAAAAATCATTGAGAACAAAATATTCTTGGAATGGTGTAGGGAATAATCTTTTGATTTTTTGCCATATGTTTAAATTTAACTATTTAAGTTGCGACGTATTATGTTCATTATCAAGTGAACACAAATTGGGATAAAAATATATCTATAGGGGTAAGATTATAGTAATTGTAATGTAATAGGTCACATACAGCATTGCTCTATTCTCTAGCTGCTGGTACAGGTGCTGTGGGGTTATGTCTCCTGTTTTCAGCCCTTGCAGAATAGCTTGCGCAGCTCCCTGTGATTAATACTCATCTTGTAAAAGTACATTCTTGTTTACTGCTGTGCTATTGATGCATTAGTTTAGAGAATATTTCGAGCTCAGCCTGCTGTTTCTGTTGCTGCTGCTGGAAAAAAAAAAACGGTTCTTGTTGTTGCATCTGCCTCGGTTGCTGCTAGTTATTGTTTGCATTGACTATTGTGGAAATTGGTTATTCCAGTTTCGAGGTTTTTGTGGCGCCTCCTGTGGTGGTTTTTGAGGTTGTTGTGGAGCCCTCAATACTGCACTGGGTGTAAATGCGAGAGGTGTAGGCGAGGCAGACTTAGCAGGCGACGTTCCCCTCTGCTGAGGCTACTTCTTTCTGTAGGCTTCCTCCTGCTTCTCTAGTTTCTTTTATATCAGAGCTTCCTGCATGATATTCTGAGTATGCACTTGCAACTCCCTAGAAGATGGAATGCGCTGGTGCATCCCTTGGGCAATAGGGATACGCGCAACTGCTGCTGGTACAAATGATCTGCATCTAGAGAATAGAGGAGTAGATCCTAGTAACGGGGTTGCATCGCTGGTGAGTTCTGGCATTTTGGAGTTGTGCCCTGAGCTGCTGTTGTGTAAGCTGGTTCTGTTTGGGAAAGTTAGTGCCAAAGATCTTTGAAAACATCTCGCCCCCTTGCAATTTAACAAACAAATCTTCGATTCGCGTAAGTGGATTCTTATTCCTCTCTAAATATGGATTTAAAGTAATTTTATAATACTATTCGTTTCATTTCCCACTTTATATTTTTCTTACATTAATTAATTAATCAATTAATTGACATTAACACAGCTAATACCTTTTATATAATTTAAAGGTCTGCATAACAAATATTCGTACTCAAAAATGATGTTATGTTAATTTTAATTACTTTCCTAGCTGCATTGCATTAACAGTTTACAGAATCTAATTTCATTTTTGAATAGTAGATGTATGTTTAAATAACTGCGATCTATAAATGTAACAAACACACTTGATTTACAGATTGTGGATTGTAATGAATTTGTATTTACGTAATCTAGTACGGTTATCAAAGGCGTGTATTGTTGTGAGATATGTGTATTCATTTGCGCCCTTTAATTAATTAGCGCCCCAAAAATACTGCACGGAGATTAAATTTTTGAAAACAGGAAATTTATTGTATGATGCTCAGTTATCGATTATAATTCTATTATAAAAAGCTAATATTTCTTTCAGCCTCAGTGGGTACTGAATAAATAGGCATTGATTAATGAAACTGGGTTTATAAAGCAAAATAATATCATCTATTATCTAAAGCGTTTTACTAAGAAACTGTGTTTATTTAATGGTATTTTAATAAATCTGTTAGTGATGTTTATAAACCTCAAACAAATATTTAAGTTCAAATGTTTAAATTGTAAAATAAATTGTAACCTCCGTCTAATAATTAGATAATCAATTCGTAATTAAAGCATCGCTAGACGTCGTTGTTGAACAAATCACCGACTCGTCTATAGTTTCTCAATTAGCTCTCCTCTTTAACTTTGCTTTAACTTCATCGACCCATTGATGACGCAGGGGAAACTTTGTTTTCGCATACTTTCAACGAGTCTAAGAGTTTATTTATTTATTTTAAGTCTACTACTCAAATAACCTTAATAACAAAAATTATAATGAACACATAATAAATATTGATAAAAATACACAAATAATAATTAAAGTTTCAAAGATTTGTTACTTCTTCATTTAAAATTTTTATTTCTTTTAAAATATTTACACATAAAAGTCTTTCTGACTAACTTGATAAATATACTATTATCATCGAATATCTACGAGGTTGGTTATTCTTCAATGAAACAATATAATGTTAAAGAAAAATCAAGCATCATAACGAAAGATTTCTTTGAAATACTACTGATACACTAAATAAAAATTACATGTAAATTACAAAATATTATAACTCCTAATAATAATATTTGATTTATCTAGTAAAAATTTTAATAAAATAATTGTAGTTACTTATATTGAGTAAACTATATAAATTTGAAGGTTAATTAAACACTTTAACCAATTTAATTAACCTTCTTATTAACATGAAAATGTTTTACCACGGGTTAATTGAGAAATTAATTAATGGTAATATTATTAAAAGAAATTTTTTTTATAGTTAATTCTTCATGTCATTTTAAATACAGGGATGGTTCTGCATTTTATAAAATCAAATCAATATGCCGGTCTATTAATATGCTGAATACACACCCAGAAAATTAATCGTCCCCACTAATGGCATTCCCTAGAGAATTTGAGAAATTATATCTAGCGGCGAACGATCTCTCATAATGTCGACGGGGGGTAATTATATTTCACGAGTGTACATCCTCTTTGAAACTCTTAACTTTGTTAAAGAATCAGCCGGCGACAGTTATTTGAGAGAGCCACCCTAATTTCTAATTACAACAGACTGCCTGAACAAAACACGTCTCATGTAATCTTGGCCGATAGTTCCCCCCTATCTAATAAACTAGATTTTCATGCAGCAGCTTCAACAGAGATTTTTTATGCTCTGAAATATATGTAGCGTTAAAATTAAAATGAAATAAATTAAGATTCTAATGTTGTACTTATTACATTAGAATCTTAATTTATTTCATTTTAAACTCCTCCCAAAACGATCCACTACCCTTCCACTTACCATCCTTACCTCAAATATCCAAAAAACACACCTTAAGGAAATTCATCAGCCGTCTTATTACTAGATATACAAAAAGCCTTCGACTCTATCTGGCATCAAGGTCTTTTATACAAATGCTACCTCCTTAAAATTCCTACACATATTATCTTCATTATAAAGCAATTCCTTTCAAACAGATCCCTTAAAGTCAAAATCAACAACTCCTACTCCTCTCCCTTTACTCCTGTACAAGGTCTACCCCAAGGTTCCCCTCTATCTCCTTTACTCTACAACATCTTCTGCTTTGATATCTACAACCCAGATCCTCTGTACTTTAATCCCTCCAAATACCTCCTTCAATTCGCAGACGACACAGCCCTAATTTCCCATGCACCCTCTGTACCTAAAGCTCTTAAATCCCTCCAGCAGCTTATTGACACCCTACAACACTGGTTTTGCAAATGGCGAATTAAAATAAATCCCCACAAATCCCAGCTTCTAATTCCCTACCACCGCAACAATAATCCTACTCACAATATTCACATCTCCCATACAACCGTTTCCCCCTCTACATCCATAAAATACCTAGGCATTACCTTAGACCAAAAAGTTAATTTTAAAAACCACACAGCTCTAAACAAAATTAAAATCATCACCAGGGCCAAATTATTCAGAAATTTAACGTACAAAAACAAGGGAATTCACACCAAATCAGCTGTTAAAATCTATAGAATGATTTGCCGCCCTCTACTCGACTATGGTAATGTCCTTTTCCCCCATTCCTGCAATCCTACTCTCCACAATATCCAAGTTAGCGAGCGATCCTCCTTAAGAATCCTAACCAAAATCTGCCATCCTAATAATCCTCTGCACAATCCCTCTAACCAACTCCTATACGACTGAAACCAGTGAAAAATTTTCCAAAAATTCCTTTAACCATCACATCCTTTCTCTTTACTGCTTGCGCAGAAATCCCAACCAAATCCCAAAATACAAAACCCCTTCATTCACTACATTTGAATTCATCGCATCACATCATTCATCACCATCATCAGAGACTGACTGACAAAACACATCGACAAGGACAAATCCAGGGTGAAAGACCGCTGGTCGATAGCCATTTAGCAAACTGACAAACTAACGTCAACTGTATCATTCATATATTATATTACTTGTATTTGTGTTTGTTAATAAAGATTTTGTATATATACCTATATATAAGTACAAAAAAAAGTTTTAACTTTCGTGTTTAATATTAAAAGGTATATAATGATAATGATCGATACACCTGTTGGTAGTTTATCTGATAAAATATGTATGAAACATAACAAGTGCATTACTACACTAAATTTTAATTGAGTAGTTTACTTACTCAAGTATTAATAATCTATAACGTTATTTATTTTTTTTTAATTTAATTGTACTATATATAATTAAAACACATTTCCAAGCATAGAAGGATACAACCGTGATATTTATATTGATATACTCCCAAATCTAAAAAAACAAACATCGATTAATTGTGTCTTTTTAAATAATAATAATAATAATCAAGCAAATTCAAACGATTCTTCTTTAGTATTAAAATCAGTTTAGTTGAGAAAAAAGTTGGAAATATTTTAAGATTAAGTTTAGCAAATAGTGAAAGGAATTTGTATTGCATAATTTAAATGCACAAAAAGTTATCAAGTTTCAAGGCCTTCATAAAGTGTTTCTGTAAGTGTCGTAGCCAAAAGTATACATAAAAAAATGATATTAGAGCTGTATTATATTACTATGGGTTATTGTGATATTACGATTCGATGATGTTTTAGGGTTATTGATGTTTATTCTCAATATGGTTCTGGTAGTTTCTGCATATATCACCTAAATCACTTAATGTCAAGGTGTCACTTAAGGCAGAACTCTTTAAAACATACTTAGTAAATTTGTATCTGGCATAGAATTTTTTGTTATGAAGTAAATCATACATAATTTTAATTAAATAATAGAAGGTTAATCTACCACCACCACTCTGTTTTCTTTATATATCTGTCTATCAAGTGAATGCTGTTTATACAGTCTTTTAGCCGGATTGATAATATTTTATTAGCAAAAAAAGCGATTGGACTGGTTGATAGTCTAATTGAATGTCTAATTAGCTATTTCAGTGGTATATTCCAAAGGGTAGAAAATTAAAGCTACATCTGGTGTTCCTTAGGGCTCACGTTCGGTCCAATTTTATTTTTGTTGTTTATTAATGACAATCAATAAAAAAATATTTTCTTCTATTTGAATATGAAGAAGTATTCAAACGAACAACGAAGTTTTTCGGTCGCAAACATCATCTTCATCAGACAGATGAATAATGATTCATTCACTGTGTGGCGAAACATGTTGCAGTGTTCAACAATAAATATGAAACCCTCCCAACTGTGTTGTTTTATTTCAATAAATATTTGTGTAATTAAACAAAATAAATGTGGTTTCCTTTAAAATTAAATCTGGCGCTCCTGTTGGGACACCCTTTTTTATCGCAGACAGAAACAATTTAAGTGCATGAATATAGCATAAGAAACAATGTGACTGACAAAACAGATTAGGAAATTACGGTTAATTCTAAACTAAATATTATTGGTGATTTAAGACAATATCCAACGAAGCTTTACAATCTCATATTTCTTACTCATTTTTCTGAAGTCTTTAGTGTGCTTTTGCGTCGATTTTCGTATGTCTCTTTAGTTGTATCTAACCTAAAGTATACATATTTTTTTCATTTTTTTTTAATATGGCGCCAAGTAAAGGTGTTGAAACAGTTAACATATGCAATTCGTGCAAAGTTCAACTTACACCAAACGATGAAAGTATTTCGTGCTTTGTTTGTGCAGTGAAATATCACATATCATGTGTTCTGAAGAGATCAGACTCGGGAAATCCAGAAAATAAAAACTTCAAATGGGTATGTGATTTATGTATTACTGAGTTTCCCAAAATACGTCAGTTATATCTAAACTGTGAAAAATGTTCTGATAATAATGCAGAAATAAACATAAAATTGAACACGTTATTTATTATGGTGAAAAATATTGAAAATAAGATTGTAACCACTAAGGAAAACAAAATAAACAATCCGGTTCCTAAACAGGACGTTATTGAATTCCTCTACCAATCAACCGAGGGCAGTAAAATCTGCAAGTCTAGTCGAGTTCCTAGATGCATTGATAATATATTAACCAATATGGAGTCTAACGATATCAACTGTGCAGTTTTTAACCCCAGTCTTTCTGATCATTATGGAATTGCAGTTGAAATTAATTGCACTAAACCGCTATATTACATTAAGTTTGCCCAATATCGGTCTATAACATCCTATGGTTTATTTCAATTTCATAGCACCTTGTTTGAACAATCTTGGGAGTTTACAATCCATAACATTAACATAAATCTTAAATTTCAAAAATTAATTGATGCTATAACAAATGCAATTGAATTGGTTTTCCCAATGAAATATAAGAGATTTAAAAATAACAGCTCATTTACTCCCAATTGGTTTGATACTCAATTGAGAATTATGAGGGAACACTTAATATTTCTTAATAGTTGGTGTAAAATATATCCAACTAGTGATAATAAACAAATTCGAAATGAATTTAGAAAAACATATAAATCCATTAAACCATTAACTTAAAAAAAATCCATCAACAATTCTTATTTTTTTAATGCAAATAATCGCTTCAAGGCAATGTGGGATATAATAAATCAGAATAGAAATAAATCTTTTTTGTCTATTTCATTATTAACTTCTAATGATCTAAATAATTACTTTGCTTCTGTTCCTTTCATTTTAATGAATTCTTTAAAAAATACCGACAAAAAAAAATTTAGATTATTTACAACAGAAAGATATTAATATCACCTTTCAATTTACAGAAGTAAGTTACATTTATGTCCGCGATATTATTACTAAACTTAAGAACAAAAACGGTAAAGACATTTATGATATTTATAAGAAAATAATTATGTCAGTTATAAATATTATATTAATTCCGCTGACTGATTTGATTAATGATTGAGTACATTTCCAACTCCATTGAAAATTTCCAAAGTTATACCTTTATTTAAGAAAGGTATCACTTACCTAGAAAACTTTAGACCTATAAGTATTATACCTTTTATTGTAAAAGATTTTTGAAATTATTCTAAAAAATCAATTAAAGCATTTATTTCAATCAAACAATCTTTTTAATAATATTCCAATTTGGTTTTAGATTAAATTCTTCTACCGTTGATGCCATTAATAACTTAACACAATTTATTATTAATGCCTCTGAGGACAACAATTATACTTCCAGTATTTTCTTCGATTTGTCAAAGGCATTTGACTGCGTATCACACAATATACTGTTAAATAAATTACAATATTCCGGACTTACAATTGAATCTACAAAACTTCTCAACTCCTATTTAACTAATAGATCACAAATAACTTATTTTAATGGATCTTTTTCTCAACCAGAATTAATAACAGCAGGTGTTCCGTAGGGATCTGTCCTCGGACCCTTATTATTCCTAATTTTTATTAATGGCATTGTTACTTGTGATAAGTCAGTACACTTCACACTATATGCAGATGATACTACTTGTAGTCTGAGCAATAAGAATCTACAAGTATTAACGCAGTCATTAGAAGAAACTAAAACTTATATTAAAGATTGGTTTTCTGCAAATTTCCTTACACTTAATGAAGACAAAACTGCTTTAGTGTATTTTTCCTTAAGAAATATAAATTCAATTAATAAATCAGAGGCAATAAAATTCCTTGGTGTTACGTTACACAAGGATCGTCATCTAGCTTTCCTTGGATAAGAAAACAAAAATCTAATCATCTATGGTTTTAAACTATGGATATATTGTGGTTTATATCGATGTAACTTGTTCTCTTTAAAAAAATTGTGATACTGTATCTTTACCAATTTTATCTTGAAGCGAAGATGCACTTTCTCGCAGAGACAATTTAGGTTTTTCCACTGCAGATAACATTACTTTTAACTTCATCTCCTCACTTGCAACAGGTTTTCGACGTTTGTTTGTGAATTTATTTTTAAGATCTCCACACGATTTGAATTTGTCCATAATTCTTATTACTGATATATGGTGCTTATTTTTCCCTGGATGTCTGTTATTAAAAATTTCAGCTGCTTCGCGCTAAGTTTTATAACTTTCACCAACGATTAAAATTCCTACTTTTTCTTCCACACTCAATATTACCGTTAGCAAATTTTATTTGACGTTGACTGTCAAACATGTAATTGAATATAATTGCATATTAAAAGATAGTTTTTCATTCCGAACAACTTATCATAATTATAATTTTCGATATTGTTGCAAATATAGGTACTTTACGGTTAAAAAAAATCATATCTGATGATTGTATTTTATGTTTTGGACCATGCAGAACTTGTTATAAAGAATAATTTTTTTTCGTAAAATTTTTAATAAAAATTTTCCATGTAAACTTCATTTGCAAATAGATTTATGCCAGAGTAAACGGATAGACTAATTTTTGAAATAGAATAAAATGCTTGTTATTATTCATCTGGTTAGTAATATTCATCTTGCGTCGACGATTAAACGCTCCATACTTAGTGGTGTACAAATCTGTGGGTAAGAGAGGTATAGATCTTAAAAGACCTCTGTGCTGTACATAAAAATTCAAATATAGTCTGTTCGTTTGATCTTCCATCGTACGTCACAAACTATCGCTTCAAAAAACGACGAAAGTTTTACAGTGCGTTGTTTTCTTAACGCATTTGGTTTACTTTATCAGACTGAATGTTTTTGCGTCGTTTCTCGAAGCGATAATTTGTGACGTACGACGTAAGATCCAACGAACAGACTATGCAATTGTTTCCTTCAAGAAATAGACACTTCTTCTTCACACCTGTGTACACCACTAAGAATGGCGCGTTTAATCTTCTTCGCAAAATGGTGTATATTACTAACCACATGAATAATAAAAAGCATTTTTATGTATTTCAACCACCATTTAGTCTGTTTAAGCAACTTATCTTTTACTTTCTATTTTGATTTTAAAAATTCATCTATGATGTAACCACAAAATTGAGTAAAAAGATGAGCAACATAACTGACCTAGAAATCAGGTATAATATGTGATGTTCAATGAAGATTGTTAAATACTTAAGAACCTTTTAGTAGAGCAAACTTTTCTTCAAAAGTTTCATTAAATAATGCAATCTATCTTCACAATCTAAAAGTTTATTAATAGACCAGAGTGGCTTATAGATTAGTGCATTCTAGGTTATTTATTTAGGAAATTAAAGACATAGATTGTGGTAGATAAATTTTTATTACATTTTAATGGCTAATTTACTAACAAGGGTTAGAGTGGAAGATCATCGCAGCTGCAACTTCATTCATCAAAAATAGTTGAAATACTATTTTTGAATATTCAAATGTATTATTTTTGGAAAGGAAGCTAAAGACTAACAAACATAAACATAACTACGGTGGCGATTAGTTTAGCGTTAATGTCATCATTGTCGCTTTTTTAAATCAGTAAAAGCTTTAAATATGTCGCTGAGTGTACAACAATTTTCTATTCTTACACTGAGCAAAAGTTGCTTTTACGACCCACTTTATTTCTTGTTCGAATTAAATCGGTGTCCCTTTGTTTATTGAACTTTAGGCAGTTTTTGTAACTAATAAACCACATGAAGAACAAGTATAGAAATATTTTGTACATTCATCTACTATTTGTACCGTTTATCTCTTAAAATCTAAAACTTATTTCAAGAGTCCAAAAATACGCCGCAGGTGTTCAAATCAAGGATTTCCTACATAATATTTCTCGAGGTTAATTATTGACTTATGGGGTTTAACTACTTACTTATTTCTATTAGTTTATCAAAAAGTTCACGGACAGCTGTTCCGCCGTACTTCTATTTTATGATCAGAAGGATAACTTGTCATGTCGACATTAATCAAATATTTACACAAATATTAAAAATTTTAAGAGAAATGCTTAATAAATTGTGGAAAGATGTCGAAGAAATTGTGGAATAAATGGAAGCATTCATCATCATCATCAGGGTTTGATTGGAAGAACATTCTGAAGAATGAAGTCCACCTGTGATTCCTGTGCTCAAAATTTAATATATTTTTTATGTGTGTGTATTTTAATGTATTTTGTTAACCAAAGCATAATAATAATAATAATAATAACTAATAAAGATTACGTCATTACGTTGTACTTAAACCAATTTAGTTAGAAAATAAATATCATGTGGATGCTGGTATACAGATTCTACAGATTATACCTGTAGTTTCTCAGGGCTCAAACTATAATCCAATTTTATTTGTACTGTTTATTACTGACAAACTCAAAATCAATTTAAAAATATTTACTCGAGTAAAGTATAAACGTACTTCAAATTGATCAAATTAGGATAACATAATCATATACCAATAATCCATCTTTTCAACACAAACAGAAATTAATGTATGTGTGTAACATAGGAAAAAAAAATGGTGATGTGGCCATCATAGTACTTTCCCTATATTTTTCACGAAAACTGTAAGGTTTACTCGAAATGGTTATTCTTAAAAATTTGCTAAATTTTGGATTATTTACAATTACTTGTTATATGTAACTCCTATAGTTTATTAGTAATAACCAAAAAATAACAAAATTAAAACTTTCTGAAAAATATATTTCAATAAAACTTGTTCAGTTATTCATTATTAAGTTATGTAATATATATATTTTTTTAATCCTCAAAAATATATAAGAAATTTATTCTAGAACCACCAAAATGTATCTCGACAATTAGAATAGAAATTCCTGAAAATTTCAAAAAAAAACCTACACAATCCTTCTAATGTTCTCCTTTACGAAACCACCCAAGTTACCCCCATATCCCAACAAATAATAAGCCTTAGTGTAAAATTTACTAACAATCATTTCATTGTAACCCTTCTCAATAAATTTTGCACTCCCCGAAACCCCAATATCCTCCCCAAACACAAACATCCATCAATAATTCTTCATGAATTCATTCGCTCGCATCATGCGGAGATTTAAGCTAAACTGCAATTTATTCTTTGGTTTTTTACATAAACTAACCCTTATTTTAAATTAAAATGTATTCGTTCTAAATTTATTTTTGTTTGTCCAAATAAAATAAAATTGTGGAAAATAATTTTTTTAAAATGGATAAAATACAGCAACTGAAATAATTGCAATAAAATTTTCTACAGATGTACTGAGTTTATGTTTCCAAATTGCATGCATTAGTACCAAGATTTTTTCATCTATTTTACTAGAAGTTTTCAGGAAGGTTTTTGAAGACTAAAATTTCCAAGCCTTCCTAGGTTGAAATGGTTGAAATTTTCCAGTATTATAATTTTCTAAATTTCCAGAAAATTGCTAGAATTTGTAGAATTTTTAAGGAATTAATTTCCTAATTTTAAAAGTTTACTTTCAAGGATTTTAGAATTTTAGTATGTATAAAGAATGTATGATACAGGTGTGCAATTTTGAATTTTCTAGGAATTTCTTCTCCAAATTTTTCATAATCATCATAATTTTCATGTCTTTATAGAATTTATTCCCTAAATTTCTAGAATAGTTTTCAGGATTCTTAAACATTTATGGAATTTATTATACAGATGTACTAACTTTGTCCTTCTTTACAATCAGTGTTTTTAGAAATTTCTCTTTTAAATTGAAAATATTGTCGTCAATATTTAACAATAGTTCAGATTTTTAGAATCACAATAGCTATTCTTTATATTTTAGTTTAATTTTATAATTTTAAAAATTATCTTCGAGGATTTTAAAATGCACAAAGAATTTATGCTACCGGTCTGCTACAATTTTATCAATATTTTCTAGCGATGCCTTCTTTAAATTCCAAGATTTTTTCATATATTTTACTAGTTTTCAGGATGTGATAAAAATTTCGTTCTAGAATTTTTCTCCTAAATATCTAGAATATTTTTGAGGATTTTTAACATTAATGGAATTTGTTCTACAGTTACTAACTTTACCCTTCGTTACAATATTTTTTTTTAGGAATTTCTCATTATAATTGCAAACATTGTCATCAATTTCTTATTAGCATGAGAATGAATAATAAACTATAGTTTCTTTCTAAATTTTTAGAATCTCAATGGCTCTTCTTTATCTTTTGGAGATTTTTTTCTAAATTTTGGGACCTTTTACCTGGTTTGTGGAATTTTCCAGCATTATTATTATCTATAATTCCAAAATTTGCTCCTTTACATTTCTGGAAAATTTTCTATGGGTGTAGTATTTTTGAGGAATTAATTTTCTTATTTTTAAAAATTCTCTTTTAAGATTTGCAAGAATTTTCCATCTATTTTACTAGAAGCTTTTAGGAAGTTTTTTGATTTGTAAGCCTTTCTATAAATCTTCTAAATTTTTAAAATATTATTCAGGTGTCTTACAACCAAAGTTTTTTAGTATCTTCTTCTCAAAATTGCACGATTTTCCCGTCTACTTTGCTAGAAGTTTTAGGAAGTTGTTTATGACTAAAATTTGTAAGCCTTTCTAGAACTCTTCTTCTAAATATCTAAAATATTTTTCAGGAGTCTTGCAAGTTTTTTTGGAATTTCTTTTTCAAATTGCATGATTTTTACATCTATTTTTTTAGAAGCATTTAGGATTTTTTTTTTTATGATTAGAACTTGTAAGACTTTCTAGAATTGCTCTTCTAATTTTCTAAAGTATTTTTCATGAGTCTTACAATCAAAGTTTTCTAGGAATGTTTTCTCCAAATTGCAAAATTTTTCCATTTACTTTATTAGAAGCTTTTAGGAAGTATTTTTTGGTAACTAAAAATTGTAAGCCTTTTTAGAACTCCTCTTCTAAATTTCTAAAATAGTATCTATAATAGTGGAATTAGTATTATTATTTTCTATATTTTCAGAAATTGTTCCCAAAATTACTTGAAAAATTTCGAGGGTTATTGAAATTTTTAAGAATAAATTTTTAAACTTCCAAAAATTTTTTTCGAGGGCTTTAGAATGTATAAAAAATTTATTCGACATGTCTTTTAACGAACATGTCTTTTTGACCTTAATTTAATAAAAGTTTTCTAAAAAAATATTTTCCAAATTACAATATTTTTCCACCATTTATAATTTTAGTCAACTGCTTATCATCTGGGTCATTATGGCATAATGGTGAAAATTATTGTTATCATTCGTTGTAAAAAAAGATGTAGAATCCACCAACAATTAGTAATTAAAGTTATCATGTATATGTAGGGTGGGTGGGTAGCCTCTATACCACCCTCCCATTAGTAAATCATAAGCGCGGGATTTAATTAAACATAGAAAAATGGTAATGTGGCCTTATAGTAATTTCCTTACATTTTTCTCGAAAACTATATAGTTTGCGCAAAAAAGCTATTCACAACAATTTGTTGAATTTTGGATTCTTTACAAATACTTGTTATATAAATTTCATTTAACTCCTATAGTGTATTGCATTATGCAAAAATATAAAAACTATTAAATTCTTATTTTTTTTTTCTTGCAAGTTTAGAACTTTATGAAAAAATGTTTCAATAAAACTTGTTCAGTATCTTATTTTCTTTAACTTTTGTTTAAAGAGTTATGTAATATTTTTCAAATTTAGGAAAATATCGTGAAAAAACAAAAAAACGCCTCAAGAAAACATCCACTTCCGGTTTATGGATGTTCACAAAAAGCTTTTCAGTTCCAGTTTTTAACGATAAAACCTTAAGTTTGAAGTTTCATCTCAATAGGATCATTTGTTTTTGAGATACTGCGCCCACAGACATTTTCCTGCACGAAAACAATACTTCCCCTATATATTCTATATAGGGAAAGTAAAAATTCTCTACCGTGTGACTAATGTTACAAATTTGAGAAAAAAGTTTATTTTTAAACTAAATTTATTATAAACAGTATAACATAAAGCTTTGCAAATTCTCAGATTTCTTCCTTGTTTTTCTAAAGAATTCAGTGTGTTTACGTTTTGTGTATGTCTTTTTGGTTCAACCCTACCTAGAGTATCCATCCTGTGTATACTTACTACGAATAAAAAAGAAAGAGTCCAGGGTAAGTTCTTGCTTCTAAAGACCAGTAAATACCAGCAACACTCTTAAAGAGTTACGTTTTTAGTCCTAATGTCATTGGAGAATATAATAATTTTTTGTGAATTGTATTTTATTTACAAATTGGTTAAGTCCAGTGTTAATTGCAATCAACTTAATATTAATATCCTGTAAATTTTGCTTCTATTACCTTTTTTGAGCATCTTAAAAAACCACTGGACAAAGTGTAATTATTTCTTCTTTGCCTTAAATCGGTGTTCTCGTTGGAGTTTTTGTAACTAACATTCCCCAGAAATGTTCTGTACGAATAGCATTAATCTACCATCTGCAATTAAATAAAACAGCAATTTAAAATCTAAATTTTATTTTAAGAGTCAGAAATACGCCGCAGGTGTCAGATTCATGTTTTTGTATATAATATTTCTCGGGAATAAGTATTGACTTGTGAGGTTTACCTACTTACTTATTTGTAATAGCGTTTGAGGGCAGCTGTTTAAACGTCGTTCCAATTTATGTTCAGATAGAAATTAAATGAATCAAACATTTATATTGTACTTAAACTAATATAGATATGAGGTTTATTAAACTTGGCAACAAAATCCAATATGATACAATTGTGATTTAAACATTAGTCATTTTTAAGAATAGATGATTGGTATAGATTTGAGATTACTGAGATATTAAGAAAATCTGATCTGATGCTTCAATTCGCTTTGATATATTCTCTCGTGTAAAAACTTATAAATCTATACGATTAATACGATATTTTGTTTTCGAATTTAATTGTCTAATGAACATGCTATCATTAAAAAATCATTAAGCAATACTATTTTGGCATACACTGTATCCAGATGATAACTATCGGACTCTTTATAATATTCAGAGCAATTGGAGTGAAAATTTGCACCAACAAGTTTTCTAGACATTTAACTAATTGCTCACTTAATATCTTGAACTATCTTGGTTTAAACTACAAATCACTGTGTTTGTTTTACCGGCAGTTTGTATCAATCAGAGAGAAAATATCATTTTATATGTGAAACTAATCAAGTGATTTTTAATTTAAAGAAAAAAGGATTTTCTATGTTGTACTATCACTCAAGTTGGTGTCTGACTTTCGTGTGGTCTGACATCTACGACTAGCTAACTAAAGCTACTAACAATAGACTTTCTAAAGTTTTGTCAACAAGGATGTAAATGTTCTCTGTCTCGTCCTAAAATTGCGCCCTGATTGACCAATATACACTCCCTTACAATCATCACATGTTAAGTGTTTGTGGGTCAATCTGGCAGTAATTTTACGATCATACTGAGAGGATATTTATACTCTTGTCAACAAATACAATTGTTGCCTCCATCGTAAACGACGTTGTATTTCCTTACCAGGCTTCTCTGCCTCTTTCAATGTGTGTATCTTCATATATGTTGAATCAATTTTTGCATAACTCATTCTAGGCAATATAGCTTAGTTTTTCAGTATAGGTGGAAATCAACAATTATCAGATTCTCAGAGAATTCTTAGAGGATTTAGTTGATTCTATAAGTACTTAAAAAGATCCGTAGCTATTGTTTCAATGTTTTAGGTTGTTTTTTCTCTAATCAAATGTCTTCCATTCTATCAGTTAAAAGGACAGACAACTAGACGCACTTTTAACAGCTCGACGCTCGACTTTTTGGACCTGAATATCTCAATAGGAAACAATACATTAAAATATTCTATATACACAATTCCACCACCACAGACGAAATCATCCCTTCGACTTCACAACAATCAGAACAAATAAAATCTTCCAAGATGTATTCATTAGTTAATCGTCTAATCAATATTGAGCTGAGCGAAGATGACTAACTGAGAATCATAATATATGAAATAGCCAAAAACAAATTCAGGAAAAATAAAGTGGATAGAACCTTATATCAAGAAAAAGAGAAATAGTTTAAAGACTATTATTCAATAGAGAAGAGAGAAAAAAAAAACGATTCGCAGCCATTCAGAAACAGAAACAACGTAGAAGTAATCGAAAATTTAAAGAAACAATTAGTACGAACAAATGTGTATATTGTTTATGACATACTATCCTATTGTCAAACTTATCTTCCTGTTAAATTTGTAAAGCCCAAGACATTATTAATTAATTCTTGCACAAATTATTAGGCTAGATTTTGAAGGTAGGTGGTAATCTAAAATTACCACATGTGAAGTTTCACTTAAGATTCTCGTGTTTCTGTGGTTATCTATGAATTGAAAGAATTGTTTAATTTCTCGACCTCGAAATACATCTTGATTAACATGAATTTGAAACGCGGTGATTTTGTTGATTTAGTGGTAAAACAAAGTCACCGAGTGTCAATTCTATCTTGGACGATTTGATTTATTATTATTATTATTACTATTATTAAATTAGATTAAAATGTTACGCCTGTCCCGTGGAATGGTAGTTTTAAAATTAATCTACTAATTTAAGTGTGATTTTGGTAACGGAGCCTTGGTTGTTTGATGTACCGGAAGACTGGTTATAGTGCAGGTTAGACTGACATTTAGTTCACCTTGAAGTAACCCCTTGCATCCTATGTCAGGATTTCCAAATATACCTGTTTTATTTTTCTTTGAATAAAAAATGCAAAATATTGCCCTCTGAATATATCTCGTCTCACGGCTAACGGGCTGTCTGGTAATGTCGAAGATCGCTGTCGCAACTGACGAAGAACAACTCGTTGACCCTCATGTGGGTCCAAGGGTACGGGGATATTAAAGGCAACGAAGTGGCAGATGAACTCCCGAAAAGAGGTGCAAATGTCACTCCTATAGGACCAGAGCCGTTTTGCACAAAGAGAGGTGGTGCAAAAATGGGAAGAGGACAGAAGACGCAAGCACTGGAACAATGTACCAAGCCTACGTCAATCAAAACGACTCGTCAACCTCGATCACAGACACAAGGTGCTTCAACTCACAAGGAACGAGCTAAGAACTTTCACTAGACTCATGGCAGGACACTGTGCCCTCCGATACCATTTGTGGAAAATAAAAAAAGAGGAAAGTGGAAACTGCAGTATCACCCCCAAGAAAGTTACCAGGTTCATGGAGGATGTGGGTCTGCTTGGGAAGTGATTGGTTAAGGGTAGAACAATAGATCGGTTAGGTAACAGTTCACGAGAAGCTAGGACCCTATTTCCCCTATAACCTATATATCTCGTTTCAAGTATTTTATTCACTTAACAAAGATGGAGACTAATTGAGACTTGATTTGATATAAATTCAAGTTAAAGAAACAGTTTTGGTAGCACCTCAAATAAAATCGTTTAAAAATGTCATGTATTTATAAATACAACTTCCTCCCATCCTTCTAATAATGAGAGTATTATTAACATAACCTTTAAAAAGTTTCATAGTTATGGGAAGTGACTATTTCGAAAGAACTTTTGTTAATATTTCAAAAACGTTAATTTTACTGAACTTTATTGCCAGAGTTTGTATTTACAGAGGTAAGAGAAAGAATAAATTAAGAGAGGAAAATAGGAAACTGAAGTGTTGCACAAAGATGGAATTCATAACGAAAAGCGGTATGGCGAGAGACGCTTCTTCTAGGATTCCAAAATATTCCTGGATTTAATTTAATGTTTCTTCCCACCTGGTTTTATATGATTCGCCTTGAACGTGAATTTCTTCCATTATCAGAAAACAAGATATTAGAAAACATTGTTGATTTACTTATTGTTATCCTGTGGCATTAGGTGAATCTTCTTCTTGGAATGGTGTGAACATGGTGAAATTTTACGTATGCTGCCAGTAAGCTCGATTTCGTGAGAGAATCTAAATTGGTAATAATTAGTCTGTATCTCGTTGCTAATACTATAATTGCATAATCACAGGCTATAGACAATTGTTTTATACATCTCATCTTTTCTTTTTATTAAAATTTTCAAATTGTGATATTTTCCAGCAATCTCTTTTCAGGCATTTATATTTTCTAGATTTTTTTCATTTGTTTTCCAAGAATTTTTCAGCAATTTTAATTCCATTTTTTGAGAAGTTTCCGGAATTTATTTATTTTTTAAAATAATTTTCTAATAGTAAGAATTTAAACAATTTTGTTTGCAATTTCTCTTACTAATTTCAAGAATTAGCAACGAGGCTTCTAAAATTTCTTTATCTAATTGGAATTTTCCAAACATTTATGAAAATTTCCTTCTGGTGTTTTAATACTTTCAATTTATCCATTTTTAGATTTCTGGACTTTTTCAGAAATCTTCCTAGTGTTCATATTTTTTAAAATTATTTTATTTTATCAAAATTTTCGAACAATTTCTATTCACATTTTTTGGTGATTTATTACTTTACTTTATCGATGTTTTTGAGCGTTTTCTAATTGTAATATTTTTTCTACGACTTTCTAGAAGTTTCTCGTAAAAATTATGCGGATTAACTTGAAGTAATTTCTCTTCCAGATTTCTAGATTTCCTTTATATGAATAAAACTGTATAAGTACTTTTAAAAAAATATATTGTAAGACGCTACAATTGTTTGAAGAAATGGTTCTTCGCCTGAAGAAGCCACAGTGTGGCGAAACAATTGTAGCGTCTTACAATATATTTTTTTGAAAGAACTTATATAGTTTTATTCATATAAAGTGAAGATGAACTTTCAACATCTGTCAGCCTCATCAATCAATTATTATAGATTTCCTTCAATATTTCTAGAATTTTCGAGTAATTTCTCTTCAAATATGCTAGAATTTTATTTGTAGTTTTCAAATTTTCTAGTAATTATTTATTCAAATTTCAGGAATTTACAAACATTTCTGATTTCTCCTCCATTAAAAAAAACATTTTTTCATTGTTTGATTTATTGGAAGAGAGAAATAAACATCTTTATTGAATGTAGTTTTACAGTAATAAAACATAACACTTTTTAGGCTGCTTTTCTTCTCCATTGGCCATCGACCGATAGTCTCTCTGCTCTTTTATTAATAATTTTCAAATTTCGGAATTTTCTTCTAACAATTTCCAGCAATATATTTTTCAGATTTTCCAAAAAAATATCTTTCAGATTTCTTTCCTAGTTCTTTTATTTGATCAATTTTTTTTTAATTACCATTCCAATTTTTGAGAACTTTTCCTTATTTACTTCTTTATCATTTCTTTATCTTGATTCATTTATTTTATGTATGTTTCTGTATTATTATTATGTTTATTATCTTAATGTATTCTTTAAATGTTAAACTTTAGTGTAACTTTAATTTTGATTTTATATGTTTTAGTAACTATTCTCTCTATTATTATTATTATTATCTTAATATATTCTTTAAATGTTACACTTGAATGTAACTTTCAATTTTGATTGTATGTGTTCCTGTAACTAACTAATATTAACATTGTATGCTATATTTTTTTAACATGTGTAAAACTGATGTTATGAACACGAATAAATTTAATGAAACTGATGGTAGCAACCTTTACTATGTTGCAATTCATTTTAAAAGGGCAAATGAAAATAATTTTTAAGTTTTTATACCATAATTTATTGTATAATATACACAAACAAAGTTTACAATATATTATCAATTTTTGACACAACTATAGTTTCGACCTTTGCAGGTCATTATCAAGTGTTGAAATTTTTTACGATAAAATTTATTATTATCTTATAAATTTTTAAAGGAATTGTTCGAGGGTTCTAAATTTTTTTTGTAGATTTCTAGAATTTTTAGCAATTACTCCTGCGATTTAATGATTTAACTTCAAGTCTTCTTATATTTCTAGTAACTTCTCTTCTAGGTTTCTAGAGTTTTCTTAATCTAATAAAAATTTTCTGAAAATTCGTAAACTGTGAAAATTATCTTCCAAGGGTTTAATGATTTCCATCAATCTTTTTTTCCGAATTTTAGGCTTTGTCAGCACCATATCTTCAACATTTTCATATTTTTCTAGACTATCTTCTACTACTTACTTCTACTTTATCAAAAATGTTCTTATTAAAAAGATATAATTGTAAACTTATTCTTTAAAGATTCTAACATTTTTCAGCAATTTTTGTTGTAATATTCTGGGATTTTCCAAAAGTTGCTCTTTAAAATTTATGGGAATTAATTTGGATTAAATTCTCTTCATTATTTCTATTTATTTAGAAAGTTTGATATTTTTTAATTTTATTAGAACATTTCAGTCATTTTTTTTTTAATTTTCAATTTTTCATATTTGCAGAAATGCATCTTTCTTTATCAGAATTTTCGAGCAGTTTCTGTTAATTTCTTTTGAGAAGTTTCCACCAATTTTTAGAAATTTTTTAAGTATAGAAATTTTTAAACAATTTTTTCTGGATTTCTAGAATTTTTGGCAATTGCAATAAGTTGAATGATTTAACATTGAGGTTTATAAAATGTAAATATTTCTAGAGGGTTCTTTTCCCTAAAAATATCTAGGTTTTTAATTAATTTCTCCTTTAATTTGCAAGAAATTTCCTTTCCGTTAAATTATCTTCAGGATTTAATAAATTTTCTGATTTTATCTTGTCTAAATTTACCATTAATTGTTACTTAATCTTAATAATTTCCAAATTCCGAGAATCTTCCTCTAGGGTTATAACAGTTTCAAACAATCTCTACTTCAGATTTATAGATTTTGCCTCCAATTTATATTTTAGATTATACTCACTTTCATTTCATCATTCAACATGACGTTATTTTGATTTATTTGAGTAACTGCCACATTTAGTCTTACTGGACATGATATACAATTGTACTCGTACAGTTACGACGAAACTCGGCAAACCAATATTTGATGGATGAATTCTGTGGGACGGATGTGCCATCAAGAATCAAAGTTCGAAAAATCATTCGAAAGCTACAATTTGTACACGTGTCAAAGAATGGCCGTGAAATTTTGACAGCATCTATGTTAAGGTTGGTACTCTATAAGAAATATAATATTGTTGCTAATAAACTGTTGGAGTAACATGGAATTTATATAAAAAATAATTGTAGAGAATTCAAAAGTGAACAAATTATTAAGAATAGATTTTATGCGCAAACCTCATAGTTTTCGAGTAAAATATAGGGAAAGTACTCTGATGACTCACCATTTTAATTATATTTGAACTAGTGAAAAAAAAAACATTCGAGGGATACAGTGAAGAACAACATAAAATATGTTTTTTTTTAAATTTAATATTCGGAATTATTTTCTGAATAAAATAATCAAATTTTAATTTTTTTATAGATTTAAAAATACAGATACTTATAAAGTTTTAGGACTGTAAAGTTCATGCAAACTTTAAGTCATAAAGTGACCAAACGTTCATATTGCTTCGAAATCTAAAATATTAATCCAGAACTGTGATTATTATTATTTTTGTATGTTTTGTATTGTTTTTTATATATTCATGTGTATTTTGTTAAGAAGTAAGCTTAAGCATAATAATAAATAATAAATATTATACTGCAGACAAATTGTTTATAAATAAAAGAGAAGTCATTTAAGGTTAATAAAACTTAATTTAAACATTAAAATTCATGGAAACAAATACTTTTTGAGTAGCTAAATGACAAATACTCTTACATGGATATTATTGCAATACATGTTATAATTTTTCATGGAATGATTTTGTACATACTATACCTAGTTTGTAATTATATTTATTAATACCAGTTCAATTATTGCTTCCATGTTATAAACTGCTATTGATCGATTTCGTATTATGTTGAATCTCATTAGCATGGCGCAATCAATTACGAAATATTGCTACAGTAAAATTGTTAAAAAACATTTTGATAACCTCAATTTGTTCAGATTATAATAGAATAACATTATAAATCATCTAAATAAATTAAAAACATTATCTACTTTATTTATTATTCAGTTTGCATTTTTACTATAAAATTTGGCTTGTTTTACGCTAGTAATTTAAATTGATAGACTTTTTCTATATTTATGTTATATATCCATAATTTATGTAAATATCTGTTTTCGTTTTGATATAAGAATACAACAAAACTTTCGAATTTAACAAAACTCAATAACATTTCCCTTCCTCCCTCCTCCCTTTCGACGAATACTTCTTTATTTCGGGATAGTTTATCCTTCGATATCAATATGTCTGTGCACCCTTATATTTTTATAATAAAATAAATTCGGACCAATTTTTTCCTCTCAACTTTGTTGTACCTTCTGAGTCCTCCGATCCATCAAATCAATAAGTCTACTGCGAATAATATTTCTGTTCTGTTTTTTTTTTCATATATATATATTTTTCTTATATTTATATTATTTCCATCCTGAGAGTACGATTGTATATTTTTTCTCTCGTAATTTCAGCGTGCTCGGTATCCGTGGGAGTATGGACTCTGGTGGCAATTTCTGTGGAACGATACTACGCAATATGTCATCCCCTGAGATCCCTAAGATGGCAAACCATTAATCACGCCTACAAGACCATAATTGCCATCTGGCTTGGCAGCATCGTCTGCATGGGCCCGATAGCACTGCTAAGTCAACTTAAACCGACTAATAAAGGTATGTAAATTTTAATACATCAAAAATTTTAAATATTTTAACCATATTTTCAAATGTATATGAAATTAATTGAATTTAAAAAAATCTACATGCTACTTACTAAGATCAATTTTATGTGTAAATGAAAAGTAAGAAAATTAGTGAATATTAAATAGAATAAATTCAAATTGCAAAAATATCTATTTTATAGGTGTATATAAATCTTGTTCCTTGACCAAAGATTTAATGATTTTAATTAACAGCTGTAAAAGTACAGTTAATAATTGTTTATTTTTTACTTGTTATATGTTCCAAATTAAAGAAAGTATAATAAAATATATTAAAATCCTTTAGTTCGTTGTAGAAAATTAACTAATAATTTAAAAATACGGAAACATTTTGTGAATCTACAACAGATTTAGATTCACGAAATGTTTTCGTATTTTTAAATTATTAGTTAAAGAAGGTATGTTTATGTTCATAATAATCAAACTTAATAAAATACTTCAAAGTCAAGATTATTTTAGGGAGTAATTGTATAACCATAATAATAAAACTTGATAAATGACTTTGAAGTCAAGATTATTTTAGAGAGTAATTGCATAACCAGTTAACCGTTTTATTGAGTGTTCTAAAATAAAGGTTAAAGAAGTAATATTTTAATAAATAATAATATTAATATTGAATTTAAAAAAAAATAGAAGTTCGCTTACGTTTACAGTTTAATATTTTCATGACATTTCAGTTAGTTATCAAAGTTTTATTTTTATAATTTTACCTAGATTCCAGATTGAATAGAAATAATTAAGACTTGTAGTCTAGACATGCAAATATTATTTTATTTAAACTGAATTTAGAAATTCACTCCATTGGATTGATGAGGGTGTTACTTACACCTTATCAGAGTTTTTCTAAGTAAAATTCACTCATCAGTCAGTATGGATTATAACGTAGTCATCATCTTCACAATTATATTTGTTTTAAATGTATAACTTTTTTATTCTAAATAAATATTATTTATTATTTTTAAAATTTAGATTGTAGAAACAGGAAATATTATAATGTTACTGTTAATAACATTGTGTTCCTCTAATTACTTACGAACTTATTAAAAGTTGAACGTAATGAGAAACGAAATACATTTCTGAAATTCCGTTGAGTTAAAATAAGTATACTGTCAGCGTACACAATTAAGTTAAATTAATGTTAGTTGAGATTGGAGTTAAGATTGCGTTAGAAACTAAATCTGAGTACCCAGAGGCGCGATGGTAATTCCAACTAATTCACTAATATATCTAATAAAAATTTCGTCTATTAAGTTATTATATAAAACGTAACGATGTTCGTTATCGTTAAATTAGTTTTGAATAGGTTATACAATTGTTTTAGTCTACATAACACATATTATGAAGTAGTTTCCATTAGGTATGAAACATTCATATATGTAATTTAATTGAATCGAGACTCATTAAACTGATTTTTCAATATCAAAGTAGCAACTGCAATTGACACCAGCAATATACGATTTTCTAATGACATAATAAAACTTCAGCATCATTAAATTATTACTTTCCCTATATAGTATATATAGGGGAAGTATTGTTTTCGTGCATGAAAATGCCTGTGGATGCTGTATCTCAAAAACGAATGATCCGATTGAGATGAAACTTTAAACTTAAGGTTTTATCGTTCAAAAGTGGAACTGAAAAGCTTTTGGGAAACATTCATTAACCGAAAGTGGATGTTTACTCGAGGTGTTTTTTTTTTTTTATTTTTCTCGATATTTTTCCAAATTTGAAATATATTTCATAACTTTTCAAACAAAGGTTAAAGGAAATGAGAAAAAAAATTAATTTGTGAGAAAAAAAATTAAATTTATAATTTTTCAGAAAACATTTTACATTTTTCTTTAAAGATTCTTGAAATTTCAGAAATTTCTCCTCCACACTTTTAGTTTTTTATTGGAACTTCCTTTCCAAAGAATTTTATTTATTTTTATTAGTCTTTATTTATTTTTATTTATCAAAATTTCTTCGTGGTTTTTGTAAAATATTTTGTTCAACTTTTTCTTTAATTTTCTCTAGATGATCCATACTTTTAGTTTTTTTTTACATTCAGGTTTCTATAATTTTTCACAAGATTTCATTTTAGATTTATAAAACTTTTTTTGAGGTTCCTAGAATTGTACACTAATTTCTTTTTCTTATCAGATAAATAAATAGATATTTCCAGAATTTTAAGCAAAGATTTTATTCGAGAGTTCTAGATTTTTCAGAAAGTTCTTTCAAGATTTTGTTTAACTTTACAATTTATTAGGAATTTTTTTTCTAAATTTCTAGAACTTACTTAGAGGCTTCTGAAAGTTTCAGGAATTTCTTCTCCATATTTTCAGTTTTTTGCATATTCCTTTCCAAAGAATTTTGATCGAGGATTCTAGAACTTTTCCTTGTAGATTTCTATAACTTTTTTGAAGGATTCTAAAAGTGTACAGTAATTTCTTCTTCATATTTCCAGAATTTTTAGTAAAGGTGTTATTCGGGAGTTTTTTTTTGGAAAGTTCGTTTCAATATTTATAGAATCTTCTTTGAGGCTATTTCCAGTAATTTCTCTTCCAGATTTTAATATTGTCTTATAAACTGCAAAGATTTACTTCAGGGTTAAAAAATTAAAGAAAAAAATCTTTTCCAGAACTTTAGACTTTTTTCGAGAGTTCAGACATTTCCAGTAACTTTTATTCAGATTTGGAGGCTATAGAAAATCTGTTCCTAGAAAACTAGACTCTTTTCAGTCATTTCTCCAGATATCAAGACTGTTTTTTTCAAGCTGTCTTTTAAATTGCGAAGAAATGTAGATTTCTGTAGAATTCAGAAACTTTTCAGTAAATTGCGAAGATTTAAATGAAGACTTTTTTTGAAAATTTGTTTTTAAAAATCTGGACTTTTTTTTCGAAAGTTCAGGAAATTTCTAGTAATTTCTGCTCCACATTTCAAGATTTTTTCAACTTGTCTTCTAAATCGCAGATTTTTTCTTTTTCTTTCTTTATTTTTCTTTTTCTTTTAGAATTTTCTTCTAGAAATCTAGATTATTTTCTCGAGGCTTTTTAAAGGAATATAAATTTGGGTTATTCTTTATAATGATTGGTAGTTTAGAAATATTCTAGCTCCGAGTATTTCAGGACATCACTCCCCCGCAAATCAATCCCTGCCCCAGCGATTGAACTAGGGTACCTAACCTATGCTTATTAACCTAATCTATCAGATTATATTACTAACTGGCAAACCGCCATATCAAGAGTGCATTCAGGTCTGGCTGCTCATACTGGCGAGTGCACCCATGCGAACCTTGTTATATTCTGCAAACAGTCCTTCATCTTCTGTTGATCCATTTGCACTTAGAGAACCACTTTCAGCAATCCCCTCGGCAGATAACCATTTTTCCACCACATTCCGGTTTGATCTCGTTCTGAATAAAGACATCGGAATTCTCCTATCCTTCCCGACAAAAAAATAAGTCAAGTGCCTCCAGTAAGTAATCGACTAGAGTATATCACAATTAGGCCATTAATAAAAAGTATTTCCAGTTGTTAAAACTGATGTTCAAACTATCATCGTAATCCATCCTCCATAAGAGAATAGTCGCCCCCTCCTTTTCCAATGGAAAGCCTAGTTTGTTGAAAGCGCGAATAAGTTCGTTCAAAGTCACTCTTGCCACTTTGTCGAATTTGATGAACATCTTCCCAATCGTTTCTCACCTTCTTAGGGTAGCTAGTACCGGTAGTAGTATGGATATTGTTGGAAAATACGCGTTATCTAAATCTCGAGCACCGACACATGACATCTAACGTATAGTAAAATATATTATTAGTTGTATTTATCAAGTAACGCCCGATTTGTATAACGAATGATAGTTGTTGATTTTATATAAAAAAAAAACATAGTTACAATATATTTCGATATTCATACCGCTGTGTTCTCACTTGAGCTTATTTAAAACCTCTGAAATAACCAACAGGTTATGGGTCCAGACACATAGGGTTGCGCGACGTTATAAGTAATAGTGATTGTTACCAGAATTCCCAGAACTCTTTCGACTGATCGAATTTTTTTTTGAACATTGTTTTCATCGAGTGTTAAGAATTAATACGAGTGGTGTCGTAAGATTTGAGCAATTGAATAAGGAAAACTTCGATACCTGGAAAATCCAAATGCGCGCGATACTAACAAAAAAAGACGCTTGGACATATGTCAGCGGTGCGTCGGTAGAACCCAGAATCATCGCAGTTTCAGTTGAGGCTGCGCGACGTTGGACCGAGGGAGATCTCAAAGCTCAATCGGACATTATTCTGTCAATAAGCCCTTCATAAATTAAACCGGTGAAGGGATGCAACACAGCGCGAGACATCTGGATCAAGTTAGATGAGATTCATCAATCGAAGGGACCCATGCGAAAGGCTGCGTTACTAAACCAGTTGATTTCTCAGAAAATGCAGAACGGTGAGGATGCTCGACGAAGCACACAAGACTTTCTTAATATCGTCGGCAAATTGACCGAGATGGACATTGAAATAAATAGCGATCCACTGACAGTGATGCTTTTGCGAAGTCTGCCGAATTCATTTGACAACTTTCGGTGCGCAAACACATCGCGAGATGAATTCCCAACGCCTGAAACATTGCGCGTTAAAATATTAGAAGAATGTGAGGCCCGAAAGGATAGTGATCGAAGTAATTTATCTCAAAGTGCAATGCTTGCACGGAAATATGGAAATTCAAAATCCAAGAGTAAGAATGACAGAGATGAAGCAAAATATAAAAGACATTTTCCAAAGAAAGATTTTAAGTGCTTCAAATGTAAAAAGCCTGGTCATTTTGTCAAAGAGTGTCGATCGAGCAGAAAACACGAAGGAATTCAATCGAGAGATGAAATCGCGGGCCGTGGCGACAATTTAAGTATGTATGCAGCGGTGTCAGTTGTACGTGAATGCGACGAAGTTCTCCGTGCGGAAGAAACTACAGGAAACAGCGTTTGGTGTATGGACAGCGGATGCACTGCACATATGTGCAAAGATACTGACGCATTCTCAGAAGTGTTTTGTCACGGACGCGGGAAGTTGAACCCCGCAAATAATTCATGCGTCGATATCAAAGCAAAAGGAAGTGTACCAATCTTAACAAAAGTAGATGGGTGTGAGAAGATATTGGCATTGAGAGACACGCTATTCGTGCCGAAACTTCGCACGAATCTTGTTTCCGTTGGCAAGATAACGGACAAGGGTTATACGGTAATTTTCAACCGAGAAAAGGCTGAGGTTATCGACGCGACAGGAAAAATTGTACTTGACGCGGAGCGAACGAATGGGTTGTACTATTTTCATGGTGGCGCCAGTGAAAAGTGTAAGATGGTAAATGAGTCGAACTTTACCAAACCATCGAGGGTAAGCTCATTGGAGGATTGGCATGCACGTCTAGGACATCTCAACCTGCATACGCTGCGTGAAGCGATCAAGAAAGGGATCATCAAAGGATTACGAGTTGAAGACGTAAATAAGGAGTTCACATGCGATGTATGCATCGAGGGGAAGATTACCATTCCCTAAAAAGTCCGAAAGGAGATCAAATCTTGGAGATATCATTCATTCAGACATTTGCGGTCCCATGAAAGTGACGTCGAATGGAAATAGTCGATATGTCATTACTTTCATTGACGACTATTCTGGATGGAGTGAAGTAAGGTTCATTGCACATAGAAGTGATGCTATCAAACAATTCGAGAATTATAGGGCATTTGTTGAAACTCAAAGAGGAAAGAGAATCAAGGTACTGTAAACGGACAATGGCCTGGAGTACGTGAATAAACAATTCAACGATCTTCTTAGACAGCATGGAATTACGCGGCGACTGACTGTGCCATACAACCCGGAATAAAACGGAGTCGCCGAAAGGCGAAACAGAACCCTGATGAAGACAGCGAGATGTCTTCTCATTGAATCTGGGCTACCTGCCTCTTTCTGGGCAGAGGCAGTGAATACTGCTAATTTTATTAGGAATGGACAAAGTTCCGGTGCAGATCAGTGAAAAATACACTGACTGTTTCCCTAGAGGAACGGCATTCCGATTATGCAGAGAAACACGATGAATGCGCCGAGATTCACCTAATCGGAAAAGAATCAAATACACAAAACAACGACGACAGAAATAGAAACAGTCAAGAAGAGGAATTTCCAAATGTACTTCCGCCTGCAAATGCAGAAGTTACTGCTGGACGTGGCTCTGGTAGACCACGAAAGATTCGGACAGGACATCAAGGACGACCAACTAAAAAGTATAGCATTGTCCAGTATGCCAACGATGCACAGGACATGGTACTCATTACTGAGATTTCGTTGACGGAGGCTATATCAAGTCCAGAATCAGAAGAATGGCTGCAAGCGATGGCGAGCGAGGATGGATCTGTTTTATTAAATAATACATGGGAACTCGTGAACAGACCAACAGAAAATCACGTTATTGGTAGTCGTTTTATCCTTAAAAATAAATATGGAGTTGATGGAATTTTCGAGAAACGGAAGGCCAGGATTGTAGCAAGAGGATTTTCTCAAATTCCAGGTAGAGATTTTCTGGATACGTACGCTCCAGTGGCTCGTTTGAGCACTATCAGATTGTCAGTTGCCCTCGAAGCACGTAAGAAGATGCATATCAAGCAATATGAATTAACCACCGCCTACCTCAATGGTGTTCTAGAGGAAGAGGTGTATATGGAGGTTCCAGAGATGATGGATGAAGTATTGAATTTCATGGTTAAAAAGAGAGGACTGGATCGTCGCACTACAGATGAAGCAAATAATTTGCTGAATAGTTTGAAGAGCAGCGACAAGGTGTGCCGGATGAAGAAAGCACTCTACGGATTGAAACAAGCGGGGCGCGTTTGGCACAAGGACTTGGATGAGGAATTACAAAAACTCGGAGCAATTCCATCCAAAAGTGATCCATGTCTATACATGAAGGGGAAGAACAACAATCTGATGTTAAACGTCATTTATGTTGACGATATTCTCGTTATGTCAAGCAATATCGAAGAAATAGAACATTTCGGAGCTACATTAGGTAAAAGTTTTGGAGTGAATAATCTAGGCGAAGTAAAAAGATGTCTTGGTATCGATTTCGAGAGGAAGGGAGACAACATCAGACTGTGTGAGAGGACATATATTTGTGAAATTCTACAACGATTTGGAATAGAGGAGTGCAAACCAGCGACAATGCCATTGGACGCAAGCACAAAATTGACCAAATCGGAACCATGGTCTGCCTCAGACGGACCGAAACCGCCTTATCGTGAGTTGATCGGAACATTACTTTATCTTGCTGTTGCAACACGTCCAGACGTGGCTCACGCTGCTAGCTTATTGAGCCAATTCAATGAATGTTACGGGAAGGCCCATTGGATTGCTGCGAAGAGAGTCGTGCGCTACCTGAAAAGGACTATTAACCTGGGAATCTCTTTCATGCACGACGGAGATTCTATTCAAGGTTTTGTGGACGCTGATTGGGCTGGATCTATAGATGACAGAAGGTCTTTCACCGGTTTTGTTTTCACCATGAATGGAGGCTGCATATCATGGGACTCAAGGAAGCAGAGGACCGTGGCGCTTTCAACAACAGAGGCTGAGTATATGGCACTTAGCAAAGCTGCAAAAGAGGCCGTGCATCTTCGTCGTCTTATGCAGGAGTTGGGCGAAGACAGCGACATGATAAATTTATCGAACGAAAACCTGGGTGCGCAGAAGCTCGTTTCAAGCCGGTCTACCACTCCCGGACTAAGCACATAGATATAAGGCACCATTTCGTTAGCGAGATCGTCATGTCGGGAGCTATAAATTTGAACCACGTATCATCTGAAGACATGCCAGCTGATGTTTTAACGAAATCGTTAGCCAGACATAAGCACGTGAAGTGCATCGAGCTGCTAGGATTAACGGAAGGTTAACACGTCGATGCCGGAGTTCTCGGGGGGAAGTGTTGGAAAATACGCGTTATCTAAATCTCGAGCACCGATACATGACATCTAACGTATCGTAAAATATATTATTAGTTGTATTTATCAAGTAACGCCCGATTTGTATAACGAATGATAGTTGTTGAGTGAGTTTCTCATTTCTTGATTTCATGTACGTGTTAGGTGGTAACATTTCCTTATAGGCATCGTTTTGGAAGTCCCATTGCTTTTGACATGGTGGGTTTACATAAAAAACGACAAAAAAAATAAAGTACCCTTGTGTTTACTTAATGCACGTAAAAATTATATAAAAATATATATAAACATGACATTTAAGAAAACTAAAATAATAAACTAATCACTAACTGTCCTAATTCTTCGCTTAAAATTGATCAAGAACAAGCATACCTGTTAGTTACCTTATTTAGAAGAAAATTGGCGACAGATTCAGCTTTGCCATCGCACACAGCTGGTGCCTCCTTGGAGCGTGTATCATAATAGATATCTTCTACAATCTTGACATACCTTTATTACTTCTGGGAAATGGTCCCAGAAAATCAATCTGCCACGATCAAATGGCACGCCTACTAGGATGGGTTGCAAGAGGCCGGATTGCGCCACCACTTGTCGTGATGTTATTTCTTACTCCCGTGGCGGCATCCGATAGAGTTTACCCTTAATAGGTGATTTGAATTTTGTGTTCAGCATAGTTCTTAAATTCTATATCTATATATTTTGAGTCTATCTATATTTGCTTCTGCGTAGGCGTTTTAGAATACGGTACAGCACGTTTATATTCTAACCTGTTTATACCGACTCTAACTTTAACTTCCACACCCATATGTGGCCCAATCATGCACTTAACTATTACCTTCATTTTTTTCAAATTTTGAAATGTCATCCTCACACATGTCTGTCGTCATAATCGTACCCTTTCATAACATCTTCATTACTTTCCGCGTCCGTAACAATTTTATTTTTGAAATCTAAAATAACTCCCTGTTTTTCCAAAAACCCCATGCCCAAAATAACCGGACGCGGTAATCGCTCGAGAACTACAGCTGAACATTTAAAATTGACATTATCTCTTAGCTCTAAATCTAAATCAGCAATTTCAATTGCATTACATTACGTAAGGACTTATATATTTTATTTTTTTTATTATTTACACTTTTAAATAGTTATTCATTAACTGAGATTTCTCTTAAATTTTCTAAACAGTTCTTTGATACAAATCCAAAATGATTTTAATATTCTTACAATTTACCGAACCCTGTATATGAGTAATACCTTAAATTCCGTCACCACGAACAGCATTATATAGGGCGGCATTCGGACTTCTTAATGGCGCCCTAGGTATAATATCTACAATTTAATGAACTAATTTCTACTATTTATCCCACGTAATTGTCATAATAATAATACAATAAACCACGTGCCAAGTAGAATTTGCTGTCGTGAGTTGCTACAGCCAATTTTAGCCAATTGTCTATCCCAGAGACGCTGATTTTCTCCCACATAGGAGCATAACATGGTTTTCAGTACGCGATTTACTCGTTCCACGGGATTAGTTTGCGGTTGGTAATGTACATTATACCTACATCTAATCTCATAATTTTTACATAAATTTTTAAATAATCCACTGGTGAATTGTTTACCGTTATCTGTTTACCTAGGAACTCCATAAACCAGAAACACTTCCTCTTCCAACTTCCTAATAACAATAGCCGAGGTGGCTTTACGCAAGGAGAAAAATAAAGAAAACTTGCTAAAATAATCTGCCACGACTAATATATATATATTGATGACCAGACTAACTCCTTGGTAACGGACGAACTAAATTAACACTGATCGTGATCAGGGTTTATCCACCATCGGTTGTGATTGCATTAAACCTCTAGACTTCTTCTGCTCCGGCTTTGTACGTTGACACACGCCACAACCCTTAACATATCTTGAGATAGCTGATCTCATTTTGGGCTAGTAATACTTATCGGCCACTCGGTTATAAGTCCTAAAAATCTCTTATTACACCTTTACGAGACTGTTTTGGCACAACCAGTTTTCATTTATCGTATTTATGTAACATTTTGTCTATCATGGGATTGGGTTTAACATATTTAAGGATAATTTAATGGTTTCTCCTTGACCATTTCAATCATACGACTTAGTCATTTATCCCCTATTTCAGGTAACTTCACATTGTCAATAACTGGCACACTTCTGGAGGGTGTGTCAGGAACTACATGATCTTTTCCTTTGCGATGAATAGAATAATACAAAAGGAATATTGCTGTAAACGGAGTACCCAGCAAGCTAATCTACCATGCGGATCTTTCAGATTACTTAACCAGATCAAGGAATGGTGATCAGTTATTACAGTAAATTCCGAACCTTCTATGTACCAACGGAGTTTTTCTACAGCCCAAATTACTGCCAAACATTTGCGTTCAGTGGTACTATATTTGCGCCCAGCTGTGCCTAAAGACCTGCTTATATAACAAGTCACATGATCAATGTTATCTACGGTTTGCGTTAGTACCGCACCAATGCCATTTATGCCATATACACTAGCATCTGTCTGCAGAGTGAAGGGCAACTCAAAGTTAGGACACCTTAAAATTAGGGCCGTAACTAAAGCATTTTTAACAGATTCCAAAGTACGTTCACAATCCTCACTCCACATGAAAAGAGATATTTTCAGCAGAGCTGTCTATGGTTGAACCAAAATTTGGTATAAATTTCCTATACCTAGAAGCAAAACCTAACAGTCTTCGAACACCGGTAACGTTTTTGGAGGTAGGTATATCTAGTATAGATTTCACTTTCTCTGAATCTACTTGAATTCCATTTTCGTTAACGAGATAGCCTAAATATTTTAGTTCTTTACGGCAAAAATGATATGTATCTCTGGAAAGTGTTATGTTTGCTTGGTGAAGCCTAGAAAATACTTCTTGCAATATTCCACAATGTTTCTCAAAGGTCTGTGTTACGACGATTATATCGTCCAGATATACAAAAACCGCTAGTCCGAGGTGGGACGGATGCCTTGTCCTAATTCCCGAGGTGAGGACAGGGGGAAAAATCACCATACCACTACAGACCCATGCTGTGCACTAAAAAAATAATATATAACTATTTACATGTATTGTAAGGAAAACTGTAGCAATAAAGAAGTGTCATAAAAAAATACAAACGGTTCAAGTTCTAGACCCATTACTGAATCTATTAATCGTTGCCAAGTTGCTGCGCATTGTGCAACCCAAATAGCATCCTTTTAAAGGGAAAAAGACCCCTCCCAGGGATAGTCTCGAGACGACTCTGCTACCGGGATTTGCCAATAAGCCGATTTTATATCTAACGATGACATATAAGTCGCATTCCTAAGTTTATCCAGAATTGCAGAAATATACGGTAGAGGGTATGCGTCTTCATTCAATTTTCTAAAATCTGCACAAGAGCGATAAGTTTCATCATTTTTAGGGACTAAAATTACTGGTGAAGACCATGCAAAATTTGATTTTTCAACAATGTCGTTCTTCAACATGTCATCTAATGCTTCATCAATTAAACGCTGCATATAAGGCGAAACAGGGTAATATCTCTGCTTAATTGGTGGAGAACTAGTAACAATTTCGTGCTAAACTGCAGTCATACAACCTAAAACGTTTCCCATTTTATTAAAATTATGCTCAAGGAGTTTGTCTAAGGTTTCTTTCTGACAGATGGTCAATGAAGTCTCGGACTGCACAGCATGTATTGACACGAGTGAAGACAAATTCCAAACATTTTTGGATAAATCTGGGACAACTCTAATTTTTTTTTCTCAAAATCTATTCCTAATATTAAATTATGACCTAATTCGGGAACTACTAACAACTTAAGAACAAGTACTTTATCTAATAACTTGACGGGGAGATCCGCAACCCCTAAACAAATACAACTATTTCCATTTGCTACTTTAATTGCCTTAATTCCACTATCTCTTAATTTTTAACATTGACACTTAATATTCTCCCAACCTGGACCTCCTAAGCTCCAGAATATAATAACCCAAATAATTTTATTGATCATGATCTACATGAGATAAAATATATTCCAGCACAGGTTGAAAGGTACACAAAGGAGCCGATTTCTCAGACCCTGTGTGTGCGTTTCGCTGACATTTAGAACACATCTAAACTTTAAAACCTTCTTTTCTACATTTAAAGCAATGAATATTTATACAATTCCTGACTAAACGCCCAGGCTATACTTCCAACAAATCATATTTTAATGACTATCGTTCCGCCTAACTATTGAACTACAGAGCAGAGTTTTCTGCATAGGCGTATGCCAAATCTGGTTCCAAAGCCTGTGAACGCCTAGGTGGAGCGATATATCCGCATATGGGGGTTTGACTCGCTTCTATTTTCCTACTTAATTGCAGTAAATGAGATATTGATGTGACCTCAACTAAACTAAGGGGTAGTTGATACATAGGTAAGACATTCTTTAATATTATTCTAAGTTGAGTACTTTCAGGCAGAGGTGATGACAAACGACCGAAAAAATTTTGCATTACTGGCACATAAATCCCAATGGATTCTTTTGAACGTTGCGTACGTGCTTTGATTTCATCAAACAACTTCTCATCGTAATTATACGGTTGAAACTCTTCGCGTAAGCCCTCTACCAATGTAATTCAATTATAATAAAAATGTCTATTTGTACGATACGATATATCAATAGCGGATTTAAAAGGACACAACAAGGATAAGCCACGAGCTATGTGTAATTCTTGTACTCGCTCCAAAAATACATTAAGGGACATATTTTTCTGTTCCCCGGAAAATGTGAAATTCCACTGTCGAACTGGTACCGGTTTAGTATTATTAGCTACTGGTAAATCACCCCCCTCTGAAAAATCTGAAGGAGAACAATCTGAGCGGTTATCATTGAGGTGAGTAGCCGTCAAATCTAAAATTGCACTCTTATTTAAGGTCGAGTCGGCCTTGAACTTCTTAGTTTTTACTTTAAAATCTGCTATACTTGATACTAATCCTACAAGCTTTTAATCGCTGACCAATTCCGGCATCGGACTTTTAAATTGACCTATTAAGCCTATTGGAGACGTAAGCTAATTTTGATGTGATCTTTTTATAGGCCGGAGAGTCTTTTAAGTCCGAGAAGTTATCTACGAGCAGTTTAATTTCCATTTTAATGTTTACAACCGTATGGTCTTCCTCAAAGGTAAATGAATACACGGGAAAAACAAGTACAAGTAAATAAAGTACCAGACTATTTTCTACCCCACGTTGGGCGCCAGTGAAACGGTGGCGCTCCATTTAGCACTGCCTGATGTTATATTAAATGGTCGCCGGCCGACTTACCCAATGGAGATGGGGTGGGTAATTTATTTTTACGAAACAATTTAATAACGAGGGAAAAAAAAGAAGCTACCTATTGTTCGATAATAAAACTTAATTTTCCACAAAACAAACAGAAATGTATTCTCAAAAATAAGTATAAAATTAAAGTCCCAAATTACATTGTATTAATAATAATAATAATAATATTTTTTGTTTGTTTTTTTTGTCCCATCTTCCTCCTTCACTCCTTATACATGCCTTCTACACATCACTACCTCTTGGATGTAAGATGAAATACATCCAGAGCAAGTGGTCTGCAGAGGCACATATTTCCTCTTATTATTATTTTATTAGATTATAAACAAAATTAACAGTTACACCAATAGAATTACAACAAATAAATTTAATCCTAATATTAATAACATTATTTGGCACGTGTAATTATAATTGCTTATAGTCTAGGTCTAGCGAAAGATAATAAATTTCACATGAAGTCGCTAAGCCAAAGGCTTGTCAGCGATATTTCGTCGTATAAGTCAGTATCAGTTGCCTAATTTATTGATGTGTATATGCATACTAATTGAATTAAAATATGATTAAGCTGTTTCTTCCAAAAATGTTCTAAGTTTGATCTTAAAAGTACTTATAGTGCTTGAGTTAATTATTTCAGATGGTAAAGTATTGAGGAGCCTTGGAAATTGCACTTTAATAGTTCTCAGTCCATATTTATTGTTGTGTAATGGCACGATAAATTGTCCGGTGGATTTGTTTCTTGTTTGATGATTGTGTAATATTTTTTGCAGTTTATCAGTATTTTGGTAATTATTGATAAGGTATCTATATATATGCAAATGTTTGAATGGCATTATATGCAGATGTTTGAATTAATATTCATCGTGTTGAACTTCCCTTGCCTCGTAAATGTGTTTTACGATTCTTGTCTGTAAGTTGACAATTTTATTTGTTAGGTAATTAGTTGCTTGTCCCCATATTGTGATACCATAATCAATTATCGACTGTACAAGAGCGTGGTATATAATTTTTAATGTATATTTAGCGAGCATATCCTTTAAATAGTAAAATTTGTATGCTATATACTTCAGTTTCTTGCCCATATAGTTGATGTGTTCAGACCATGAAAACTTGTCATCTATTATAACTCCCAAATACTTGTGTAATGTTGTTACTCGGATATCTTTACATTCGCATTTGGATCCAGCCCCTGTGATTTTATTGTCATGTAGACAGATACTGCAGCAGAATTGTATGGACTTTTCTTCTAGTCGATGTCTTGATGGCGAGGTAACGTGCATTAATTTGGTTTTCTCTTCGTTAATTACTAATTGTTTATCATGGACCAATTTTTGTAGCCTATTGAAATCTTCTTCCAGTCTCGCTCTTGCAGTTTCTGCATCTACGTGTCTTGATATTACACAAGTATCATCAGCATACAAATAGTGATCACAATGTTCGAAGCAATCTCCAATGTCATTGACATAAAGCAGATAAAGAAGAGGTCCAAGAATACTGCCTTGCGGTACACCATATTGAATTTTGCATTCGTCGCTAAATGTGTTACTTAACTTTACAGAGAATTTCCTTGAATCTAAATAGCTGCTGAACCATTTGAGACAATTCCCCCTTATACCATGATGTTCCAATATCTTAAGCAACACTGTATGACTTATGGTGTCAAAGGCCTTACTAAAATCTATAAATAAGCAGTATACATGAATATTTTTATCTAACGAGTCATTTATTAAATCAGACATATGCTCTAATAATGAAGTAGTACTTCGTTTTCGTCTGTAACCATACTGCTTTTCATCTAAAATTTTATATTTGTTTAAATATTTTCTTAATTTTTGCTCGATATAACGCTCCATTATTTTATCGATGGTTGTTAAGATGGATATTGGTCTATAGTACGAATATAATGCTTTACTGTCGCATTTATGAATAGGTACAACTATTGCTTTCTTGATGTTGGATGGCACAAGTCCCTTTTGTAACGATAGATTAATTAAGGTTTGTATAGGATAACAAAAAATATCGCAATAATGAACAATGTCTGTTGCTAGCATTTCATCGCATCCAGGACCCTTTTTTTATTAAGATTTCTAATAATTTCAACTATTTCTTCTAAAGTGGCATTTGGTAGAAACATTGAGGATATATTTCTGTTCATTTTTGTCTTAGTGTGCAGATTTTTATCACATTTGTGTATTATGTTGGCAGTAGTTTCAGAAAATGTTTGAGCAAAATTATTGGCAATTTCGATATCTGGAGTATCAAAATGCTTAGTTATTGCATTTTTGTCCATATTCTCGTCTTGTTTTATTATATTGTTAATACATTTCCATGTCGCCTTCATGTTATTTTTATTTATTTCGAACATATTGTGGTAATACTTTCGTTTTTCTTTTTTTATTAAATCAATAATTTTATTTCGGTGTTTTCTATATAACTCACGCAGTTGATGATTTCGTTCCCCTTCTATTGAACTGCGTTTCCAGGCATGTAAGGTTTGATCGCGTTTTTTCATTTCTAATAGGATGGCTTCTGTAATCCATGGATTGCAAGGCATACCTTTATGTCTGCGTTTTACGATGGTATAGGTTGCTACAGATTTCGCTTTTGCATAAACATCTTGTATATATGACAATAGTGTTTCTGGGCAGTTGTAGGAGTCAATGATATCTTTGTGCAACTTTGTTGATAACTCAAGACGAAATATTTCATTATCTATCTTTATTACGGTTTCTTTCTTCAGATTGTTCTGTTTCTGATTTGATTTAAAAGTGCAACTGATTATATAGTGGTCTGATATTTTAGTTTTAATTATAGCACAGGAAAGTTTATTTTATTGCCCTTTGTAAAATATATGATCGAGACACGCAGTTACTAATGATTCATTTCTAAACTCTTCCCGTGTTACGTGATTGACCCTTTTCATGAAACCATTAATATACATGAGATTTTCATAGTTTTGCGTTATATTGTCATTATTTAATATATTGATATTAATATAACCAATAACTATAAAGTTTTTAATGTGGTTATATTTTAATAAATATTCTTCCAGATCCCGTATAAATTCCAGTGGTTGTAAGTTTGGAGGTCTGTAGACTGATAATATGTGCAGTTTTGCGTTGGATAAACAAATAATTATATGCAAGGCTTCAAAGTATTTTGATTCAACCTTTATCTCTTTAATTCTCAGTTTATCCCTGCAATATGCTAGTAAACCACCTCCCTTATTATTTTTTCTAAGTTTTACCAATTTTGTAAAACTATTAATATTAAACATGCTTTGCATATTTTGATAAGTTTCTTCGTCCATCTTAACTTCAGAAATTAGCATGATATCTAATTTGTTAATATTATTATTTATATAAGATATATAACTATCAAAATGACCCATTAATGAATTTATATTTAAATACGTTATTGTAAGATTAATATCGTGATTTAATTTCGACTAATCATCAATGTGATTAAAAGTTTGACAATTTTGATTATCCTTTAACTCAATATCTATATAATTTGTATCCATTTATAAAGTGTGTTTTGAAAAATCCTAATTATATTGGATTTATATCCAATATATATATTGGAGATATTAATTATTCAATTTTTTCGAGATCGGTGTCAAATACTATCTGGATTACTGGCGACGTGTCTTCTTTTCTTGCTAGTATTCTGTGATTTTTTGTCCAAACGTATTTCCACTTTGCGTCATAAGCTTTATTTCTTGTTTCCCATAGTAACCTTTTCGTTTGTGTTGTTAGAGATTCATATATTTTTATTTTACCTTCAAATCCATCCCCAAGTATATTTCTATTAAGTAATGTCTTGTTTTTCTGTTTCAAGATATTTTCTTTTATCTCATGTTTTGTAAGTTTTACTCTTATTCTAGGCTTGGTAGTTACGTTTTTGTTGTTTTTATTTTATTAACAATATTTACGCCTGCGCTTTGTAATATTTTGCATACAAGTCCCTCGATATTCTCATTTTCAACACAAGTAATATCAATATTATTTTCAAGCGATTGCTGTTCCAGTTCAATTACGCGTTTATTTAGTTCCACAATTTTTAAATCTTTTTGCTTATTTTCTTTGTGTACATAAGTTATTAATATTGGATTCTAAGTTTTTTATGTGTTGTTTTAAATCGTTTTGGCCATTTTTAATATCTTCATATTGATCACTAATAAAAGCTAGACTTTTGCTTTGTTCTTGAAATTGAGCTTGCATTGTTTGGATCAACGATTTTATTTCCCGCATCTCCATTATAAGTTGTTCCGGATTATTTGAGCTGGTGCCGTAATCTTCACTAAAGTCTCCCATCCTTTTATTCGAGTCGGTGCTAGAATCACGCGACTTCCTACACAAATCACACTTCCATGATTTTTTTGCATTTTCTCCCTTTGCCTTGTAAATCGATTCCTTTATAGTTGATAGCTGATCAACTTAAGTGGGCATGTAGAAACATTATCTGCGACGAACAACACGGTTTTCAGGAGGGCAAATCAACAATAACCAATTTACTTATTTATGAGAAATACATGTCTGATGCCCTAGAGAATAAATAATATTGATATTACTGGAGTCCCTTGTGTTGAAAATGAGAATATCGAGGAACTTGTATGCAAAATATTACAAAGCGCAGGCGTAAATATTGTTAATAAAGATATACAGTTTTCCCAGAGAATAAAAAATAAAAACAACAAAAACGTAACTACCAAGCCTACAATAAGAGTAAAACTTACAAAACATGAGATAAAAGAAAATATCTTGAAACAGAAAAACAAGACATTACTTAATAGGAATATACTTGGGGATGGATTTGAAGGTAAAATAAAAATATATGAATCTCTAACAACACAAACGAAAAGGTTACTATGCGAAACAAGAAATAAAGCTTATGACGCAAAGTGGAAATACGTTTGGTTTGATTCAGTTTATATAGATTTTGCTAAGGCGTTCGACACAGTTGATCAAAATGCTCTTTTGCACAAACTGAACAAATATGGTTTCAATAACAGTGTTATTAATTTTTTGGAAGAATTCTTACGTGGACGAAAACAATTTGAAAAAATTGAAAATTCCGTGTCGTAACATCTGGTGTGCCACAGGGGTCACATCTGGGCCCGATCCTGTTTAGCCTGTTGGTTAATAATGTTGTGGCCAATTTAAGTTGTAATGTATTACTTTATGCAGACGACATGAAGCTATTCAGACGCATAACACATCAGGATGACTGTAATCATATTCAAAACGATCTAAATATAATCAATGATTGGTGTGTACAGAACAGCCTAAAACTAAATACCACCAAGTGTAAAATAATATCATTTTCAAGATGCTTAGATAAAGTTAAATGCGATTATAATATTAACAGCTGCATTCTAGATAGAATATGCTCCGTAAAAGATCTAGGTGTAATATTCGACGAAAAATTATGTTTTAAATCACATATCGATGTAACGGTGAACAGATGTTTGAGAATGTTGGGTTTCATTAGAAGAATAGGAAAGGATTTGTCCATTGCAACGATAAAAACACTGCATTGTAGTCTTGTCCGTTCAATTTTAGAATATGGCTCCGTAATTTGGCAGCCACACCAATTATATTTAAGCAAATCACTGAATAAGGTGCAAAATAAATTTTTAAGAATGGCTGCTTATAAACTACACATACCCATACCAACTTTGAATTACGAACAACTTCGGATAAAATTACACCTGGAAAAATTAAGTACCAGAAGGGATGTTGCTGATTTGACAGTGCTTTTCAACATAGTTAATGGTAATACTAATTGCCCCGAGCTTTTAAATATTTTGTCATTTTATACACAGTGCAATGGACCACAAACACGAAGCGTGATGGCGTTTAAATTACCATTTCATAAAACAAATTATGGTTTTAATGAACTCTTAACCCGAATGATGCGTTTAGCCAATACTTTGCAGAGCAATCCTGATTTTTCGTTGTACTCGCATAATATCAATTCGTTCAAGTATTCTCTACGATTTAAAATATTTAATATGTAGTCATCGTGTTGTTCACTTTATATTATGTATTTATATGGTTAATGCTGATATATGTTTTTTTGCTGTGTTATCTTGTTTATTCCTATGTATATATGTATATAGAGGTATACTGTAATAATTATGTATGTTATTTGTATAACTTTTTGTAATTGATTATTAATTTACTATTGTAAAATATGTTGTATCAAGGGAAATTTCCCGTTAAATAAATTATTATTATTATTATTATTATTATTATAATGTTTCACCAAGAGATAAGTGAGAAAATAATTCAAGAAATATTATAAGCCAGTTTTTTTTATCTAAGTTTTGTGCAAATTGGTTGATTACTTTTAATAGCACTCTAACATTAGATTTAAATATATTTTAACTATCTTACAAAACTGTGTAATTTATGTAGAGTTTGTATATCCTGAATAATTTCATAGATACGTTCTTGACTGTACTTTTTTAACAGTGTAATTTATTATGCGCCAGTGTGTCTCTTCAAAATTTTTGCAAACTGGTTGATTGGTTGTGGTCCTTTAACCACTGTTGCACAACAGGGTTTTGTTTTTAATTATTATTGTATTTTAGCTGATTTACAAAACTTGGTAATTTATATCGATACTGAATTGAAAAATTCACTATGTGTTAATGTGTTAACAACAAATAATTATTGTTATTATTATATAACTTGTATACACAATGTTTTTTAGGAGTGAACAAGATCTGTATTTAGAAGGAATATCAATGAAAAATTGAAAAACTGTAAAATCTTTTGAAGACACATCAAAAATTTGTTTGAAATTTACTGGAATCTATAAATGGAGATTTTATTGAAAAAAAAAATACTTGAAAGAAAATCAGTTTTAAGAGTAATACAAGAAGGATTTTCGGTGTATAAGTGAAAACTTTATTAAAATTACTTGAAATAACAAAAATCCTTTTAGAGAGAAGCATTGTTATACCTTAAGAGAAGACTGCTTCACATAGAAAATATTAAAAGTTAATAATTATATTATGTATTAATGCTAGTGGTAGAAATAAAGTCAAACAAGCCGTTGGGTATTGGTAAAGTAAGAAGCCAAAGAGCCCTAGGAATTACGTTAAACACATATTAGAGAAAAACTTTGGGTCGTATCAAAAAACTATGATGGAAAAAAAAACATTTTTGGTAATACTAGTTTTAGTTATTAAGCCAAAGCATTGAGAGTTAAGGTACAGCAGTTCAAGACTACTAGAACAGTTGTATAATATTTATTAACCATGTTCTAGTTTTAAGTTTTCAAACACAAGGTATTATGACTAGCAAGTTTCCAAATCCATCGTGTTATTTAAAATGGTAATTCTATTTTTTTAATGTGATTAATAATAAGGAAGAAATAACAAAATGATCTGCCTTAGCAATGTTCAGGAAGGCTGCAATCGTATATTTTTCTTTTGCAAATGCACATTGTAATAGCAACCATACTAAATTGATGATATAGTCGCTATATTTTAAACCAACTGTTACTTGTTATTCATTCATCGAAGGACCGTTGATGAAATTAAAGAATAGGTTTAAATTTTACATGGCAGTTAAGATGTACAAGTACTTACAACCGATTCACACATTCATAAATGCACATATACGCGTAGTTGTTCACTTGTTTATTGTTTTTACGTAACGTGTTTTCTCCTGGCAAGGTTGTGCCTATCACAGCCTCTTTGTTTTGATCATGGCGGTCTGGATGTTTGTATTATTGGGGGTGCTTGTTTGAAGGTCTTAAAATGTAAATGAGAGCCTGAGGTAGCGACAACGCTGCTAAAGTCCCAACACCAACCATTGAGATTTATCTACGAAAACAAATACTTACATCAGTATAAGGAAATATTGAATTTAACTGCCATATTCACAAATGTACAATAGAGTATTTGAGTGCTTTTAAATTAATTATTCAGTTATAAAATCTTACATTTTCATTATTGTTAAAGATAAAACAATGGCCATTTAAAATTTCCGCGGGCTCAACATTAAATTATAAATACTCTACTATATAAAACGAAGGCAAATTATAAACAGCAGTATTTACATGTAAAACTACATGTCACAATTCGGTAATCTACATAAATCCAAGTTAATGTACACTTCTGAACCTCTATGCGGACCAGCGATCCTCTCTTTAAACACGGAAGCCCGCTGAATCCTTTACGACCCACGTTCAGCTGCGAATTTACATTTTGTACCGAAGTGGACGTCCTATATTAACACTAAGCCGCGCAGGAATTTCATTTACGATCAAGAGTTTGTGGACCCAGACGTATTATAAAAGGTTGCTCGTGATTGGAAGGTCGAATGATAAATGTAACTTCCTAAAAGTTTGCCAGTAAGTAACATAGGGAATCACGTTCGTCACACCTGTTACTTTCCAAAACTGTAAATCGTTTTAAATATAATCATAAGATTGCTATCGAAAACAAAAGAAGAACTAAAATTATATATCTTTTTGTTAGGCCTAATTTAATTAAAAGTGATCACCTTATGAACGCAATATACATTTGAAGCTTAATAAACAAGTAAAGTAATTAATAAACTGAGTGTTATTTTCATTTTCAACGGGGTATTCAAATGCGTTAAGCCATTCACAACAGGAAGCACAAAACCGATTTCACGAGTTTTTTATCAAATAACAAAATTAATCCCTCCGATGAGAAAAGCGGCTTACTAACAGGATGTGTAAATATTAAAAAATTTAATAAAGTGCATTTCTGGAAATGCCTCTATATAGGAGAAAGAAATTAAAATGAATAAATCCTCGGAATTGTTATGCATGATTAAAACCCTAACGGAAATTGCAGAATGAAAATATGTCAAACCAAATAATCCTATAGAATGTACGTCCTCGGTATTCCTATGATTAACGCCACCTATACGACGTAGATTTACGATATATTTCGTTCTTGCAAATTATTACAGGATATATTAGTTTATGTTGCTTAAGGTTAATATTTTTTTTACAATTTATAACTGTATCAAGTATTTTTTCGAGTTTACCCATTTAGCCATCTGTTGCTTAACTATCTTCGGAAGTAATTATGCAAAAAGATAGTTGCGATGTAAAGAATCTAAAGTTTTTATGTCTTTGGTTTTCCAACTGCTTAGTTTAGTGTTTGTGCTTGCGTTAAAGGGTTTATGAATTTTTGTCTATACAGGGTGTCCCATTAATGTGGGAAAATGGCTTGCACACAGATTTCTGAGGCCAAAAGTTAATGATTTAACACAACATATCTATATCCAAATGTTTGGTGCATCAATAAAAACTAAAAAAAATATTGAATTATTGAAAGAACATTTAATGTAAAGACTTTTATGTCTCTTAATAATTTTAATACCTTATACGGTTTTCCCACAATAAAGTTAAGTAATAAAAGCTCAGAAATAGAGGTTTAATAAAACTTCTCTAGTATTTAACACTGCTTACAGAGTTTACAGGGAATTAATTGCCAAGTAGCAAAAATAATGTACTTTAAAAAGTGTATTTGTTTGTAGTGTAGAGTTGCATTATTAAAATTACTTGTTGGTATAGTTTTAGAAAAGTTATAACCAGTTATAATGTATAACTCTTGCACTATGAGTGAAGAGAAAATATTTTACGCCATAACTCTTTATTTATAAAAATCCTGAAAGTTACTAATGTAATTGATGATAACATGCAGTTACAAATCTAGTAAGATTCCTCTGACTACTTATGTAAAGCAAAAATGTAATCAATATTGATAATGGTGTAAGAAGTAATATGCTTGTATGTATAAGCAGATGGTCGTAAAATAAAATCATTTATTAAACGCTTTATAGTAACTGCGAAAAATATTAACAAAGTATTAACAAGAGCAAGGTGATATGTTTATGTTTATGTTTATTATTCTTTAGCTTACAATCAAAAATTAAAAAAATACATATCAATATCTACAAAAAAATTATAGAAAACGTACAAAAATTTTGACTGGACGAAGCTGGGCGGAGTTCGTGCAGCAGCGACGATCTTCCACTCTAACCCTTGTTTTACCACGATGCTGAGGGAGCAAATATCCTCTTGAACATCTGGATTCTTCTAGAAAATGCTTTAATTTTCTAATTTTCTATTTTGTCCCATTTTTAGGGGAGACTTTTGGCAGTTAATGTCAGCATGACAGATATATATATATATATATATATATATATATATATATATATATATTATATAAGTAAAGTATTAACAAAATAAGGGGAAGCAAAAGGAGAGGTGGATGAGTGAAAGAGGATCAAGGAGGAATAGGCAAGGATCAGAATGACGAAGGGGTCTCCACAACAGCAAGGACTGGAAGAAAATGGAGACAAAAAGGAAGGACGAGGGAGGGTAGGGCCAGATAAGAGTGCAGTGAGAAGGAGAGATGCGGGAAGGCTGCATGGATATGGTGGAGAAGGAGATGAAAAAAGCGAGAGAGATGTGGAGAAAGTGGAAGGAAGTATGTAGGTAGCAAAGGGAGCTGTTGAAGTGTGTTGAAGTGCAGAATAAAAAAGTTACAGAAGGAGATTGAAAGGAACGAGAAAGGGAGAAGTGGAACAATATAATAATGAAATGCAATGATTTCCGGGAGCAAAGGGTCGGAGAGATTTGTGCAACAGGAATAATTGGATATGGAAAAGGATAACATACTAATGCAGCATATTCAATTTTACTGACAACAAAGGCATAATACAATGTGGTTAAAACCATTAAGTTACTGAAGTATTTCGATGTGCGCATTATAAATCCTAACATTTTTGTAGATGACTTACATACACTATACGTATTAACAAAAAAGCTTTGAGTCGAAGAGAACACCCAGATCCTTAATAGTTGTATGTTTGCTAAGCACATTATCACCAATTCTGTACTCAGACGGAAACTGTTGTGTTTTACGAGTATACGATCCTGAGAAACATTTCTCTACATTCAAGTTTATTTTTAGCGCACCAATCAACCATAGTCGTAACATTATGTTGAACTACATCAATATCAGTTTGGTTAAATAGCATACGCCAATGCTTTACAAGTTAATGATTTAATAAGAACATCAATAAAAATGATAAATAGGAGGGGACCAAGATTAGAACCTTGCGGCACCCCGTTGTTGATATATATTCATTCGACTTATACCCGTTGTAGAAAACATAATTACGCATGTTTAGTTTAGTTTAGTTTATTTCCTTTACAAGACTTACTAAAAACATGATACAAAATAAAATACACTCACAATAACTTCAAATTTAAATCGCAAGACTTGAAGGCGGAGTTCACAGTGCAGTGTTCTTCCACTCAACCCATTATTCCCTGTAGCTGACGATGAATATCCGCAGACGATTCTTGTCATTCAGGCTATATTTTTGCCATTGATGGCTTCTATTTTTATTCCAATTTTAAGGAACTATTTTACGTTTTGTATGTCAATATGACATTTTATTGAGATGTATGTTACACAAATACGACGCTATGAGACTGAGAAAACTAAGAGAAACCAAACCCACTTAGCTTATTTAACAAAATACTATGATTTATACTGTCGAAGGCATAGGAAAAGTCTATATACACAACTTCAACTTGCCCTCTACGGTCAAGAGTTTCAGCTATAAATTGTGTAATTATTGCTAAATTAGTTACTCTTGACCATCCTGGTATAAATTCATGTTGCTTAGAAGAGCATACGATATTAAAAATTAAGTTATGAATTAATTGTTCAAAGACTTTTGCGAAATTTGAGAGAATAGAGATTGGTCTATAATTCACAACATCGGCACTATCTCCCTTTTTTAACACAGGAGAAATTCTTGCACGTTTCCAGAGGTTAGGGAAGGTAGATGTTTTCATCTCCAAGTTTATGATTGTTGTTAGTGGTCTAGTAAATACAAATCTCATATCTCTAATAAGAAAGCTGGGAACCTATGTCATCTTCTGCGGTAAATTTATTTACTAGTGTTGCCATTATCTTTAAAATGTTATCTTAGTAAGAGATTGCATTGAAAAGCAAAGGTGATTGGTATGAGTATGGTACGAGATACAGGTATACTTATCAGAGAAACATTTCGCAAATGCGTTCACTGTATCCTGTGGAAGCTCAATGTTCAAGTCATTATAATTGACGTTTGCGGGAATTCTGGTGGTAACTTACTTCGTTTGCATAAATTTCCATGGTTTGTTCTTTATTTCGCGTTGTACTTCTTATATTGGAATGAATAAATAATACTAATACTAATACTATACATGATTATGCTACGCAGCATCTATATCTATTTTGACAATCGCACGAAGACTCATGATATCGTAAATTATTCGTCTTTTTCCATTTGGTTCTGTAATATTGCTTCATCTTAAGGTTTTTTTTTATAATCGCCGAATTAAAGCATACTGGGTAAAAAGTTACGGTTGCAGTAGTTTTGGAAACAGACTGATCGAAGATGGCCTATAAAGTTTTATAGAAGCTGTCAAGTGCAATATTTACATCAGTAAAATCGTCAATGAAAGACCAATTCGTTTGACAATGATCATTATACCGTATAATTTAATATAGTTGGCTTTCCAGAAATTATATTTGAAGTTATTAGAAGATGGAAAGCTGGTGCGTTTTGTTTTGTAGAAAAAGGTTGTAGTAATAGATAACGGAGGAAAATAAGGGCCCACAGGTACAAAAGGCTGGTCATCCATATTAATGTCGATTTGTGTATCTGAATTCGGCAATACTAAATCAAGAAGCCTATTATCCATTATTCTCTATGTTATTTAGTGGTTTAAGTTGAGTAATATTACAGAAATTATTGAATGCGGTATCTTTTGGGCATATTACTGACTGGCTATTAAGGTGTGGTAGGTTCCAATCTCCAATTAAAATTGTTGGTTTATTGAGGAGTGTTAATTCGGAACACGTCTAGAAAGATTGGTAGTACAGCAAATTTAATAAAGTTAGCCAGAGTAACAAGGACGTCACCACCAGTGGCCCAAAGGTACATTCATTGACTCTTTTTTTATCACATCTGAGGAAAAAGCAAGGCCGACATCATCCGTTAAATCAAACAAAATTAACAAATCAAATCTAAACGTCATCCACCAAAACATACAATCAATAGAAAGCTGCAGTGACACACTAAATAAACAACCATAAATGCGATATACTCTGTATAACGGAACATTGGAAAACCGAAGATCAACTTAAAACAATCACGATGGAAAACTTTACGCTAGCTACATCTTTTTGCAGAAAATATAATCAACATGGAGGTGTATGAATTTACACGAAAAAAGGAATAATATTTGATGAAATAATGAATATAAAAAGTCTTAGCAAACCATATATCTGTGAATGTGCTGGTGTGAATATCAAAAGTGACTGAATGCTTGCGTAGACGATTTTTTCACAATATTTGAAAAATTATTAATAACAGTATATAATGATAATAAGCCCACGTTAATAACCGGGGACTTCAATATAAATATTTTAATTCACAATTAACTAAGACAAGATTTTATTCAATTGTTAAAGGTGTATGGTTTTTTCAATCTATTTGATGAACCAACAAAAATAACTTCTCAGTCAAAAAAGTGCATCGATAATATTTTTATCAATCACATCACCATTAGTGAAAAACATATAATTAATATGCATGTGACCGATCACTTAGCTCAACAAGCAATTGTCATACTAGAAAGAGAAAGCAACCAGAAAAAGAATTTCAGACGATGCTGTAGTATCAAAAATATGATCAGGTTCAATGAGATACTAAAATCAATTGACTGGAAGTGCATCTATGATATTGCTGATGATGATGTCAACAAACAATGAAACATATTTAGTGAAATAATAAATAGTAGTGTTAATAAATGTTTCACAGAACAAGCAATGCCTTTGCAAACAAACCAAATTAAAAAATATGCATCTGAAGAAACTATAAAATGTAAAAACGAACTGCATATATTATACACAATGTCTAGGTATGATGACAAATTCTTAAAATACTATAATACAACAAAAAAGAAGTATAATAAATTGTTAATCAAAGACCGTACAAACCAATACTGCTCCCAGATTAATAAATCCAATAATGCTAGCAAATATGTCTGGAAAATAATAAATGATCTCAAAGGGAAAAGAAATAACTCGTGCAAAATTAATATTCCGGGAACAGTAAAAGAGGTAGCAATTGAATTCAATAATTATTTTAAAAATATCAGCAGTGAACTCACAAAAAACTAAAGACAAATAAAATACACCGACAACATTCCAAATAACCCCCACAGCATCTTCATAGAGCCTATAAGAATAACCGAATGCTACAATATCATAAGCAAACTTAAAAACACACACTCTTGTGGTAATGATAACATTCCCAGTACAGTTATCAAATTTTGTGTTTTGCAGTTAATAGAGCCCCTAACTCATATAATTAATAACTCTCTCCAGTCTGGAATCTTTCCAGATAAATTAAAAACAGCATTAATAAAACCAATTTTCAAAAAAGGAAACTCTGAACATATCGAAAATTACAGGCCGATCAGCTTACTACCAGTTTTTTCGAAAATATTCGAATATGCAATGCTTAATAGACTCATAACTTTTTCAATAAATTTAATATAATCAATAACACACAACATGGGTATAGAAAGGGAAAGTCCACAACAACTGCAATATACGATTTCGTGGAAAACATAATAACAAATACAGAAAATATTGAGCTAACAATCGCAATATTTATAGACCTCACAAAAGCTTACGATTGTGTCAATCATAAAATATTATTAGAAAAATTGGAAAAGAACGGCATTAGAGGTACTGCTTTAGGCTGGTTTCGGTCATATCTGAAAGGACGCTCTCAACGGGTGGTTTGAGAAATAGACGGCAACACCGCCCAATCTGAACCAGCTGCGATAACTACTGGGCTACCCCAAGGGAGTTTAACAGCACCGACACTATGTTTATTATTCATAAACGATCTGACACAGGAAAATAGTAGCAATAATCATAGTATATTAAATTATGCAGATGATACAAACATTCTCATCTCAAGCAAAAACCTAGATTCCCTGCTAACCGATGCAAATAATCTATACATTCAGGTAAAAGAGTGGTTTATGAAAAACAAATTAATTTTAAATAATCAAAAAACCAATATACTCCTACATGGGTCAAAAAATGTATCCAACCCAATTGAATCAATTACTCTAGACAACCAAAGCACCAACACATCAGATTCTGTAAAATTCTTGGGAGTTTATCTAGATAGCAGAATTTATTGGAAACATCATATAACTAAAACAGAAACTAAATTAAACTCTGCTCTATTCTCACTTAGAGAATTATCAAAATACCTAAGTAAAACGGTGGTCAGAACAGCATACTATACAAATTTTGAGAGTATTTTACGATATGGTATAATATTTTGGGGGAAAAAATCAAATGCAAAGCGAATATTAATTCTTCAAAAAAAGCAATCCGCTTAATCGGAGGCACATTCAAATCAAATAATATCCTTACCTTCTATGCAATATATGCACTAGAAACGATCATGTTCTATCACAAAAATATAAGTGGCCACGACAATAAATTAAATAATTATAAAACTAGAACCCATAATTACATACTCCCTTATCACACAAGAAAATCTACAGAAGATGGAGCACACTATGCTGCTATTAAATTGTTTAATGCCTTGCCAGAGCACATAAAAAAACTTAAATATGAGCGAAAGAAGACATTAAAAACATACCCAATCAAATACTTACTAGAGAAGGAACCATACTCTCTAGTGGAATTGTTTTAATAATTTTATATATAATGTAATCTAATTAATCAGGCAAATATCCTTATGTATGTATCAAAGTGTATGTATATATTAGCATGTATTATATTAAGCAACCCTAGGTTAAGCAAATATTCTGACGCAATTTTCTTTTTGTACTCTTCTGATACTTTGAAAATAAAGACATATTATTATTATAATAACTATGTATTTCTCGGCGATTAATCAGCCGGTTATTCATTGCTAAACGGGTTACACCAGGTATAGCAGTTACCTATCGTAAGAATTTCCGTGTAATAGTGCAAGTTTTTAAAAGTATAGCTTTTTGAATGATGGTGTGAAGAAACGGTTCGATATTTAATTTATTACATTTGTCTGTTGGTATGGCAATGTCAATTATATAAGTAGTTTTATTTGTTTTGTCCTGAAATGTGATGTTTGGTCTATTGCAAGTGATAGTTTTATCTGTATGTATTGTTATGTCATAATACAGTTTATATGAATCATTTTCCAGTACAGTGATTGGCACATAGTTGTAGTATACTGTTTGCTCTTTAATTAGATTATATTTTAACGCTATAGCTTGGTGAATGATTTTAACAGCTGCGTTATGGCGATCGGTATAGTCCGTTCCTGCGAGTAGTTTACATCCTCCTACAATATGATCGACTGTCTCAGGGTATAAATGACATTTTCTGCAGAGATCTTTCGTAATAGGGTTTTTAATTATGTATTTTTGATAATTTCTAGTGGCTATGACTTGATCTTGTATGGCCAAAACAAAACCTTCTGATTCAGGGTGGAGTTGTCCTTTATGCAGCCAGGTGTAGGAGTCTCGTTTGTTTATGTTTTCGTTGTTTATTGTGTATAAATGCTTGCCATGTAGTGTTTTTTGTGCCCATTTTCGATCTTTTGCTGTTGTGTTTGTGCAGTTTCTTGTATCTCGTGTGATGATAACTTCAATGGGGTATAGTTTTTGTCTGCTTGTACTATGGCCTGGTGTAGGGATGTAGTTTTAGTGTGAAAGTAGTGTCTTAGTGTTTTTGTCTCTTTGTCATGCAATGTATGAATGTCTATTAAACCTCTTCCCCCTTCACTCATGGATATGTTTATCCTTTCTTTGCATGCATGTGGATGATGTGCTCTGTGTTTTGTGAGCTGGGTTCTAGTGAGTATATTTATTTTTTCCATATCTGTTGTTGTCCAGTGGATAATACCAAACAAATATGTTAATAGTGGTATTGCGTAGGTGTTAATAGCTTTAAATATCTTCCCGGAGTTGAGTTTACTTTTAAGTATTACTGAAAGCCTCTTCTTGTATTGCTCTGTTAGATGGTCTTTAATTACTCTGTGGTCTAGTCTGGTATTTTGTTCGAAACCTAGGTATTTATATGTTTCGTTTTTCTGCATGTTGATTAGATATTTTCATTGAGTGTAAGGGGTGTCACAGTATCCTTCCACTTACCTCTATCTATACAGAGAGTCTTACATTTGCTTACATTCCAAATTCCATTGCTATGTCTGATGTTATGTCTTGTACTAGTGTTAGTAGTCCTTTCATTTGTATTTCTGTCGCTCCATATAGCTTGATGTCGTCCATGTAAAACAAATGGTTGATGGTGTGTTTTTTTACTGTTCAATGTTTTATTTGGAATCCATATCTTGTGTTATTTAGGGTAATAGATAGGGGGTTGAGGCACATACAAAACCAGAGTGCGCTTAGCGAGTCTCCTTGAAAGATTCCCCTTTTGATGTTAATGTACTTCGTTTTTAAATGTTCTTGTTCTGTTCTTAAGTGTATTGCCGTTTGCCATGTATTTGCAGCTGTTTTTAAAAACGTTCGCAGGGTCGGGTGAATTTTGTATATTTCTAAAATCTTGTGTAGCCAAGAATGGGTCAAAAGCCTTCTTGTAGTCTATGTAGCATACTCTTATATTTCGTTGTTGTTTTTCTGCCTGCTTCATTATGACACTGTCGATAATAAGCTGCTCTTTACAGCCTTGGCTATTCTTCCTGCGTCCTTTTTGTTCTTTCGTGAGAATGTTATTATTTATTCGGTGTTGTTCGATTTTGTTGCAAATTACAGATGTTCGCAGGGTTAGTGATTTCATCGTTTTTAGGTTTTATATAAGTGACACCTTTGGTGATGAATTGTGAGAATTGGCTTGGGTTTTCTACGATATAGTCCCAGCTGTTCATGTAGGGAGGTTAATTCTTTGTACCAGAAATTGTGTACATAGTCTACTCCCGGGCATTTCCAATTGTGTAGTTTTTTACATTCACACATTTGTGAGTTCCTCCGTAGTTATACTGACATTGTTTTGTTGTTCGATGTGTTCGTTTCTTTCAATTTCGTCCTTGATCCAGGTGGCGTCATTATTATGATCAACCTCGTTTGACCACATGCTTTCCCAGAATTGAGTAAGTGCATCTTCAGTTGGTGGCTTTATTTTTATTTGATCGGTGCTTGATAGTTTTTTATAGAATAGTTTTTCGTTTCGCTCGAATAGCGTGTTATTTTCTTTCCTTCTGTTTGATTCTTTGTATCGGTGCAGACGTGACGAGTATACTGCTAGCTTCTGTTTCAGTTCATCTAGAATCTCAAGTGGTTGTTGATTTTTATTATTTATGGCCTTTTCCATATGTTTCACTATTTTCTTCGACCTGTTTCCTTTCATGTACTGTGTTGCTCTTCCTATGTCTGCTCTTAGATCTTTTATTTTCTTTTCTAATCTTCTATGCCATTGTGGTTTGTATTGTCCATTCTTTATGCATGTGGAATTTGTTCTGATTTTTTGGTTATTGCATGTGAGGATTGCTGCTAAATATATTAATGTGTGGGTTTCTCCTAGGTCTTTTAATGATTGTACATATTTATCGGCGATTAGTTCATTCATCGCGTCTATTAGCTTTTTCGTATCTTTTGTATATATCACTTTTGGTAGAATGTTTCTTTTTGTTGGGTCGCTGTTCTTCCACTCACTCATATTTTTCTCCATTTCGTGTATCAATTTCTTAGTAAGATCGTCTTTCCTTACACTTTGTGTTGCTTTCCTGTCTGTATTCGAATGTTCTATGTTTTGTATGACACTATACTGAGTATCTTGTACGTTACCTTCTTCGACTTCCACCTCCTCCGTGGAACAAGAAGGTATCGAGGATGACTCATTTCTATTTTCTCTTTCCATTTCTTGCACTACTTCTTCTTTAATTTTCTGTATTTCGTGTGCTGTCAATCTGTTGTTTTTAATTATTGTACGTTTCTGGTCTATTAATCTTTGCTCTGTTACTGTTAGGTGGGGGTATATTTTTGTGAAAAGTCTATGTAGTTCAGAGCGGTAGCCAGTTGTTATTGTCTCGATTTTAGTGGCGGTGTAATAGCAGCGCATAACAGCTTTATTCATATTTTCATCCCATGCCATGCATTGCCTGATATGACCTGCCTTGGTGGTTGCTGGTTTTTCCAGCAAAACAGTTTGGACAGTTTCCGTATTCCGGTCCTGTTCGTCATTATGGTCAAGCTGTCTATTTCCCCGGCGCTCTTGACCGTCGCGCCGTTCGTCCGAGGCTTGTTGTTGTTTTCTAGGAACCATTTGCATTTATGTGGGCGGTTAACCCAATCATAAGGGTAGCTAAGGGTACGCGTGCTCGCTACGCACGTGAGGTATAAACATCCTCCCCTTGCGGTTTTATTATTATTCAAGTGGTTTCTCAGGGATTATTTCCCTGGTTGGGTAAAAAGGAACGGGCTAAGCCAAGTTGCCTTTTTATCTATTGTAGGAATTGTCGTTTTATAGAGAGTGTTGACAATACCACAGCTTTTTGTAAATTTGTGTGTATGTATGCGGGGATGTTTAGTACACTTAGATTTTGTATAAACGTTTTCGGTGTAATTCCCGTTACTGATATCACAAATGGCAAGATACTGACTTTTTCTTGCTTCCATATTCGTTTGATCTCGATAGCTAGAGGGTTCGTATTTTTCAATTTTTTCGCGATATCTTTTTAAAATATTTTGGTCGCTAGGCACAGCTATGTCAATAATATAAGTTATTTTGCGCACTTTATCCGTTAGTATGAGATCTGGCCTATTGGCTGTTATTGTCTTATTATTATTATTATTATTATTATTATTATTATTTTTTTTTTTTTTTTGAGCGGCATCGACTACTAGGGCCATTAGCCGCTATTCTCTCTTTTTTTAACTTTGTTATAATAATAATACTCGCCTAGTTGGTGTAAAATGCCAACTAGGCGAGACGGACATTCACAAAATAAATTAACATATAAATTAAAATAATGACTAGATACAAAAAGTTTAAAATCACTCGACCTAGACCAGCTAGGCGAGACGGACAGTATACAGACATTAAAGATAAAAACTCCACCAAGTTGGTGTAAAAGACCAACATGATGGAGGGGCGACACACGGATTAAAACTTAAAACTAGATAAAAACGATAAAACTTAAAACTAGATAAAAACGATAAAATTGTCGGGTGTAAAGTGCCCGACAACAAAAATAATACAAACGAATACGATAAAATCACACCCAAGTCTTTAATTTCAGATACTTGTACCAATTGGTGGTTATTAATAAAGTATTCAAAGCTACTACTAGATCTACGAGAAAAACAGATGTAAAAAATTTACTTAAATTACGTTTTAGGTGATAACGTTCACACCAAAGGGCTAAACCATTTAAATCATCCTGAAGACATATTTGATCAGATGTAGAACGGATGCTTCCATATATCTTTAGATCATCAGCATACAGGAGAAAGTTACTGTTTTTAAGATATGATCCAATATTATTTATGAAAAGATTAAATAAAATTGGTCCACAATGAGAGCCCTGTGGCACACCGGAAGACACCTATATATATTTTGAGATGCATTTACCAATACGTACACGGTGTGTTCGGTTATTTAAAAAACTATTAAGACAATCAACTACATTATCACCAAATCCCATCAATTTCAATTTATCCAACGCTCTAGAAAAAACAGTGTATATTGCATTAACCTGCAAGCCATTCTCTAATGCGTCCGACAAAAACGTTTGATACAGCATTCAGTTAGTTACAGTCGATTTGCTTTTAAGGAAACCATGTTGCTAATTTACAATTAATTACACAGAAGATATCATAATTTGCTTAAAGATTAACAAATATAACTGTTTTGGCATAACTGATTGAATAGATACACCTCTATAGTTCTCTATGTTATTTCTACATCTATTTTTGTAAATGGGTACAATAAAGGTGTCCTTCCAACAATGAGGTAAAACGCCAGAAGATAATGAATAGGAGAACATAGTATTTATTGGCTTACTTAATGTATATATTTTATATATGCATGATTGCCTGCTACCAGTGTCACAACACTCCGAGAGAGACGATAAATAATTAAAAACTTCTGTAAGAGTAACAGTGAGATTTGGCATTACAATAGTTTTATCTCCTACAAAATAAGAAATGTCCTTACAGGGATCCTTGTATGCCGCAGCAAAATGGGATGCAAACAAATCAACCTTTACATCGGTCGTATTACATATCTATTATCTCATTCCTCAGGTTGTTTTGGAAATCCATGTGTTTTACGGCATACATTTATGCGACTCCAAAAATGTTTTGGATAATTACTAATTTTACTTTCAATACGATATATATATATATTTATTATATAGTATGTTATTCATGTCAGAACATTGTTGACACTTGCTTCTAAAAATCTTATAATCGGAGAATAAACCACTTTATTATATTTTGCATCTACTATTTTTTCCATATGAATTAAACTAATCAACTTAGTATTGAACCGCTTTTGGTAATTGAACGATTTCAAATATTTAATTGGAACAAACATATTAAAAACTGAGTTCAAAACATTACAAAAATTAAGGACATTTTCGTTCACACATTTACTAGAAAAGACTTGATCCCAATCCACTCACGCTAAAAATTCATTGATCTTGTTATAATTCGCTGATCTAAAGTCATATATTGATTCCGGATTTTCACAAGTAAATTCCAGCGATAAACATGAAACATTTAATGTGTACGGAATAGTTTTTTTTATCTAATAAATAAATAGATATTTCCCAGAATTTTTAGCAAAGATTTTATTCGAGAGTTCTAGATTTTTCAGAAAGTTCTTTCAAGATTTTTTTTAACTTTACAATTTATTAGGAATTTTTTTTCTAAATTTCTAGAACTTACTTAGAGACTTCTGGAAGTTTCAGGAATTTCTTCTCCATATTTTCAGTTTTTTTTTACCATCTTCCTTTCCAAAAAATTTTGATTGAGGATTCTAGAATTTTTTACAAGTTTTCCTAGAATATTTTTGGAGGATTCTAAAAGTTTACAGTAATCTCTTCTATATTTCCAGAATTTTTAGCAATGGTCTTATTCCGCAGTTTTTTAGAAAGTTCGTTTCAATATTTATAGAATTTTCTTTGAGGCTCTTTCCAGATTTTAATATTGTCTTATAAATTGCGAAGATTTCCTTCAGCACTCAAAAGTAAAAAAAAATCTTTCCAGATCCTTAGTCTTTTTTCGAGAGTTCAAAAATCTCCAGTAACTTCATATTCAGATTTAGAAGCTATAGATTTTTCTAGAAAATCTGTTTCTAGAAATCTAGACTCTTTTCAGTAATTTCTCCAGATATTAAGATTGTTTATTTCAAGCTGTCTTTTAAATTCCAAAGTTTTTAGAATTATCGAAAAAACAATTTCATAAAATGTAGATTTTTTGTAGAATTCAGAAAATTTTCAGTAAATTGTTGAATTTTAAATGAAGGCTTTTTTAAAAAGAATTGTTTTTAAAAATCTAGACTTTTTTTCGAGAGTTCAGGAAATTTCTAGTAATTTCTTTTCTACATTTCAAGATTTTTTCAACTTGTCTTCTGAATCGCAAAGATTTTTTTTTGAGGCTCTAGAATTTTTAGAATTTTTTTCTAGAAATCTAGATTAGTTTTTCGAGGATAGAGGAAATTTCTAGCAATTTATTCTCTACAGTTCAAGAGTTTTTTTAAGTGGTCTTTTAAATTGCAAAGATTTTCTATGAGGCATTAGGATTTTCTAGAATTTTTTTTCTAAAAGTTTAGAGTTTAGAAAATGGCCACTAACTTCTTCCCAAAATTAATTTTTTTTTCAACTTTTCTTATAAATTGCGAAAAAAAATTTCAGGCTCTAAATATTTTTTAATTCGTCTTCTTTTCGAGAATCCAGGTAAATTTTAGCAATTGCTTCTCTAAAATTTAACATTTTGTTTCAACTAGAGGCTATAAACTTATTTAGAAAGTTCTAAATTGCGGAATTTTTCTTGGAGGGTCTAGATTTTTTTTAGAAGATTTTCCTCTAGAAATCTTTTCTTGTTTTCGAGAAAATTTAAAGAAATTTCAGTCATTTCTCTTCCCGATTTCAAGATATTTTTATATTTTATAACTGGTCTAAATTTCTAGGAGGCTCTAGAATTTTAAGAAATTTTTCATTTAGAAATCTAGACTTTCTTTTCAAGAGTTCAGGAAATTTCTATAAATTTCTCCTACAGATTTCAAGGTTATCTTCTTATCTTCTAAATTACAAAGAATTTTTTGGAGGCTCTAGAACTTTTTAGAAAATTTGTTTGTAGAAATTTTCAGTAATTTCTCTTTTTTTGAGGCCCTAGATTTTTAGTCATTTTTTTTCTAAAATCTAGACTCACTCTTCAAGAATTCAAGAAATTTCAACTCATCCATTCTTTAGGTTTCAAGATTTTTTAATTCAACCCGTTTTCTAAATTGTGAAGATTTTATTGGAAGCTCTAAAATTTAAAAAAATGTTTGGAAATATAAACTTTTTTCAAAAATTTAAAAAATTTGTAATAAGTCCTTACTTCACTGAATTAAAAAATTCAATATATTTTAACCACAAATTATTATAAGTATGGATTACCACATAGTAACGGTCGCAGCCAATCTCTTTATCAAAAATTTTACTTTGTCAATTTTCTTTTATTCAAATTTTGTAATTAAACTAAAGCAAAGCGAGAGGCGATCAGTAATTAAAGTTAATTTGTATATGTAGGGTGGGTGAGTGTCCTCTAACCAACCCTCCAATCAGTAAAACATAAGCGAGGGTTTTAATTAAAAGTTGTAAAACGTAAACAAACATAATATTATTGCAAAATTCTAACAAATTTTGAAATTTAAGAAATTTTGAAAAATAAGACATAACTTTTCAAACAAAAGATAAAGAGAATGAAAAACTGAAAAAGTCTTATTGAAACATTTTTTTGTTCTTAGTAAATATAAATAATTCAAAATTGAGCAAATAATTAAGAATAACCTCATAGTTTTCGAGAAAAATATAGGGAAAGTATTATGATGGCCACGTCACCATTTGATTCACTTGGAGTAGGTGGTAGAAATTTAAAACATTTGCTAGAACTAATTATTAGAAACAAAACACGAAAATATTTTTGTAAAATCCTCAACAAATGAGTCTTATTAAGACTACAAGAACAAATCACTTTTGAAACAACTACTTCTCTAGCTAATACTTCGACAGACATTGAATGATACAAAAGTAAATGAAAATTTCTTAAAATTTGTTTGCCAAATCTATGTCAAGAAAAAAGTTTGTTTATTCAACTTAATGCACGAAGATAATCTTGATTTGTAATTTATGCAAAAATTTGAATCATTAGCTGCTGATTTTTTCCATTGTGCATAGGCTCCTTAGAAATATTTGCACGCAAAGCTGCTTTTCTTTCAGGTCTTTCTTTATCTGAGCAGTATTGACACGTTAAAATTAGCTAAAATTACAGCAGTATCAAGCAGCATGTAAGAGAGAGCAACAACATAATCTCTGAGTTTGGTCTCGATCCTTCAATTTTTGCACTTCGGCGTAAAACTAATCTGACACTGACCAGTAGGAAGAAACTAGTTTTGGAACCGTCCTTTAGCATCTAAATAACAATCAATATGTTTTCCACGAATGACTTGCTCATGCGAGTCGCCTGGAGAGAAATTGGCAATTTCATAGAATCAGGATATATAACTGGTCGCCATTTACTTATAAAGATTGGAATCGTCTTGCAAACTTGAGTTTAAGTTTGTTATAAACTTGTCTTATCTTTAAAACTTGTATAACTGTAGTTCATGAACATTAAGACCACAGTCCATAGTTAAGAGTTTACGAGCTTTCCTCAGATGTTCCTGTTCAAGGTCTTCTAGCTCAGTTATCGTCTTTAACGTCTTTGCAGCCATTGTCTAAACTATTGTTCCTTAGAACAACCATTGCACGTAACATGACTTCATCTTGGTAAGCCTTATAAACCAAACGAACAGGTATCGCAGTTTTCTTCAGTTTCAGACTCAGATGTTCCTGTTGAAGGTCTTCTAGCTCAGTTATCATCTTCAACGTCCTCGCATCCACTTTCTAAACTCGTATTTCGTATAATAACCATTGCACGTAACATGGATCCATCTTGGTAAGCCTTATACATCATACGAATGGTTTCAGTTTCCAACGTCACGTAAGCTACTGATATGTGTTCCGTCAACTCATATACCCTTCAACTCACCATATCAGTATTCGGGTATATGTGCGCGCCTTTACTCAGAAAACAATCACTTGAATAAACCCTTTACGTGTATCAAATGGATACAGCCTTCAATATATAAATTTTTAGTAGAAAATTGCGATTGACATGAAAACCCTCATATTTTATCAAATTTTGACAGTTCTCGAAGAATTAAAATCTGAACTCACTTTTAATATACATATTAGCAATATAGTTAGTGGATTTTTTCGTCACTAGGATCTATAATTAGCAATAGAAAATGTTTATACAACTTTTCCAGACACTTAACAGCTACCAGCTGATTCGAATTTGTATTGGAATGCGTAACATAGTTTGCATTGTCTGTTTATAAGCAGCGATAACAACTAGTGAATGCGATATATAGTTTATACCTGATATCAAAGGACATTAGTCGGTCGATCATCAACACATCTGTTTTTGTTTCAATGCACCAGCTCAAAAGCTTTCGTTGCGTTGCTTTGAACTTTGTTTGCTTGAATTCTTGCCTTTGAAATTTGCATTGTCCACAATTGATTTTCTAATGCTCTATTTAATCGATAAGGGTTTACATTTTTTAATTCAGTAGTGGCTTAAAAGGTAAAGCTACTAACTAATGGGGCTGTGGGTTAAATCATAACTGAACGTTTCATTTTAGAGCAGTAGAATAATAGTATAGTAGAAATTATTCATCAATAACTTCCTATTTATGCAAAAAGGTTTAATTAAAAAAAAAAAAAAACACTGAATGAGTCTCGATAAAAATGTGTATTTAAGGATGTTCAGCATAACTTATTATTTCTGTTGATGTTTTCGAGTTCCATAAAGAGACTAGATAGATATCCGTATTTTCACTGCATAAACAGTATAGAAAAGGACATTTAACTTATAGTATAACATATGATAGTAAAATTAAAGCAGATAAATGTATAATATTATGTAGAAATAAATGTTATCCAGATAAACAATTTTTAAAAAGATATCTCAATTAAATTTTTCCGATGTAGTTGTTCGTTAGGTATTACATTATTTCGCATCCATAAATTAACACTTTATGCACGTAACGTCGAGTTAAAAATGAAAACACATCAAAAGCCACGTAATTTATCGCGACTTACATTTTGACACATTGCTGTTAACTGTAATAAATAAATCGCGGTCCATTTGTGTATATAAGAGATTTTCCAGGGGCTCAAATTGATACGACGTGGCAAGTAATTTATGGTGACGTGAGCGTTTTTTTTTTTTTTTAATTATTTAGATTTTTAGACGGATCGCCATTCCGATTTATTATTGGGGAGGATTATGGAGCAACCTTTCCAGTCAAAATTCCAATTAGGACGGGCTCGGTTTCAATTTGTTCTCGACCTGAAATTGAATAGGGTTCGCGTAATTGAACTCATTTAGCTTAGATGATATGACCGTTGTTATTTCGAATAAATTAAAATTGACAAAATTAATGGTCTATGGCGGAAAATTTATTGCAATTATTAATAGATAAAATAATCGCTCATTAATTTTAATCAACTAAAGGAGTATACTTATAGATGATTTGTAGCAATTTTTTTTATAGGTATACGAGGGGTGGTAGGAAAGTAGTACGCGTTTACATCGTGCGGAGCTCTGGCGAACAGAGTAGCCGCCGGATGTGTGCTATTATATTCAGTTATACTTTCGAGATGGCCCTCATATATTTATAATGTTATTGTATTTTTGTTTTTCTATAAATAAAACTTACCCCACCAAAGTTTTGTGGGCAATCCTTTCAAATACTAATTACATTTATACATTAATAAATAAACCAATAGCTCGACTGTACGAAAGTACTATTGATGTAGAGAATAAATAAATAATATTATATTTATTAATTAAATATAAAAAATAATATTTAATGAGTGATACATCCTAAATACTTAAATAAAACCATCACACTAGACTATAGTATACAGGGTGACTGACGAAAAACCTTTTGTGCTGTATCTCGATTATTTTTTATCCGATTTTAATAAATAAAACATCAAATTAAACCATTTTTAAAAGACTTTAATAGGATCTGAACTGTTATTTTTTCTCGTCACCCAGTTTTTGAAAAAATACGATCAACATTTTTTTTTTAATTGCACTGTATATATATTTTTATTGATTCGCAAGGAGATTTCTTTTCTAAATATAAAATTGTAGAAAAATTTATCCATACATCAAACTTAAGTCGAGAAATTGAGGATTAAAAAAATAAATAAAAAGTCAAGTATCCATTGTAAACAATATACAGACCCTATTTTAAATGTCAAAAGTGACAGTGACAGCCATTGATACATTACTGCAACGATTTTTAATTATTTCATAATTAAAATGTTGCAATATTTCAAACACTGTACTAGAATGTTGTGCTTCTACAGAAATCGTTTTTCAGTTTTTGAAATCTTGCAACATTTTTATTATGAAATTATTAAAAATCATTGTAGTATTGTATAAATGACTGACACTGTCACTTTTGACATTTGGAATAGGCTCTGTATATTGTTTACTATGGGTATTTGATTATAAGGTTTTTCGTCAGCCACCTTATATAATATAGTTAATTAGAGATTTAACATTTTTATGATTAGTATGTAAGTAAATATTATCATCCATCTTAAAATTAATTAAACAATAATATATAGATAAACCGTGAATAATCCGTTGTATACGTTAACCTTTTTCCTATTGTTTTCTTATCTCGTCCTCATAACTAAAGTAAACATAATGGAAGATTATAATAAAAAAAATAAGCGATTCTACCTATGAAAACACAAACCCCGGATAACGTAAAACCACCCAACATAATACCCATTAAAATTTAGTACTGTACACGTGATATTTACTTCCCTTATCATTTGCAGCGCGTTGGAAACATTAACAGGAAATCATAGGGCTGCAGCGAAAATGTTTTATATTTCTCGCTCCTTTGTGGTCCAAAGTCATTCGTACCGCTGTGTTTATGGAATTCGTTCTTGAACGGAAAGAAATAAATGGCATTTCGTTTTTCAAGTGGAAATATATTTCTACGTTCGTGCACAAAGGCGGCATTATCAAATATTCCCCGATATATGAAAGAATATGCGGGTCCTAATTTGAATTCCAGACGTATCAAGATAAATTTATTATACCGGCATCGCGGTACACTGTTATTCCCATTTGTAGTTAAACAACTTAATCATTTTTCTTATCAAAATATTTGCCATAATTTTAAGTTAAAAAAATATATTACTCTCCCTTTTTCTTCCTTATAATTTTCTGCTTCTATAATAATATAATAAATTGTTACACAATACTATCATGTGATAATATGTTATCATATAATCATAAGGACAGTTATGACCCTTAATATATGGTAATCAATATTAAAACGTGTTTTTTGTAATTAAATTATTACACAGACACAGACCTGTTTTGATATATTTTGAACCTCATCACTGTATTACAATTGAATAAAGTTTTACTTTAGAGTAAAAACTCTCCATGTATTCATTAAGCAAGAAAATACCATTAAATCCCCATCTATTGTCTGAACATTACTCTATAAAATATTGTTTAGTAAAATTAAAAACACAAAGTACATAGTGTTTTGAATTGTACTAAATAATATTTTAATAAAAAATATGCATTACTAAATATATGGAAGTGAAAATCCTTAACTGCGTCTATTGTCTTTATAATTTAATTTACATTTCATTTTGTTGTGATTGAATTATACTGTTATAAATGCAAATCAGTGGTCACAAGTATATGGACCTAAACTTGAAAGCTTTAATAAGATTTATGTATATTGTAATGATAATAACGCATTGATTTACCCTACAGAACAGACAATTGTAATTAATAAGGCAACATCAATTCCATGCGGTGTGTACTTGAAATTGAACGTACTCGTATACTATTGTTTAGTTACATTGAGAATTGAGTAAATTTATGCAAGTCGAATTTCGTCCAATAAATAATTTAAAACGGTAATTAAAATAAATTATCGAATTAGGTCCAATTTAATCGAATTTATTAATAAAAACGATAATTGAAAAAATAATCGATATTCTATATTTAGCCACATTTATAATTTTTCCAATAGTTTAAAAATGTATAAAGGAAACCTATTTATCAGTGTAGCACGTACAAAAATAATTAATTATAAAATGTATAAGGAAATTAACATCCTAGATATTAATAAATCAATTTTAAAATATTAAGGTATTACACAACAGACTTTTTGATGTAGCAAAGTCTTTATTATAAATTTTAACAATCGATATGACAGATTAATCAACCATGCAAATAAAATAAATAAATTCATAATAATAATAATAATAATATATTTATTAAACGGAATCACCTTTTACAATAGAAATAAGATAATTCATGATGAAACATAAAATTAAAAGACAACTAAAAGTAAACTTATGATCGTAGGTAACAATAACATATATCAAAATTGAAATGCAATTCTTTTGAATTCTGATTTAAACTTAAATAGACTAGAACCAAACAAATCAATATTATTATTATGATTGAAATCATTAGCTACACTCATAAATCTAAAAAGTGGATTATTTGAATCATAATTAGTGCGTACTGTTGGTAATCTAAATAAGGGTTTACGCCGTATATTTATGTAAGTAGAACTTACTGAAAAATTTAATGAAGCCAGTATTCAGAACAATTAATATTACCCGAAATTAATTTATGCAGAAAACACATATCTAACATAAATCTACGAAATTTCAAGGAATCCAAGTTAAAATGAATACAAAGAAAAGAATAATCGGCAACTGAAACACCAGCAACATCAAATCTACGGAACATATAAAAAAGAAACTTGCGCTGTACTTTCTCTAGCGCTAATATATGACAATTATACTGAGGAGACCAAATTACAGATGCATATTCTAACTTTGATCTTACTAAACATATATAAAGAGTTCTTAGCGCGTAAGGTCCGAAACTATAACTATTTCTAAAAATAAAGCCTAATATTTTAAATGCTTTGTTAGCAATAGAATTAATATGATCTTTAAAGAACAATTTAGAATCGAACATAACCCCTAAATCATTAATACTATAGACTCTTTCCAAATGCTCAAGGTTAATCGAGTAGTCAAAGAAAGTTACACTATTTTTTCTTGAAAATGAGATTGAATTACATTTGGATATATTCAAAAATAAATTGTTCTTTAAACACCACTCAAATAAAATATTTAAATCATGTTGCAGTTCAAAACAACTACCAATGTTATCAATAGAATGATATAATTTTAGGCCTTCCGCAAACATTAAAGATTTACAGTACTCGAACGAATCACACAAATCATTAGACAGGAACGACAGAACACACATCAATTTCGAAAGACGTGTGGCTATTAAGTTTAACAATCTGAGAGCGATTTAATAAAAATGAATATATCCAGTTAATTATTTGAGATGAAAATCCATAAGCATTTAACTTAGCAATTAATATCTTGGGTCCACACGGTCAAACGCCTTAGCAAAATCAGTGTATACAGCATCGACTTGTTTAAGCTCAGAAAAACTTTTTAATATAAAATTCTCAAAACATAAAAGATTAGATATAGTAGATCTACCATCAAGAAATCCGTGTTGATTATCTACAATGATATTCCGAGTTAAGTATCGAAGCTGTATAGAAATAAGCTTGTCCAGTATTTTAGGAATAAAAGATTGTACAGTAACACCACGATAATTATCAATTAGGTTTTTTACCCCTTTTTTGTGAACAGGAGTAATAAAAGATTTTTTCCAATATTGAGGGAAGTAAGCTAAAAATACTGACTGTTCAAATAGCCAGTGAATAAGCTTAGAAAGAGTATATACACAATTAAAAAGGAAGTAACCTGAAATACCATCCGGACCACAATTAAATTTATTAGACAATTTTAAAATTTCATTAAACACGTCTTCCAAATTAATATGCAAACATGACAAAAAATTAACCTTATTAATAAAATTGAATTTAGGGATACTAGTCACATTTACACAAAAAGAAGAAGAAAAAAATGAAGCAAAAGCGTTAGCTATATCGTGCCCGTTGTCGAATATCCTGTCTTCAAAACTCATAGCTGCGGGAACACCTGTTGAATTCTTCATTCCTTTGACAAAACTCCAAAAATTCTTCGGATTGCATCTAATGTCCTCTTCAATTTCATCAATAAATGATTTGAAAAGAGATTTACTTAGGGATGAACACTTCTTGCGCAAAACTCTGAAATTCTCATAGTCATTAATATCGCCAGATTGTTTATATAATAAGTGTGCCCGTTTTTTTTCTATAGTTAAACTTATAAGTTCACCGTTAAACCATTTCGGGTATCGCGAACTAAAGATAGTTTTAACCGGAACATGCATTTCAATCAGATCTGATAATATTATATAAAACATTTCAAGAGCACTATCCAGATCTTTATTTACGAAAACCAAAACCCAATCCACTTCAGCAAGAGCAATATTAATAGCACTATAGTTGCCTCTTTTGAAGTCGTAAATTTTATCATTGATGGTTAAATTACGCTGTTCCATTAAAACGTTAACATCAATATCATAGGCGATATGATGCATAGAATTTTTGCACAGAAGATCATTGGAAGCAGTTATATTAATTTTAGCAGTAGTGCTAAAAACTAAATCAAGAAAAACGCCTCTACTGTTGGGAATATTATTCAATTGAAACATGTTAAAAAAACTATAGGTTTCAGCAATGACATCACATGCACTATCCGAAGATACAGGTGGCAGAGGGAATATTAAAATCACCACATATAATAATTTCGTTTTCTGTATAATCATTGACAATGGATTCGAGGATGTGACAATGTTCTTGATATTTCACCAACGGCGAATTCGGAGGAATATACACACCCCCAATTAGGAAACGTTTATTAGAAAATTTAACAATAACAAAAAGATGTTCAACCGTTGAAGTACATATGGAAACTTCCAAAGACAATAATTCTTTTCTTACGGCAATCAGTACACCACCTCCATGCAATTTATCGCTTGACTTAGGCCCTCTATCGGCTCTGTAGATAATAAAAGTATCGCATAGTAGTAGTTCATAAGTTAAATATTTAGGTAATTGATTAATTAGCTATAATGTTTATCGATTGAGACATGTCTAATGTGTACCCCTCTCAAAAATTGTTGTTTCATGATGAGGATGCACATAATGGATGCCATATATGGTGCTGTAATTATTATTAAAAGTATCTTTTTGAAAAAGATGTCTGTGCTTTCATAAAAATGTAATGCTTTCATAGATATAAATTCCAAAACATGTTAATAAAGTTTGCATATTAAAATGTTCTTGCTATACTTTTATTGGTACACGCAAACGATAACATGTTTTACTTAGTGAATTTGAGAGCGATTCAATGTGTTTCTCATATTTCAGTGCTTCATCTAGATGAATACCAGAAAGTGTAAAACCTTATGTAGTATCATTTAAGTAAATTTTAGATGGTGTGCTGAATTTAGATTAAATAAGATACACTTAGTTTTATAACTATTTAATAACCATTTTTGTTACAGAACAAATTTTCTAAATCATTCATAATTGTTTTTCCCGTCCTAATAATATTCATGTAGGTAGTCCCCATTAGTTTTAAAATTGTATAATCAGCATAACTTATCAAGCAACAACCAACTACAACCCAGCTGTTTATGTCATTTATATAGATATTAAAGAGAAGTGGTCCCAAGATACTTCCCTGGGGTACTTCCATGTTTACATCTAGATCTTCTGATACTACATCATTATTATGTATAATTTTAACTGATTGTCTCCTATTGGTTAAATATGATTGAAACCATTTTTAAGCTATTCCGCATATAATAATTGACGTAACTCCACAATAGTCAAGTTTAATCAATATTACGTTATACACCGCATAATATATTAACTAATGAGGCTGTTATATGTTGAAAATTCATATTCACTTGTTTGGTTGTTGAAGTAAAAACACTTAAATTTTCAAAACACTTTATTATTGCTTTTTTAAAACAAAACAATTGTTTCGCCACACTGTGACTTCTTCAGGCAAAGAAATGGTAAAAATACAAGTTTGTGTCAGGTTTATATAGTAAGAGATCTTTAAGAGATTGATGTTTAGTAGTGGTGACCGATTAATGTCCGTTTGGTCATTTAGCAGGAGGCATGTGTTTTTTCTTTTATTAATTTCTAAGTTTTCTAGTAAGTCCAGTTTCTTACTGTATCTTTCTTGGTGTAGTATTATAAATTCTTCATTAAAAGAATGTCCTTGATACAATTTTGAAATTTGAAAGTAGTTTAATACCTTTAATTTTATTGATTAATTCTAGGCTGTTTTGACGGAAAAGGTTGAGGTAAAATTTGAGTATTTAATAATGTGTGTTATTAAGAGTTTTAGCTATCTTTGTGCAATTTTAAAAAACCATACAATTTTGGTGCTTGTGGATTCCTTGCTGTCAGAACATATTTTACTTTTCAGAGAATAATGCGTTACTTTTATTGATTTCCTGTTTTAACTGAGTGTGAAACTTTTTTGTTGGATAATTTTTTTAATAATCTAAATGAATTTGTCTCTAAGAAATTGTTGATTTTATTAATATAATCTATTTTATTTATTGCAATAACACTATTTCCTTTATCGGCTGAAAAATTTTGTAATCTTGTTTTCTCTGAAGGGGGACGAATGATGTATTTACGTTTTTCTTTTTGTAATATGATAAGTTTGATATTTTTGATTTTTGATTCTATTAACTTTATCCCTTCTATACTGATCCATAATTTTAAAAACATAGACCTTTAAAAGTTATTTTATCGGATTCCGATATAAAGATTATTAGAGCTGCTAAGAAAATGAGGACTGGAGAAGTAAAAACTGGAGAAGATGCAACTCTTTTGCACAGGAAATATCTTAATGACCTAAAAGAAACGTTAAATTACCTCACAATTAAATATTATAATGGTATTCCAAAATTAATATCAACAATGGACATGTAATCAAAAAATCAAAATCATTAAATGATAATTATTTTCTATCAAAACGTAGGGGAAATTAAAACTAAATTAAAAGATTTTACTAAATTACCTCAAACATTTGTATATGACATAATAATTATTAGTGAATCTTGGTTGCATAAAACAAGTTATAAAAAAGATGGAGGTGGTGTTATGATTGCATGCGGATAATATTTGAATGCATTCTTATTAACATCTATTAATAATAATGTTGAGCAAGTATTTATTTACATACAGTCATTTTCAATCAACCTTATTATTGGAGCAGTCTACATTCCACCTGCGTCATTTCATAATATTTATCAGGACCTCTATGCAGCAATTGAAAATCCAACAAAATCCGGACACTAAACTTCTTTTATGCAGTGGTCCATCGCGTGGATTAATCAATTATGGTGTATCTGCTATCAGTGATAAGTTCGATCCATCTCGTATAATTTCAGACTCATTTGTTTTTTTTTAAATTTATTTCAACAAAATAGCATAGCAAATAATCTAGTATACATTCGGATCTATTATTTAATTTATTTAATAATTTAAGAGTTATATATGTTGGAGGCTTCTACTTCGTTATACATTTTTGTAAATTGAATAAAACACGATAACTTTGTTTGTATAACTTGAAAACTTTTTATTGTGACTAGTTTCGACAAATTTAGCTTGTCATTATCAAACACATAGTAAATTAAAATACGGTTACAACAGGTATATATACAAATACGAAAAAGAGGGATTACAAAACAGCTTTGAAGATGGGTGTGTACATGAGGTCGATCTGGTCGTTAATTAAGGGAATTCCCGGATTAAGCCTGGCTTTGTGTATTTCCAGGGATTCTAATAAATCCATTTTACGTCCTTTTTCTGCGAAATGTAGAACCGAAAGTACATCTTCGGAAAAAGAATGTCTTTCGTCAATAATGTGTTTCGCGAATGTTGATTTTTCCGGTTGGTTAAGGCGAAAAGAGCGTATATGTTCGTGGAGCCTAGTTTTTAATTTTCGACCAGACTGGCCTATGTGCAGTCCCTTACAAGTATCACATTTGAGGCTATATATTCCTGATTTTTCTAACATTGGTGTTTTTGTTTTAGGGTTGAGGATAGTATTGTTTAATTTACAAAATGGTTTAAGGGCTACGTTAATATTATGTTTCTTTAATATATTATTTATTTCTAAGCTAACATTGCCAAAATATGTGATTGATTTAAAATTTAATTGTTTTTTCTCGAAATGATTACCAGCATATAAGTATTTATTGTATTTACGTAATTGATGTTTTTTTAGTATACTGTCAATTAATTTAGGATTATATCCGTTGGATGTTGCAATATTTTTAATTAAATGTATTTATTTTTGAAAACAACTATCAGATAAAGGTAAATTTATTGATCTGTGTATAAATGAGTTAAATGCGGCCATTTTGTGGTTAGAGGGATGTCTAGACTTGTAGGATACAACTGGACAGATAGGTAAATCATTTTTATGAATTTTAAGTAAACCATAGAGTTTAGGTGGTTGTGCATTCATGGGAAAAAGGTTATGTTTGTTAGTATTGGAAAATATATAATTGGAGTTGTTAACTGATGATTATAGTTGTTTGTTAAAATTGTTAGTAGGGTCGTTATTTAATTCAATTATATTTGAAGTTGTTAAAAAATTTTGAATTTTTGTTTCATATTCTGCTTTTTCTAATATTACAATAGAGTTACCTTTATCTGCCTTAGTGATAGTTAAATCATTATCTTTGACTTTTTTCTTAATGGATTTAATGATTGATTGATCTACAAGATTACTAAATTTTGAATGTTTAATAATTTTTGCAATTTTTAGCTTAGAAAGTTCACAATCTGAAATGTCTTTAAGTGCTAATTCTGACTCTACTATCAATGTTTCTTTAAATTTCGGACAAATCACATGTGGTGAATAGTTAGGGCCTGATTCTAATAAATTTAATTCTTTTGTTGTGAAATTTACCTTGGTGTAGTTTATCACTCTGGGGTGGAAATTGTTTTGAATGATTGGTGGAGGAATATTGACTTGTTGGTTCTTTTTCTTCAAGGTTTCCAGTTTCTTCTTTTGGACCAGGTATTTTTTGTGGGCAATACAACTTATTTTTTCTCGTACGTAGTCATCTAATAAGTCGAATTCTACTGGATGTAGGTTGTGAGTTAGTTCCGTGTGTAGAATCTTGACGAGGATGAAGGTTGAATCTCGCTTACGAAATAAGTATTTTAGTTCTTCTTTTATCCATGTTTTCTTGGCTGATGTTATTTCTTTATTTGCTGCAACTGACTTACACTTTGTTTGTATTTGTACATACTGGGGCACAATATTATTCCTTATGCACTGTTGATTGAAGTGGATGTTGAGTGCTCTTTGTCTGAGTTTTAACCTGAGTTTAAAATACATTTTAGCCTGTTTTGCTACACTAGCATTTATTATGTTATATATGTTGGAGGCTTCTACTTCGTTATACATTTTTGTAAATTGAATAAAACACGATAACTTTGTTTGTATAACTTGAAAACTTTTTATTGTGACTAGTTTCGACAAATTTAGCTCGTCATTATCAAACACATAGTAAATTAAAATACGGTTACAACAGGTATATATACTAACAAACATAACCTTTTTTCCCATGAATGCACAACCACCTAAACACTATGGTTTACTTAAAATTCATAAAAATGATTTACCTATCCGTCCAGTTGTATCCTTTAAAAACTCCCCAGCCTACAATATTTCTTCTTACCTCAACACATTATATAAAGAACTAACCGATTTTCAAGATCCCTATTCCATAAAAAACTCCATTGAATTAACTAAAAAACTTGCTTCTTTAAAACTTGAACCCAACTATAGATTAGTATCATTCGATGTATCGAACATGTTTGCCAAAATTCCGCCTAGTGACTGTATAAAATTAATTCAGAATTCATTTGAAATATGTAATGTAAATGTAACTATTCAATCCGAATTTTTAGATATTTTAGAAATCATCTTAAATAATAATTATTTTTCATTTAATAACAAAATTTATAAACAAACAGAAGGCCTAGCAATGGGCTCCCCATTGAGTCCACTGCTGGCCGAAATCTTTATGAAAAACATAACTCAAATAATTTTAAATTCACCTCTTGGTAAAAAACATATAAAGTCATGGTATCGATACGTCGATGATATTCTTGCATGTTTCGTAGGATCAGACAGACAGTTAACTCAATTCTTAGATTTCATTAATAATCTCCATCCCCAAATTAACTTCACTGTAGAAACTGAAATTAACAACAACATCAAATATTTAGACCTATCCATTACTAAAAGTAACAACAAACTAACCTTTGATATTTATAGAAAACCCACTTTCACTGATTCCGTCATTCCTAACAAGTCTAGACATCCCTCTAACCACAAAATGGCCGCATTTAACTCATTTATACACAGAGCAATAAATTTACCTTTATCTGATAGTTGTTTTCAAAAAGAAATACATTTAATTAAAAATATTGCAACATCCAACGGATATAATCCTAAATTAATTGACAGTATACTAAAAAACATCAATTACGTAAATACAATAAATACTTATATGCTGGTAATCATTTGGAGAAAAAACAATTAAATTTTAAATCAATCACATATTTTGGCAATGTTAGCTTAGAAATAAATAATATATTAAAGAAACATAATATTAACGTAGCCCTTAAACCATTTTGTAAATTAAACAATACTATCCTCAACCCTAAAACAAAAACACCAATGTTAGAAAAATCAGGAATATATAGCCTCAAATGTGATACTTGTAAGGGACTGCACATAGGCCAGTCTGGTCGAAAATTAAAAACTAGGCTCCACGAACATATACGCTCTTTTCGCCTTAACCAACCGGAAAAATCAACATTCGCGAAACACATTATTGACGAAAGACATTCTTTTTCCGAAGATGTACTTTCGGTTCTACATTTCGCAGAAAAAGGACGTAAAATGGATTTATTAGAATCCCTGGAAATACACAAAGCCAGGCTTAATCCGGGAATTCCCTTAATTAACGACCAGATCGACCTCATGTACACACCCATCTTCAAAGCTGTTTTGTAATCCCTCTTTTTCGTATTTGTATATATACCTGTTGTAACCGTATTTTAATTTACTATGTGTTTGATAATGACAAGCTAAATTTGTCGAAACTAGTCACAATAAAAAGTTTTCAAGTTATACAAACAAAGTTATCGTGTTTTATTCAATTTAAGAGTTAGTGAATCGCTTGAGTGCTTTATCCCAGCATGACTTTATTAATGTCATAATGACAGACTAATGTCAAATGTATCTCCCAAAAAGTGACAAAAGTAGCATATTTGCTTCAATCTATTCCAAAGAAGATGCCAGAAGCTGTCAGCATGTCTTACTGCTCAGGGGATGGATGTAGGTCTAAGTGGAAGAACACTGGAAATCAGTGAACTCCGCCTGTGATTCTTGCTGTCTAAATTTCTGTACATGTTTTTTTTTGCGTCTTATCACAGGTATCCTTACGGGTCACTGTCAGCTAAGGAAACACTTGTTTACTATGGGACTGGTGTAAACCCTCATATGTAGAGCATGTGAAGAAGAGGACTACATAGTGGAACATGTGTTAACCACCTGCCCGGCTCTCGCCCACCTTAGAGAGTCCATGCTAGGGGAGCTCTGACCGAACATGGCCAACATAAGGGATAACCCTCCAAGCGTTGTGCTGTCCTTTGCTCGCCACCTTGGGTGGCTAAATGAGTCATAGAACAACGCAGGGCTGTCCCAGTCAAGGGAGCACAACGGGCCTAGTGAGGCCTAAGTGCTCTGGTCAATGATTTGATCACCCTTGGCAAACACAATCCAGATCCAGAAGGTGTCTTAGTGAAAAAGGGCTAGTTATTCTACCTCAGGATTTAATGTGTGGCATCTCGCCTACCCTTTCACAATCCGTCGTTATCTAAAAATGGGCTAAGTAATAATATTTGGCTATTTGTTGCAATCGGCAACCCCCATTTAATATTTTTCCTCCTCCCATTCATTCATGTGTCGCTATATTCTTGTGTGCTCTAATTAATTTGTTAAGTTGGAAAACTTACTGGACATGTCAAGTTCTGCGAAAAAACTATCATTAACTGAACACACTGTTCTTTGCTTCGGCCTGAGAAAATAGAAGTGGTTCGGATAATGTGTTAGGATAATGTAATATCGATTCATCTCATTCTACGTCTTCTTTCCAATAATAACTGTGTTAATTAGCCCTAAAAGATCGAATAATTTTGCAATGTCCAATAATATGAAGAAAATGCTACTACAATTCTGACAACATTTCACCTGACATTGATTGTTTTACTGAAAAAGATGAACAAGATACCGATGTGATTGTAATTACAGCAGTACGGTAACCACATCACAGAAGATATTTCTCCTTATCTTGAAGCCTCTTCCACTAAACTGCAAAGATTGTCATGAATGAAGAAACGTTGATCCGCAATATTCACTTCCTAGTGCTAATTTCAACCAGCTTAAAAAACACAGCCACACATCACCATTGAAGCTCTTTGAATTTTTTTAAACGTCGATATCGTAGATACACCACGAAGGGAACAATGCAGTATGACGCTAGTATAAAAACAATGCAACTTTTAGACGTGTAACATTCATAAAATACTTTCTGTAAACTTGTATGCTTTCTGTATACCACCAACTTTCTTTAGAATGGCGGTACCGAGCAAATGATGAAGATTTGAATGCCAAAAGTTTGCTAGATGGTTGCTAGACATAATCAATGTTAAACGAAGCAACAACAACGCACTAAATAAAAACGACGGATCATTAAAGGTTGGCCCATATATCGGAAAGTGAATAAAACATATCAATAATTTGATGTATTTCCAAAATATTTAAATGTCGAGATTATTGTAAAATATTATCGATATAGTCTTAAATATGTTATACTTGAAAAGCCAATACGATCTGGTCTGCAAATTCAATAGATTTTCTTATAAAGTCACTTGGTTCTCATTTTTTCCCGTGCAGGTTTATTTTGTCCCTTGTTTAAGACAATTGTTTCTCACTAAACTTTATAATACTTTGATTACCACAAACATTTTCAAATTTCTTTCCATGTTGCCCAAAATTTTTCTTTTTTGTTGGCAAGATAAAATCTCTATTCTGTTCATTATGATTCTTCTATAAATTCTAATAAATTTCAACAGTTGGCTGCAGTACTTTCCCTTGATTCTGTAATATTATACTTTTGTAAAATGCCTCAGCTCAGTATAAATATCAAAAAAAGTCTTTTAGCTATATTGTAGCGTATCTTGAATTTTTGAGGCGTTCACTTCGTAGTACATTTTTAATGAATAACAGAATCTTAGATTGTATAAGCTATTTATGTTCAACAAATATTGGTCCTTTGACTAAATGATCCGTTGACCAATAATCTCTCCAATGAGATTTTCTGGTTTGATTCTTCAATGAAACTTCTTTATTTCATTAGTGGTAACATGGTGCCGCTTTTGTAGAAATTTTATGTAACTCTTTTATTTGAGAATGATATAAATTGGTCTACGTAACGACTAAATCAAAAAAAACTACTGTCGAGAAACAAAGCCATTACCTCACAATATACAGTGACTAAATATAAAATGAATGATGTATTATTAATAAAAATAAAATTCTATGTCTAAATTTCCTATATAAGAAATTGGAATTCCAATGATATATTAATACTTTTTACAATATTGCTGAAACGCGTCGCAGAAATTCTTGCAAACCAGAGCTACAAATGTCAAGATCAATAAGATGTTGAGTACAGTTATTGTATGTGCGCATCATAGTATTAATAGGCGAATTATAGTATATATTTGAATTGCTACGGTTCCATTGGAAAGTTACGAGACTTCAACAACAATTCCTGGGTACAAATAAGTTAATCAAAGTTAGTATATTCTCAGCATCTATTTTGTTATGAAGTATTTTGTGTAGTACTTTAACAACTGTTATTTTGAGTCTGGTAAACATATTCAGCTAACTGATTCGTCCGGATAGGTATAGTAAGCTTTATAGTACAGAAATTTAACAAATATCTTCTGTATACGTTCTAATAATTTAATGTGAGCATTATAAAACGGAACGGTGACCATACTGCTGAACAATACTCCAACTTAGCCCTCACATAAGATGTATACAGTGATTTTACTTTACGCAAATGTTTAAATGGCTGTGATACTCTACGTACAAAACCTAATATTTTTATTGAGTCACTGTGGATTTGATTATAATGCGGAACAAAGTGTAACGTATGATCAAATAGGATTCCAAGATCTTTTACCATTTTCACATGCTCTAAGTTAACATTATCCAAAATATAACTAAAGTGTGTAGGTTATGTTGTTCTGTAAAATCACATAGTTATGCACTTGCTAATATTAAGTTCTAATTTATTTATTTTGCTCCAATTAAGTATTTCCACCAAATCATTTTGAAGAGCAAGACAATCATCAACATTCCTTACTACTCATCTGCAAATATTAGTATACGAGACTAAATATTGAATGTTATGTTATCGATAAACAATAGAAATAATAAAGGTTCAAGATTAGACCCTTGAGGAACTAAAATTCAAATTCAAATTCAAATCCAAATGACGAGTCAAGATGACGAGCTACATATTCAGTAAAGTACAACAAATTTGTTAAAGTAGACCATACTGTATGAGAGATATAACTTAGACACATATTTTCCTAGCAATAACATTTAAGAGAAATTATTGATAATAGAAATAAGGCAAAAGCATGTGTCTTACCTGCTTTTAGTACTGGTGTTATACGAATTATTTTTCAGTGGGATGGAAATTGGAACGCTTAATTTTCAGGTTATAAATATGGTACAATGGTGTACCAAGAGCATGAATGCAGTCCTGTACTGAAATGAGAGTAGTATGTCACAATTCGATATATCGTTAATCTTTAATATGTGGTTAAGTTCCATATTGGTGTTTCCCGCTTGAGTACCAACATCTATGGTAGAATAAACACAGAAGAAATGATCACCGAAGCTATTAACTATGTCTTGAGGAATGCTGATTGACTCACTATGGTAGGTCATAGTTCGAGGGATTCGGGATTGGGATCGTTTTGAAGCCACATAGTTCCAAACTTGTTTCGGGTCATTGTTCATCTATCGTTCTGCCCCTGCGATGTATACATCATAATCTGCTTTAATACGATTCCTAACATATTTTCGTAACTGATCATGTTTTCTTATATATTACAAGTTTATGCCTCCTCAATAACCTACGATAATGATTCTTGGATCTAATAAGACGAATAGAGTTGTGTCGGAACCAAATAAGGTATTTGCTAGTGTTAGACGTACAAGTTTTCAATGGTACCCATTTTTTGAAGATATGATCCAAAATACAATGCAATTCGTTACAGGTCTCATTTACATCGATACTGCAAATAATATTCTCCCAGCTACACTAAAATACTTCTGCTTATAGTTGCGGAAAGTTGGCTTTACGAAAGTTATACTTTTTGGTTATATTCGTGTCTGTATCAACAATACTATCAAAGTATAGAAAAGGGGAGGATAGTGAATGTCTACCTTAGTTATAGCAAAAGCGCCATTAAATAAGCTTGCAGTTTTATTGATATTCACTACTAAATCCAGTATTTTATTATTTGTGTTGACTGTTCTGTTGTGTTGTAATAATACTGCAAAACAGAGTGCAGACACTGAGTGACATGGCAGATGAAGTTGAATCACCACCAGAAAACATAACCACTGAAAAAATTCAGAAGAAGAAACAGCTGTCTAGAGTAAGGATGCTCGACGTGGTCACTCTTCACTCGGAATTTGATGAAACATTTAAGCAATTACTATTACACTGTAATAAAGTTTCTCCCGAGATTGCTAGGGGATTTGTCTCCTCCTGAGGTTGGTGGGTCGCCCTCTAAGAAACCGTTGATCACAGGGGCTCCTGTTGGGGGTGTATCGTTACCAAAATTACATATTCCAGAATTTTCAGGGAGAATTGAGGAGTGGAGAAGATTCTTGGACTTATTTAACATAGCTGTTCATAATAACCAACAACTGTCTGATGTTCAGCGATTCACTTATTTAGTTTCAGTATTAAAAGGAGAGCCTTTGTCATTAGTAAACTCACTTCCACTAACTGATAGCAATTATCACCTAGCATGGCAAACATTAAAATCTCGATATGAGAACTTAAAACTTAACTCGTGTCCATTTGCAACATCCTGCAACATCGAAGCAGTCAGATTCAATTCGTAACTTAGCTGCAACGATCAATATCGGAGCACTTCGGAGTTTAGATCACCCAGTTGATGAATGTGGGTTCGTTATCATTTATCTCATGTAACAGAAGATGGATGTGAGTTTAAGGGAATCATGTGTGAAAGAGACATTAGGCGATCCTTCACCTACAATCTCTGAATTCACTACCTTCCTTACATGAAGCATCAGTGCTCGAGGGTCGTGAAACAAGTTCTTCATTGCCAATGGGAAATTGCCGGGAGGTAGGTAGTCGCACCACCAATTTGCTTGTAAACACAAATACACAAGATGACCCTCCTTACTCTAAACTGAACCCTTCTCTAGTCTATGTGAAATGCCAGGGTAGACATTTGGTGTTTCTATGCTCTGATTTCAAGAGGATGACTGCGATAAAGAGTTGGGACTTGGCCAAATTAAAGCATTTGTGTTTGAAATGTTTACTTCCCGGGCACTTCGTCAAGAATTGTTTGTGTCGTACTTGTAAAGGCAATCATCATGAATTACGACATACAGATCCTACTTCACTAAAGAAAAAGGAAAATAGCACCGAAATCACATCCACTTCCTCCATGTTTTCATTGAATAAAAGAACCAGTTCTCATCCCACAGTAGTACTTCTTTGTAATGTTCAAGCATTGGTGGTTGATGGTTGGGGTCGATGCCAACAGGTCAGAGTGGTACTTGATGCAGGAAGTGAATCCAACTTTGTTTCGCAAGCTTGTGCTAATCGTTTAGGATTAGATGTTGACAAGGTCAACATTACGATTCGTGGATTGAGGAATACTGACATCGGTCATACTACTGGAAGAATAAAATGTCGTCTTGCTGCTGGTAATGGTGGATCGCCACGTTTCAATATTGACTGTTTCGTTCTTGATTTCCTTATTACATGCCCCTCGAAACAAATTGAATTTAATTCGAATAACTGCCGACAATAAAGGTTTAAAACTAACAGATCCTGATTTCTTTATTCTTCAGGTTGATATGTTCATAAGAGCTCAGTGATACTCAAAGGTTCTCAAGGGAGGAATTAAATGTGGCCAGGCACACCTGATGCAATGGAAACCATTTGGGGATGGCCTTTGATGGGTGGAGTGATCCAATCGGGATTACCAACATCGTAATTGAAAACCTTATTTATTTATCATTGGAAGAAATGTTGCGTCGTTTCTGGAAAATTGATCAATCGCCCATTTTCTCCGATTATTGTACCAAGGAATAAATCTGTGTAGAAAATAATTTTGTTCATACTCATATTCGAGATTCTACGGGAAGACATGTCGTCTCAAATCGTCTTAAACTCTAGGATTAAGCAAAACTTTGACCTTCAATCGATTTCTGGCTTTGGAACTTAATCGTAATCTAGATTTAAGAAATGATTATGAAAAATTCATGAATGATTATATCAGTCAAGGACATATGACTATAGTTTCAAAAGTCTCTGACGATTGAGAAAAAGATTATTACATACCTCATCATGGAATCTACCAAGGTGAGACAAGTAAATTTCGTGTGGTTTTCGATGCCAGCATGAAGAGTTCTGCGAGAACTTCGTTAAATGATGTATTGCATATCGGATCAAAATTACAGTTGGATATCGTTTCAATTATTTTACATCTGCGGTTGAATCCAGTCGTCCTAATCGCGGATATTCGCCAAATGTACCAAAACATCAATTTATCGGAGAAGCATTGGAAGACCCAACCAATATTTTGGAGAGAAGATCCAACTGATTCGATAAAGGAATATGAGCCGAGAATTGTAACAGACGGCGTTTCTTCATCACCGTTTCTGGCAATTAGAACACTTCATCAACTCGCTTGGGATTAAGGTGCCAAGTTTCCTAAGGCCACCGATGACGTGCATAATACTTACATGGATGAAATCGTTCGTTCAGTAAGTTCAATCAAAGAAGCTAAGGACTTGCGGAAGGAACTTGAAGGATTGATGAGTAAAAGAGGATTTACTCTTAGGAAATGGGCCAAGAACTCGGAAGAGGTGCTTGAAGGGCTGATAATTTTACTTATTCGATTAAATCAATTCGTGAGCCTGTAACCAAGCATGGTATATTATCGGAGATCGCTCGAATTTACGACCCACAAGGATGGATCAGCCCGTTTACATTCTTCGCGAAGTGTATTATGCAATATCTTTGCAAAACTGGGTTGGATTGGGATCAACCTCCACCTGAAGAAGTTATTCGAAAGTGGCTGCAATTTCTAGAAGAGCTGCCTTGTCTGAGCAGATTTTCTATGTCGCGTCATCTGCCCACAAACGGAGCTGTTCTATGTCAACTACACGGCTTCTCAGATGCAAGTAAGAAAGGTTCCGAAGGCGTCATCTATCATCGAGTTGAATCATATGGTAATATGAAGAATATATTGCTCATGACGAAACTGAAAAAAGTTTTATTACCTCGTTTGGAACTCTGTGGAATACTGGTGACAGTGCGAGTGCTTCGTTATTTAAAAGATATCTTGGAAAAGTATTTTACAATTCAGTCGATAGTGGTATGGTCGAATTCAACAGTCGCTTTTCGTGGGTGTGTGGAAGCCCACATCGTTGGAAAACTTACGTAGCCAACAGAGTGAGTCAAATCCAGGACAATATTTAATCGACATGCTTTCGTCACATTCCTACCAAGATTAACCCCGCTGACTGCTTATCTCGAGGCCTCAATTTTCAGCTGAATTACATCTTCTGGGTGCTTGAAAGATGGCTACCCCTCGACTGAGGAGATTGAATCCATTCGTTGACGACAAGGGTATAATTCGAGTTGGTGGGAGGATTTGATTCGCACAAGTTTCTTTCAACCAACGCCACCCGTTGACTCAATTAATAACTAAATTCTACCATTAAACCTACCTTAATCCGGGGGCTTTAAATTTACACTGTATAATCCAAACTCAATTCTGGATAATTAGTGCGAGAAGTCGAATTCGCCAACAGGTAAATAATTGTCTTCGATGATTCAAAATACACCCTAAGCCAATGCAACCGATGATAGGCAATCTTCCAGGAATTAGATTGACGCAAATTAAGGCAGGCAACCCAATACACTATTATATTAAATTGTTAAACGTCCAGAATCGAACAGTAACATATAGGTATAAATAGAAGCAGCCGGAGGGATATATAAACAAAGTGGAGTTTTTCTATCATTAACTCGAACCCTAACCAATTCAACATCAATATTCATTCCTCCACCTCTCCGACCATTTCTATCACACCTGAAAACGCTATAAGAATCAGGAAATTCTGAATTCAGTACTCCTTCCTGAAGACAAGTTTCACTAATGAAAAATATATCAGAAACACTAGCTGTACTTATATTATTATAAAAATTCCTTAGTTTTTGTTAAACGGACATTCTGATAGTAGACGTTTATGATCGTAAGGTTGGACGTCCGTTTGATGTTTTTCAGTTTTCCGGTACGATCGACAGCACCCCACGCATATATTTTAATTTGATGTTTCTCCTGAGTCTATTCTAGTTTTGAAGATAGACTTGAGAGTGTTTTCTTCCTCAATCTGTACGGGTATCCTAGATTCTGATTATAATTTTCTTGAATGGGTCATTGGTTATTAATCGAGTAGACCCACGTAATAATGCTCTAACATCTTCAACCCTGTTTAGTGTAGCCTTAATCGGTCTGTGCTTGTTTTCAGTTTTTTTACCAAGTAGGGTGATTTGTTTAGGAACGTCTACTTTATTTAATGTAGTTGTAAACATATCCATTACATCATAATCATTATCAATTTCTTGCTGGGGAATATTATTCAAAATAATATTATTTAAGCTTAAAATAATAGTATATAAATTGACTTTAATGAAATTTAAATCTTTTACATTAGATGAATTAACGATATATTAAAGTAATTCTTATTATTATATTACTACAGTTAATAATGTCTTAAAAAACTTAGTAATTAATAACTAAGTTTAATATAAAATAACTAAGTCTAAGATGCATTCAATGTTATCCCGACATATCCATCATTTAAGTCTTTACGTTATACTCAAATTAATTATGTATTGTAAATGTTCTACTGGAAACACAAGCAAAACACTATTACCATAAATTTTCCTTGCTAATAAATAACTCATGAAATCCGCACTACAAAAATAAACAAATTGCGATGGCTTAAAATGGAATGCGACAGCAAATTTTAAATCTCGAACATAAAAATACGAGTTTATATGACACTGATGTGGAAAATTCCGATGGGAATCTGTACATTTTCATTCAGAATGATGCACGAAACCGAATAAGGAAAAATAAAGTGTTCACGTTACGGTCTCTTTGCTTCCAGTGGAAGTTAGTAATAAAGGAAAATGTTGATATTACAAACTTCGCGATTTGCCTATATTGTACAGAAGAATGCCGATGCTTATGAACTTTTTCTCGTTGGCGCAAAACTTCTGTTTAATATGAAGCAATTTCCGATAAACTATATAACGGGAAGCGGACGGCATATTTTGAATTCTAGCCACGAATATTAGATAGATAACGATCACTGTTGAGGGGACCCTAATATTGATAGTTCAATAACTGGTTTGCTATATATATGACGCGTGACCGGGGTCACTTCAGCTGAATCTATTGTATGTATGAAATACAAGTTTATCAGAGATTTAATTTGTGTAATATTATCAATAAATTATTTAATCTTTATATCAGGAATGCAAATAATATAGAAATAATAATTATACTTAAAAGAAAATATATTGCTTTTAACCGATAATATATAAAGATATCATTAAGAAATTGGTAAATAGTTTAAGTGAAAGGTTAGACATAATGTTTTACTTAGTGATTGCTAATAAAAAAAGAACGCGATAACAAATATTTTTATTAAAAAGTAATTAATTTATAATACAATTAAGATATTATAGTATTAAATAATAAAATAATTTAATAATGAAACACTTTACCTTAAATAATCAAGCTTTGAAATTACCTGCAATTATTACTTAGTTAAAATTCTACTTGAATAATGTAGTTTTATTATGAAACTAATGGAAGATAATAACTCAAGTATCAAATTAAATTCTATGTCTGCAGACTATCGTTTATGCAAGAGCGAAGGATTACGTTAAACTGCTTATTATCTAGCAAGTCCTTACAGACAATCAAAAAGGTATTATTTCCTACTTTACGCTGGATCCGCTTGATACTAACTTTACATTTGCATCATCATTTCCCGTTTTCGTATTCATTTAAAATGAGACAAAACATTTCATCAAATATATTAAATATGCGTATAAAAATTTATAATCACGCTATATCAGTGTTTTATTAAGTGATTATAATGGAGTTTCAACAAGTAACGGCCTCGTCTATTCAATATTTAAAAATTTATAGTTTTCTTAAGATATAATATTTAATTTGTTTATGTGTACATATTATATTATATAAACTAATTAATGTTTAATTTTTTAAATTGAGTTTAAATTAGAGTATTAGAGTATGCTTGCTAACTATAATATTTGTAAATAAACTAACAAAATAATAATTTTGATCGTCATCAAACTGCGTGTGTTAATGCACCCTCATCTGCTGCTGCAGTTTACGTTCCGCGTAGTTAATACAGGTATTAATATTCGTTTAGAAGTTTCCTATCTCTCCTGAAAGTTTGTAAGCGCTGTACTGATACTCTATTTACATCATCAATTATGATTAAGAGAAATAAAATGTAAATTACTACAATTTGTCATATTAAAAAAAAAATTATTTACGCACTAAATGGTGGATGCGCCGGGAAACTATTGCACTGCATGGTGCTACGAAGATGTTACTGTATGAAAGAACAAACGCTATGCTTTGCAATATGGCGGAGTTAAAAGAAAAACAATTACTAAAATATTAAACTGAATAGATATTACGTGATATGATATGCGTATTAAAAAATAATTCATTTATAATACAATTAAGATATTATGGTATTGAATAATAAAATAATTTAATAATGTAACACTTTACCTTAAACAATCAAGTTTTAAAATTACCTGCAATTATTACCTAGTTAAAATTCTACTTGAATAATGTAGTTTTATTATGAAACTAAGGGAAGATAATAACTCGAGTATCCAATTAAATTATATGTCTGCAGACTATCGTTTATGCAAGAACGAAGGATTACATTAAACTGTTTATTAGCTAGAAAGTCAAGACAATCAAAAAGGTATTATTTCCTACTTTGCGCTGGATCCGCTTGATATTAACTTTACATTTGCATCGTCATTTCCCGTTTTCGCATTCATTTCAAGGGAGGCAAAACATGATGAAACATTTCGTCAGATATATTACATATGCATATAAATATTTATAGTTTATATTTAATTTGTTTATGTGTATATATTTTTATAAACTTATTAATCTTTAATGTTTTAAATTGATTTTTAAATTAGATTATTAGAGTATGCTTGTTAACTATAATATATGTAAATAAATTAAAAAATAGTAACATTGATCATCCATCAAACTGCGTGTGTGTATTCACCCTCATCTGCTGCTTCAGTTTACGTTCCGCGTATTTACTGCAGGTATTATTATTCGTCTAGAAGTTTCCTATCTCTCCTAAAAGTTTGTAACCGCCCTACTGATACTTTATGTACATCATCAATTATGATTAAAAGAAATAAAGCATATATAAATTTGTTATATTTTATTTAAATGTATTTGCTTACTAAATGGTGGATGCGCCGGGAAACTATTGCACTGCAAAAACGCTATGATTTGCAATATTGCGGAGTTAAAAGGTGGAACAATTAGTAAAATATTAAATCTGAATAGATATTACTAGGTAAAGGCTTGGAGCCGAATTTCGTGGAATTTACAAAGATTTTTTTAAATTATGCAATTAGCACAAAGTCATAACTTCCCAGAGAAACTCATTAACAAAATATTAATGAAATATAAACAAAAAAACGAAACATCACTAATAAATATACATCACGAACCAAGTAACAAAAACAAAATTTACAGAAAAATACCATATAATGGAAAAATCAGCTATAATATAGCTAGAACCCTACATAAATATAATATTACAACTGCATTTAAAACACAAAAAACCTTATTTAACTACCTACCAACACACAAAGAAAATAGAAACATTTTGCAAAAAAATGGAGTATACAAATTGATCTGTGACGATTGCAATGCTGTTTATATAGGCGAGACAGGCAGAAATCTAAAAGAGAGAATAAAAGAACATAAAAGAAATGTTATATCATCAAATTTCGGCAGACATCTACAATTCAATAATCACCACCTAAACAACCCTGAAAATATTAAACTGCTTCACCATGCCAACAAGTCATATAAATTACTACTACTAGAAAACTATGAAATAGAGAAATCTGTCCTAGACAACAACATTTTGTCTCTCAGCGATAAAATAAATTTGGATTCAGAGCCTTTATTTAAACGATTAAAACCGTTTAAAAGATATGCAACCCATATGACAGTTTCACACCATAACCTTAATAATACTGCGTAGTTACACACGTGCTCTAACATGTTAAGAAAACACTTAATTGTTAATATATTTATATTTTTAAGTTCAAACATTACATTTTATAAGAATACACTAATTTTGTTAATTTTATTCTTAGTTTTGCCTGATGATGGCCTAAGGCCGAAACCGGTTGCAAATATATATAAATTTAATAAGGAAGTACTCTTTTCTATCACTCATTTTTTTTAATTAACTAGAAAATGTAATGATACTATATTTTCTAACTAACAGCTGCTCGTCTTGATCACTATCAATAGTTGATGTGTCGGCTGCATTAATAAATATATTATCAGGTACTACTATATTAATAGCATTAATGAAGATGATAAAATAGGTCCTAAAATAGATTTCTGTGGAACACCCACCTGAACAGAGAATAGCTTCGAATGTGTGAATTTTTCATTTTGTAATATTCGGACACGCTGACTTCTACTTTCTAAATATTGGCGGAACCAACACAGAGCAACTTCTCTCATGCCATATTGATTCAATTTTTCGAACAGAATGTCGATATCAATTCAGTCGAATGCCCGGCTAAGGTTCAAAAAGACCCCAATCGGACAATCGCCACTATCCATATACGTAACTACTGTGTCAACAATAATCGTTACACGAAGAGGTCAGTTACCAAAATAATAAATAAAAAGAAACGTAGGATGAAAACCCAGTTACTCTACAGTGCAAACGCGGAAAAAGATAATAATACATATGCAACTATCCCTTATATAAAAAACACCAGTGCCAAAATTAAACGCCACCTAAAAACATACAATATACAGACAATTTTTGTCAATAAATCCAATTTGGCAAGACGAATAGTGAATAACAAAATCGATAAAAAGGATAAACAAAAAAGTTCTGGTGTTTATAAGATCGAATGCTTAAATTGTAGTGGAATTTACATAGGCCAAACAGGCAGAAACTTTGAAATACGATACAAAGAACATCAAAAGGCAATTAGGGACGGAAAAATACAAACTGGATTAGCCGAACATTGTATTAACACCGGCCACCACATGGGAGAGATGTCCGCTCTTAAAATCTGCCGAAAAGGGAAAAAGCTTAACCTCCTGGAAGGATTGGAGATTAAGAAAGCCATTGAAAAGGGGATTAAGGTTTTAAATAATCAACAGGAGTTAATCCAGGCCGACAGCATTCTAATCGCGGGATTGCCCACCAATTAAAACTACCTGCTTAACAATATAAATATTTGTACATTTCTTAATTTTAAGTAGTTTAACTTTGATAATGGTCTGTGAAAACCGAAACACGTGTCAGGCAACTGAGAATAAAAACAATATGGAACAAAACAAGTGTTACTCTCCACCTAATATTATTTTTAGTGATTTAGGGAAATTTCCAGTTTCAAATGAAAGGTTTATTAAACATGTTAGAGGATGTACTAATTGATTTGCTTTTCTTTTAATGACATGATCTGGTACCTTATCAAATCCGAGTGCTCGATTGCTATTTAGTTTGTTCAGTAACAATATCAGTAATTCCTTTTTCGTATATGGCTCCAAAAATATACTAGTTGGTATGGTATTTACAGAAGAGAGATGTGGTTGATTGTTTATAAAGTTTGCATGAATATTCAAAGGTTCGCTAACAAAGAAATTATTTAATTCTTCAGCCAATTCTAGGGGGTTTGAAAGAGTCTTCCAGTTAATATTAAGTATTATTCTTAACTGTATATGTACCCGACAGTTCTTTAATGACCTCCCATATGGTTTTTTAAGTATTCTCTGATTTCAGTATTATATTTTGGTAAAATGTTTTTGTTTATACTATTGCATATTAGCTTATTATATTCTCTCTTTTGATTAAGATATACTGTGTTGAACTGCGGAAAACATTTTTGTATTAAATAACTATTATATAATTACCTACTTGAGGTTCTTACTGCACAGTTTACCCATGATTTTTTACTGTCGCGGCAATTCGACTCAGACTGCGGAAAACATGTATTAAAATGGTACAGAAATATAGGGTGTCCAGGAAGTAAGGACTAATTTGAATTTGGTGCCATTTTGTCATATGACGTTTGGCATTTTTTTGTTATCCTTCCCATTAACAGCCTTATAGCTTTTGTGTGGTGAGCATTGTAGTTTGATGTTTATTTTCGCTATGAAGCAGATGACAACTAAGCAACGTATTCAAGTGATAAAAAGTCACTGTGAACGGCAATAGTTACAGAAAAATGCTTTCTGATTGTTTTTCGCAGTTGTGGATGAAAATGACAATTTTTCGTTTCAACAAAATGGAGCGACATGTCTGTTTTAAAAATCGATTTTCTGTTTCATACCGGCTTTCATCTTCGATCCATGCTATAGGTGCACGGTACAGGTGTGTCCAGGAGCTGCATCATTTTTTCCCTTGGTGTACCATCCGGGGTGGAAAAACACACCACATTCTGAACACATCAATTTAGTTTATATTCCCTTGCGACAGTGTTTATAAGCACAAATATAGTCACTTTCAACGGTTATTTCTAGAGGTTCAGAGACCGACTCCGTTCTCTTCGCCATCTTACCTAGGCTAAAACTCTGATAGATTTCTAGTAAGATAAGTATTCTGAAATGATGTTTAAATCCGAATTCACTTCCACAAGTTTGCTCTTCACAATGGAGTTACATTCGGGAATGTCTTTTAGAATGAAAACGCGTTCATTCCACCATAACTCACTATCCTTTAGAAATGCAGACGCTTAACCACGACTGATTATATTCGCGGGATAATCACAGGATGCTACATGTTGCCATTCATGAGGGTCAATTTGTCGTTGAATACCGCCGATGCGGTTGGCTATAAAAATTTTGAATCGACTTTATTTCGATTTAATGCAGGATAATGCGATTTTTAAATTATTGACTGAACATTTTAATGTTCAGTGAAAAGATCTCGTGCATATGAAGTTAAGCCAATAGCATGGCGGCGCAAGTTTCGAGTCTCGGTACAATTACTTCTACTGGTGCTACAAGAGATTTTGCACATAACAAACTCCTTGAAATTTTAGTTATGCCTTTAGCTCACACGAGATATGTGCAGTACATACTCTCAGTAAATCCATGAATTTCTACTTGGACTCCGATTTCAGGTATTACCATTCGTGATATGGTTATATCTACAACGTTAGGCAATTGATTGACATAAGATTGTCAACGTTCAATATAACTATCTGGTAGTGGCTTATAACAGAAGCACTGAATTTTCCATAAGTCTTGAATCAATATCTTAGCTGCGGTTGTCACGGATCTTATTAATCGAAGAGGATCATATATTATGTATTTTTTAATCAAAATAACAGGGTTTATAATATCTATTTGTCTTCACTTGTAGCTCAATATGTCATTGTTGACACTGAGACGTCATTGTCGCTGTTGGTTAACACTGTCACTGAATCGAGTCCGACATTGTCAAAGTCATTGAAAATAGATTTTGCCTTGCACTTAGTCGCGCACTATATCAGCTCCGGAAATTAGATCTTCTAAATAAATATCTGATTTCATTTCTGCATTTCCAACTAGAAAATGGTTTGTTTCCAATTAGGCGATTTCACAGAGGGAACGAATTATAAAATAGGCAGCGCAGGCAGTAACATATCACGGTAGTGAGTATATATGATATTAATTCGTCCTCTTAGGATTCTCCCCACCAAACCCTCTAAAATTTCCGGTCCTTGGGCCGCACTGCCACTTGCCAAGATGACGAATTTTCATATTCTCATGTCGAGAACCGGTGCTACTTGAAACCGCTCTGTCTCGGCACGAATAACCTTTGATTTAACTCGTGCTATCTGTCAATTGGAATTCCTTACGATTACGTTGTCGCAGATTCACGTCGCCCGAGTGTGTAGATATATAACCTGACATAATCCATCCAAGCTTTATATTACGAAGGATTAGTGACTCACAATCAAAATATCATAAAAGACTCCAGCGTCTATAAGCAGGTCAATATTCTGAGGCAGATGGAATTTTGGCTAGTAGGTATTTTGCCACTAATGTTTGAAATCACGATAGCCCTCATTGTTACGTTAAAAGATGAGATTTGCGACTCAATGTTAATACGAACTTTTAATTTCCGTTCTTTTGCCTCATATGCTTGTGATTGGAGCACACGTAGGTTCTTGTGTGACGTTTTGCACATGTTTTTGTTATTAAATTGGCCTGGCTTCAGGAATCTAATAATGCAAACATATTTGATTTTAATCTTAACTCAGTACTACAAGTGTCGATAAAATAACATTTGAGGGAATTAGTGATGTACTAACAACAAACGAAAAGACTTGTTTGTTGCAGTCGATGGCTTATTTTTACGTGGAGAATGATGCCTCCTTTAACATTCACGACAGCTTCCTGCTTTATAATCGTTGATCATATGGTTTTCTTTTAAACAATTAGAGCATAACTTAATATGTTTCGCTTTAATTCGGGAAATCAGTATATCACACATAACACACTTCTTCATTCTTCATGAAGAAAGTTTTTGATGATTATGCTAGTCCTAACCTTTTGACAGCTTCCAGTTTAATATAAGAATATGATCACATGTGCTTCCTTTCCAGGCTTTCTGAAAATTGGATTCAAGTTTCTGCCACACCAGTTTGATCATGATGTCAACCCAGTGACAGCGATTTTAGTGAAGCTAAATTGATCGATTTGCTGTCGGATACTTGAGCGATTGTCTTTTTTAATAGCACTAGGATAAAAAGTTTTTGCATATTCTGTTTTACGCTCTTGAATTCGTTGCGAGTATGTAGACCACATCTGACAGTTTCAAGGTTTTTAGAATTAACGATGCTTCAACCTTTAATTCCGACTGGACTGCAGGTAGTGAAATCTCTGTACGTTATTTAGCAACTGATTATTATGAATCATTGAAGTAAACCAATCATTATTCGTGAACGTCGAAATCACTGGAAGTCTTATTTGTTGTACAGGGTCATCTGTATTGGGTCTAGAGATTCTGGAGATGCTAACTGTATCTCTGACTTCAGGATTGATTTTACTTTCCAAACAAATTTATAATAGGTTTTTATAAACTCACGTTATTGTTGATTTACAGATCTAATTGCTCATTCCCTATTTCATGAATTTCATTGTGCGTGAGTGTGAAAGAATACAACTGGGCTCTGACATTCTCGATTCCTTCTGGAGTTGAAATTTCATTCACAGAGCTTAGGGATTCTTCAAAATCAGTGGCTACAGAGATAATTGGGTACCTAGTAACATGGTGTATGATGAAATAAACTTAGATTCAGCTAGCGAAATAGTTCAATCATTTGCTAAGTTTTTTTCCTCAGCATATTCCTCAATTTCTACTACTAACACAATTGATTCAAATAACAGTATAAAATATTATAATTCCAGTTTAGATATTGACCAAATAAATGACGAAGAAATATTGTGTGCTGCTAAAAAATTAAAAGTAATTTTACTGCCGGTCCAGATTTGATTCCCGGGATTATTATTCGAGACTGCGTACACGCATTATTGATACCACTACGCCATCTATTTAACTTATCAATTAGCAAAGCTTGCTTTCCAGACCTGTGGAAATTGTCAAGAGTAACGCCAATTTCCAAACCCGGCGATAAGCAGAATCTAAGAAACTATAGGCCTATATCCATCATTAATAACTTTGCTAAAATTTTTGAAACCATAGTTAGCAATAGGATATATAACTACGTTGATCCATATATCACAACAAAGCAACATGGATTTCTTAGAAGAAGGTCAACAACTACAAATTTACTAAACATCACTGAATTTATAGCACATAATTTAGGAAACAAATTGATGTTTTGTATATAGATTTTGCAAAGGCCTTTGATTCTTTGGATCAAAACAAACTTTTATCAAAGTCGGATAATTGGGGATTCAGCTCAAAATTAGTTACATTTTTTAATTCTTATTTATCGAACAGAACACAATATGTTGAGCACAGGGAATATCGTTCGGCGAGCTATAGCTCAGTAAGCGGGGTACTAATTATCAAAATTTACCACAGGGATCAAATCTTGGTCCGTTGCTTTTTGTTTGATTTATTAATGATATAGTGGATAATATTTCTTCAAATATACTAATTTACGCTTATGATGTAAAAATATATAGATCAGTATCTTCTACTATAGATACTGAATTACTGGAAGAAGACTTATCTCGAATTTCTGAGTGGAGCAGACGGAATTCTTTAAATATTAATATAAATAAATGCAAGTGTATATACTATAGAACATCTAATCCCATTTTAACACAATATAAGTTAAACGATATTCCTATAGAACGAGTAACCACATTTAAAGATCTTGGCGTAATCTTTGATACAAAACTATGATCACATAAACTATATTATAAAAACGTCCATGCAAATGCTTGGTTTTATTCGTAGGATTAGTGAACCATTCAAAAATGTAAATGTCATATTAAAATTATATGAGTCTTATGTCCGCTCTAAATTAGAGTATTGTTACAAAAAATATTCTTAAAGTATCTCTTTCACGACATCTTTCCCTTCAAGAATTTCTAAGATTTCTGCATTTGTTCTTCGTCTTATTTCACCTTCACTTCTTATTGGGCCCACCATTCTTCTAATCATTTTTCTTTCAGCTACTCTTAATTTCAGTTCATCTCTTTTTGTCATTATCATTGTTTCCGCGGCATACGTCATTATTGGTCTTATTACTGTCTTATATATTTGTACCTTTGTTTTTTTCTTATTGTTTTGTTTGTTAGGACTTTCCGATTAGCGTAGTATGCACTATTTGCCTTCTGTATTTTTTCGTCAATTTCTGTATTATCTCCGGTACTGTTACTTATTGTTAATCCCAAGTACTTCATTTTGTTGATTTGTTGTAATTTTTGTTCTCCTGTTTTTATTTTTTCAGTACCTATTTTTGTTCCAATTCTCATAAATTTTGTTTTTTCTTCATTTATTGTCAGACCCATTTTTGTTCCTTCTTCGACTATTTCTTTTAGAATGCCACTCATTAGGTTTCGTTGTTTTGAGATTATCACTATGTCGTCTGCGTAGGCAATGATTTGACTTCCCTTTGTTTTAAGTGTTCCCTTCGTGTTTAACTTTCTTAGTACTTATGTTAAACCGATATTAAACAGAGTAGCTGAAAGAGAATCGACTTGCCTTACTCCTTTGTTTATCGTGAACTCTTTAGTTTGTCCGTATTCTGTTTGTACCGCAGCTTTGATATTATTTAGTGTCATTTGTGTTAGATTAATTAACTTTGTTGGTATTTTGAATTCTATTAGAGCTCTCATTAATTGGTGTCTATTCAATTCGTCAAATGCCTGTTTAAAATCTATGAATAGTAATTCTAAGTTAATACTTTGTTCTTGTGATTTTTTTATTATTTGTTTTAGAACATGAATTGCATCTACTGTTGATTTACCAGGGGCAAAACCACATTTGTAATTCCCAACTATATTTTTTGAGTATTTGTTAAGTTTTTTTTTAATGATTGTTGTTAGTAATTTGTAAGCGCTATTTAATAGTGTAATTCCTCTGTAATTTTTGCATTGCGCCTTATCTCCTTTTTTATGTATGGGGGGTATCGTCCCTTTGCTCCATTCTTTTGGCATTGTTTCTGTTCTCCATATTTCCTGAATTAACTTTCCAATTTCCTCGTGTACTTTTTCTCCGCCATATTTAATCATTTCTGTGTTAATGTTGTCTTCTCCTGGTGACTTTCCATGTTTATATTTCTTAATTATTTCGTATATTTCCTCTATTGTCGGTTCGTCTACACTGTTGTCGATTTCATCTGTTTCTTCGATTTCTGCCAATTCTTCTGTGCTGTTTGTGGTTGTCAATAATTTTTGAAAGTATTCTTCCCATATTAATTTGGCATCTTCTTTACTTTCTACTGTCTTTCCTTCATTATTTTTAACTCCTAATGTTTTAACTTTATTTTGTTTCCGTTCATAATTTATTTGTTTATAAAACTTTTTTGTATTTCTGTTTCGGTACTCACTTTCTATTCGTTCCATCTTTCTTTGTATCCATAGGTTTTTCGTATTCTTTATTATTTTATTGCATTCGTTCCTTTTATTGTCGTACTTCATTTTGTCGTCTTGGTTTTTGTCTTAGTTTCGTATTTTCTTCGATAAGTTTACTGCATTCATCGTTCCACCATTCATTATTGTACTGTTTTTTCATTACTCCTATCTTTTCTTTTGCCGCATCATTTAATGTATTTTTCAGTTGTTCCCATTTTTTATTTGTGTCGTTTGTAACAGATATGATGTCTTCCATTTTATGTTTTACCGTGTTTTTATATTCCTCCCTTAATTTTAAATTGTTAAGTTTGTCTACGTCCCATTTATTTTTTGTATCCTATTTCTTCAGTTTTGATACTACTTGTCTCATTGTTGCTGTTACCATGAAGTGGTCTGTGTCAGCATCTGCACCTCTGTATGATCTCACGTCTAGTATAGCCGATGCTCTTTCTTTTTTAATTAATATGTGGTCGATTTGGTTTCCGTAATAGTGTCCCGGTGCCATCCATGTTATTTTGTGTTCTTTTTGGTGTTTAAACTTTGTGCTTATAATCTTTGTCCCTGTTGTTGTTGCCAAATTGCATAATCTTTGTCCATTGTCGTTTGCGTTTTCATGTATCGTGTTTTTCCATGCTACAGCTCTTACATACTCCTCCTTTCCTATTTAGGCGTTAAAATCTCCCATGATTATTATAGTATCTTGTTTAGGTATAGTTGCATGTATCTTTTCAATTTCTTCATATAATTCGTCTTTTTGTTCCTCGTCTGCTCCTTCTGTTAGTGCATACACATTTATGATGGATATGTTAAAGGGTTTTGTTTTTACTCTTATGTAGGCTAATCGACCATTTATTGCTTTAAAATCTATTATGTTATGATTTAGTTTTTCAGTTATAATGAAGGCTACTCCATTCCTGCCCTGTTCTTTATCTCCGGAGTAAAATATCGTATACTGTTTTTTTATTAATTTGTCCATCTTCCTTCCATCTTACTTCTTGTAGAGCTGCCACTGCAATGTTGTATTTATTTAGTTGTTTTGATATTTCCTCCAGTTTTCCTGTTTTCAACAAAGTTTGTATGTTCCACGTGCATATTTTTATTATATTTCGTTTACGATTCCGTTTTCCTCTCTTCCTTGCATTTTTCGTTGCCGTATCCTCTGTCCATAATTCTGTTCTTAGTTTTTTGTCATATTTTTATTTTTAATTTCGTTCCAATCATATATTTTGTTGTTAATTGTTATTTTTTGGTATTTTTTTTTCTAGTTTGGTCATGTCGTTATCTATGTATATTTGTGTTCCTATTAATCTTCTTCTGTTTTCCATTATATTTTTTTGTTTTGCCAGTTCTGCATTTTGACCATTATTATTCCATTATTCATTTCGTATGCTTCCTCTATATTCGTTTGTACTTTCAGATTTTTCTCAAGAAAATCTTTGACTTGTTTTGCTACTTCATTACCACGTATATTCGAATTATTATTATAATCACTAAGTTGTTTCTTCTTTTTTCTTTTTCTCGTTTTTCTTCTCTTTCTTCTAGCGTTTGTATTTTCAATTTTAAGCCTTCCTTTTCTTTTGCCCATCCCTCTTCTTTTCTTTTCATTTCGTTCCTTATTTGTTCTAGTTCTCGGTTTATTTTTTCTATTTCTTTTTTCGTGTTTTCATTTTGTTCTTCATTTTGGTCGAATCTTCCATTCATTTCACTTCTCATTTCGTTGATCGCCCTGAGAATTTCCTCCATCTCTTTGTTTCTTGCCTCCTTTCTCTCTGCAGATCTATTCGTTGTTTTACTTTTTCTAAAAATATTTTCTTCCAATTCCTGGTTTTCGATGCTTGTATCTAGCAGTTTACGTTTTGTTTGTTTTTTTTTTTGCATAGATCTGCTTTTCTGTATGTGTGTTTATTATACTGGTTTACTTTATTGGTTACTTCGATCTAATTCTATGAACTTACTACGTATTTATTTTTTTAATTTTACTTTATGTTTTGTTTGTAGCCTTTTAATATTTATATATTATTATTTAGTACCTTTTAAAATTTTATAGTTTGTTGCCTGTTTTTAATTTATTTTGACTACGTTAGTATGTCCTTGTATTTATTTATTATGTTACTCTTTATGTTTTATTTTGATTATTTATTTCAAGTATTATATAATGAATATAAGACTGTATAAAAATAATCACACACTGGTCAATCGTAAGGCAATTAAAAATATCCCAGTTGAAAGAATTGAAGTAATTGTTGATTAACTCATAAGGAGCATTTAAAAAGTTAAATTCGGTAATTCTTTGATTTTCGCTTTCGTAAATGGAAAATGACATATTAATTAAGAGAGCTGTGTGATGCTTATCTGGATATAATAGAGGTGTTGTTGCTTCAACGTTAACCGAATGATATACTAAACAAAGATCAAGGTTTACGTTGTTAAAATTTTTACTTTCCCTATATAGTATATACTGGGTGTCCCATTTTAATCCGCCAGTAGCGATAATTCTGAAACTTTGCATTGAATCAAAAAGTGTTCCAAATGAAAAGTTAATGGTTCTGAGGGGGACATCTGATGCCGTAGACTTTGCCCCCCCAGCCCCCCAAGGGGGGCGGGAACAGGGGGCAACTTTAAAATTTTAAATGGAAACCCCTATTTTTTATTGCAAATTCTAATAGACGGTTAAAAAGTATGTAAGTTTTATCCGAAACATTTTTTTATTGGTCGAGAGATGGCGATGCATATGTAAAAGTTTTTTGTCAATTAAATTGCAAAAATCGTCACGTAATTAACTGTTATTATTACTTAAGACTTACTCACAACCTTACAAGGTTGTTTTTTTCTCAGCCTGCCCAAATACTACCCCCGCCCCCCCCCTACAAAGACGTAAAGTACTCAAAAATAGCGATTGAGTACTTCTTTTTCAAATTAAATAATGGTAAAATAATTCAAAAAAGAATGTCGTTTTTTTTCAAAAAATGAAGCTATGAGGGGGCCAGGTCAAACACTGTTTGAAAAAAAATGACATTCTTTTTTAAATTATTTTACCATTATTTAATTTGAAAAAGAAGTACTCAATCGCTATTTTTGAGTACTTTACGTCTTTGTAGGGGTGGCGGGGGTAGTATTTGGGCAGGCTGAGAAAAAAACAACCTTGTAAGGTTGTGAGTAAGTCTTAAGTAATAATAACAGTTAATTACGTGACGATTTTCGCAATTTAATTGACAAAAAACTTTTACATTTGCAGCGCCATCTCTCGACCAATAAAAAAATGTTTCGGATAAAACTTACATACTTTTTAACCGTCTATTAGAATCTGTAATAAAAAATAGGGGTTTCCATTTAAAATTTTAAAGTTGCCCCCTGTTCCCGCCCCCCCTTGGGGGGCTGGGGGGGCAAAGTCTGCGGCATCAGATGTCCCCCTCAGAACCATTAACTTTTCATTTGGAACACTTTTTGATTCAATGCAAAGTTTCAGAATTATCGCTACTGGCGGATTAAAATGGGACACCCTGTATAGGGGAAGTATTGTTTTCGTGCATAAAAATGTCTGTGGGCGCTCTATTTCAAAAATGAAAAATCCGTTTGAGATGAAACTTTAAACTTAAGGTTTTATCATTAAAAATTAGAACTGAAAAGCTTTTGGTAAACATTCCTAAACCGGAAGTGGTTGTTTACTCGAGGCGTTTTTTTGTTTTTTCGTGATATTTTTCTAAATATGAAAAATTTTAAATAACGGCTCAAACAAAAGTTAAAGAGAATAAAAAACTGAACAAGTTTTATAAAAACATATTTTTCATAAAATTCTTAACTTTTGAGAAAAATAATAAAAATTGAAAATTTTGACATTTTTTGCTAATTGCTAATAAACTATTGAAGTTACATAAAACTTCTATAACAAATAATTGTAGAAAAATATAGGGAAATTACTATGATGGCCACATCACCATTTTATAACAAGTAATTGTAAAGAATCCATAGTTTTAGAGAAATTGTAAGGAAATTATTATAATTAATATCACAAATTTTATATTTCTTTACATTTTACAATTTTTAATTAAAGCCCTCGCTTATGATTTACTGATTGGACCACCACCCTTCATATACATGATAACCTCAAATATTAATTGTTGATGATTTTGCTGCAAAAAACAATAAAATCTTATATCTAATAAAAAATAAAGCATAATCCAAATTTACGTTTAAATATAAATGTCCTTATATAGCTAATACCATCTATTTTAGATTTGAAGTCTGTCTACCCATCCTCCTTAAAGATTGTATTATTTTCCTCATCAAATATTTTACCTTTTGAATTTTTTTTTTAATTCAAAAAGTTCTGTAAAATTTATTTACTCCAAACCGCGAGACGATCAGTATGTAATTTATATGTATATGTAGGGTAGGTGGGTGGCCTCTATCTCACCCTCCAATCAGTAAAACATCATCAAACATTATTTGAAAAATTTGTATAAATTAAATTATTTTGTGTTTATTTATATTTTACAACTTTTTGTTACAATTCTCCATTATGTTCTGCTGATTGGAGGGTGTGATAGAGACCACCCACCCACCCTACATATATATGATAACTTTAATTGCTAACCGTTGATGATTTTGCTGCCAAAAACCTTCAAACCCTTTATGTAATAAAAAAGGAAACAAAATCAAAATGTAATTTGTAAGCAAATCTTATCTAACTTATATTTATTTATTTATTTATTTATTTATTAAATTGTGTTGGAGACCATGGTACATGATATACACAAATCAGATTTACATTCTAGTAGACATACATATTATACTATACTAACAAATTAATTAATTCAAAACATGAACGTATCAGAGGTTAAATATACTTATATAGATTATATAATTGTTAAATAAACACATAAGATTTCGAATAAGCATAACTTAAAATTGTAATGTAGTCTGCCCACTCATAATTCGTTATATTTTACTAATTTACTCACTCAAAAATGCTTCCATTTTAATTTCATTTTTATTTAAAAAGAATTGTAATTAATTTCATTGGATACAATGAGACGATAAAGAATTAAAGATTATATGTATATGTAGGGTAAGTGGGTGGTCCTTTATCCCACCCTCCAGTGAGGAAAATACCATCAAAAATTATTTGAGAAATCTGTTTGAATAAATTTATTAAATTTTACAATAATTTTGTAATTCAACTTCATGATGGAAGTAAAGAAGAAGAAAAAATCTAACAAAATATAGATATAAGTAAATTGTATTAATTAAAATGTCGAAGAATAATTTTTGAAGAATAATTCTAAAAATTTATATAAATAAAATCCAAGGAAATTATTATTATTCAAATGTTAAAAGAAATCTACAGTTTTGAGAAGAAAATAACTAAACTAAATCTAGAAACCACAAGAAAGAAGAAGTCAAAAGAAAAGTTTTTCTACATAAATGTTAAAAATTATAGATGATCTTAATAAAACTAAAAAAATAAAAATTTGTAAATTCGAGAAAAGGTTTTTTTATAAAATTCTATATAATTCAAATCTAGAAAAATTTATTAAAACAAAAATAATCGAAAAAATATATAGCTTTAAGAAAAATCACTCGACTAAAAACATAAAAACCTTTAATAGTAATTTCAAGAAAATCTTGAAAAAAAAAATTTAAAAAAAGATCTCGAGAAGAAAGTATTTAAAGTTTTATAAAGAGAAGTTTTGCAAAGGAAATGGCAAAACTTTTAGAAAACCTTGGGAAAAAAATCTGCACGATCTCGAAAATACTACTCAAAAAGTAGATTTTGTACAGTTCAAAAAAGTGGTAAAATATATAAAAATATTAAAAGAAATTGCAAAATATAGAAATTTCTCAAAAAAATTTAATAGATTAAAATTTTCAGAACAAATATTCTAGAAAAACTTTTATGAAAAAGCTTTTTAAATTTTAGGACATCCAAAAAGTTTAATACAGTTTTAAGACCAAAATAACAAACCATTTAGAAACGTTGAGAAGAAATTCTTGGAATCTCTTGAAAACTAAATATATTTTTTTAAATTTTTTAATTTTGCTATGTTTCGAATGATCTTAATCACTTATAAAAAGTTTTTAAATTAAAATAAAGTGATTCTTATAAAGAGTTAACCGTTTAAAAAGTCTATTGTTTCTGTTTATTCGATTTTGTTTTATTTTGCAATAAAATAATAAAAGTAAAAAGTAACTTGCTGTTAGAACTTCAGGAAAGTGTATTTATTTTAACTAATAATAACAAAAAAAAGCTACCTAAGGACTGTAATAAATTTTATTACATTTATTTTATTAGTTTAAATAAATATGGTTAATTAAGTTGTCTTTTAACTGTTTTAAAAGTTTTAGATTAGATTAGAAAATTTTCTATTTGATTAAATTTTTAAAAGCTAAACTCGAGCTATTTGTCAATTGATTTTTCTCTAGTATTATTTACAAAAATGATCTTATATTTCCAATTACGTAAAAACATTAAAAGTAGTTTTTTAATGTTTCTTTGGTAAAATAAAATAAGTGTAACAAGCTTATTTAAACACAAACACGAATACACAAATAACACGGCGTAAGGACCACATGGTCTTGGCTATCGACCACGTGGTCCTTCAGCCGTGACAACTACTACTGCTACGAACATAATTATTAAAGTTAATTTGAAAATTGTTGTTTTTTCGAGTGATCAAATGTTTTTTATTTTACAAATGTTTAAAAATTCAATTATCTCTTGTTTAGATAAAGCTTTAACGGTTTCTTTATAATATTTAATATGATTTTTTTTCTAATAAAAATAAAGTTTTCTTAAAGATTCTTGAAGTGTTCTTTAACATTTTACTTTTGTAGGACCCATGAGTTTTTTAGGTATCAATATCTTCAAAACTTTTCAACAAGGTATTTAAATATCAAAATCTTCTAAAAAAAATTAAATCATTGATTTACGTTTTACAATATTTAATTAAACCTTCGCTTTCTGATTGGAGGGTGGGTCAGAGGCCACCCACCCACTCTACACATACATAATAATCCAGGACTGCGCAAGCAGTATTTTGTTGATTTACATGATTTAAATAATTATTAGTGGTAAACTTATTTTATCTTCTCAAGAATTAAAAAATATAGTTTCACTTCTAGTTTTAAAATAAGCAAGTATCTAGATAATAGTTTCAACAACCCTCTATTATACACACTACATATTCTTCTACAGAGGTCAATGATGGTTATATGTATCTTTAAAAACTTATTTTTCCTAATTTAATATATCTTTGCATCAAATTTTCCAGTCATTTGTTTCCAAATTAGACATCCAAATAATTTCATAGTGCCTATAAAATCCTCTCAACTGAATAGGTTTTAGAATATTATTTTTAGAATCGTATTGATGATAAGCTATCTACAAAATACTGCTTGCGCAGAGATGAATTTCTATTCCACCAGTATCTTATTGATGTAAATCATCTAGAAAATACTGCTCGCGCAGTACTTCTTCTATGCAAGCATACATCACTGCGCAAGCAGTATTTTGTATATAATTTAAGTCAATATATATTCTTAACCACAAACATCCATATTTTGTTGATGTACATGATTTACATAATTCTTGGTTATTTTATCTTCTCAAAAATTTAAAATTTTATCTATAGATTTTAATTCAGCAAATATCTAGATAATAATAACCCTCTTTTATACACACTACAGTTTCTTGTACAGATGTCGGTGATAGTTATATGTATTTTTAAAAGCTTATCTTTTTTAGTTTAATATTTCTTTGCGTCAAATTATACAAACCTATACAATTCTCCTAACGGAATAACTTTATGAATATTATTTTTACAATCTCATTGATGATAAACCATCCACAAAATACTGCTTGCGCAGTGATTAATTTCTAGTCTACAAGTATTTTATTGATTTATTTAAATCATCTAGAAATATTCAAAAAAATTTGTAATTAATTTCATTGGATACAATAAAGCGATAAGGAATTAATGTTTATATGTATATGTAGGGTGTGTGGGTGGCCTCTATCCCATCCTCCAGTCAGAAAAACATAATCAAAAATTATTTGAAAAATTTGTTTGAATATATCTATTAAATTTAGCAAAAATGTTATGTTTATTTACGTTTTACAACTTTTAATTCTCTGGCTTATGTTTCACTGATTGGAGAGTGGGTTAAAAGACACCCACCCACCCTACACCATTTGAGAAGTATTGTTTTCATGCGTGAAAATATCTCAAAAACGAATCATCCCATTGAGATGAAATTTTAAACTTGAGGTTTTATTGTTAAAAACTGGAACTGAAAAGCTTTTGGTAAACATTCATAAATCGGAAGTGGATGTTTAATAGAGGCCTTTTTGGTTTGTTTCGAATATTTAAAAAAAAATGAAAAATTATTCGAATATTTTTTTAAAAATTACAAAACTCTTCAAACTAAAGTTAAAGAGAATAAGAAACTTAACAAGTTTTATTTAAACAAATTTTTCATAAAATTATTAACTTTCAAGGAAGAAAATAAAAACTGAAAATTTTGACATCTTTTGCCAATTGCCAAATAAACTATTGGAGTTACATGAAATTTATATAACAAACAAATGTAAACAAATTAGTAAGAATCACTTTTTCCCGTAAATATAGGGAAAGTACTATGATGGCCATATCACCATTTTTAATATTATTATACTGAGAAAATCCCAAATGACTTAAAATGTCACAAATAATGGTTGATTTTTCATCTGACACATAAAGGGGCAGTAGCCCATGTACGTCATCATCAAGCTCCCACTCAACATGAGATAGATTATAATCGCCTATGATAATAGAGTAGCTGTCAGTTATATTGGATATAGTTTCAACATGCTTACAATGAGTATTTAAATTTTCTATTGTGCTATCGTGTGGAAGATATATGCCCCCAATAAAGCATTTAGTATTACCTATACTTTCTACGCAAATCCAAATTTCCTCATTATTATTATTTTCAAATATATATTCATACGATCTGAATTTATTATTTATGGCGATTTGTACACCACCTCCTCGAGATTTAATACTTGTTAAAATATTTCTGTCTTTCCGGTAAACATTATAACGAGAATCGATAAATTCTGAATTAAAAATATTTGAACATAACAGGTTTCTCTTAAAACAATCACATCATAACCAGTATTTAAAATAAAAGTATACAAATCATTTAAATTGGTTCGAATGCCACGAAGATTTTGATAAAAAGTATTTAATTTATTAATAGTATTACGGTTATTTAGTAAAGGGATATCTAAGGTAAAAAAGTGTTTATTCCATTTTCAATTCCAGTTAGATTATTTTGAATAATAGGTTTACCTGCACTATTATGTATACGTGCATTATTTTTGCGAAATTGGAATTTACTAACCAGAACATTATTTGGCCATGAGTCTTTTATTTCCAGTTGGTCAGACAGAGATTTTCGATAGAAGTACCAGGTTTTAAATTTTAATTTATAGTTTAAGCCAGAGATTTCTTTTTCTAAGTTATTAAATTTATTTGTGTTGGTTATTTCAGAGGTTTTAAATAAGCTCAAGTGAGAACTCAGCGGTATGAATATCGAAATATATTGTAACTATGTTTTTTTATAAAATCAACAACTATCATTCGTTATACAAATCGGGCGTTACTTGATAAATACAACTAATAGTATATTTTACGATACGTTAGATGTCATGTGTCGGTACTCGAGATTTAGGTAACGCGTATTTTCACTTCCCCTCGAGAGCTCCGGCATCGACATGTTAACCTTCCGTTAATCCTGGCAGCTCGATGCACTTCACGTGCTTATGTCTGGCTAACGATTTCGTCAAAACATCAGCTGGCATGTCTTCAGATGATACGTGGTTCAAATTTATAGCTCCCGACATGACGATCTCGCGAACGAAATGGTGCCTTATATCTATGTGCTTAGTCCGGGAGTGGTAGACTGGATTTGAAACGAGCTTCTGCGCACTTAGGTTATCGTTCGCTAAGTGCCATATACTCAGCCTCTGTTGTTGAAAGCGCCAAGGTCCTCTGCTTACTTGAGTCTCGTGATATGCAGCCTCCATTCATGGTGAAAACGAAACCGCTGAAAGACCTTCTGTCATCTATAGATCCAGCCCAATCAGCGTCCACAAAACCTTGAATAGAATCTCCGTCGTGCATGAAAAAGATTCCCAGGTTAATAGTCCCTTTCAGGTAGCGCACGACTCTCTTCGCAGCAATCCAATGGGCCTTCTCGTAACATTCATTGAATTGGCTCAATAAGCTAGCAGCGTGAGCCACGTCTGGACGTGTTGCAATAGCAAGATAGAGCAATGCTCCGATCAACTCACGATAAGGCGATTTCGGTCCGTCTGAGGCAGACCATGGTTTTGATTTGGTCAATTTCGTGCTTGCGTCCAATGGCGTTGTCGCTGGTTTGCACTCCTCCATTCCAAATCGTTGTAGAATTTCACAAATATATGTCCTCTGACACAGTCTGATGTTGTCTCCCTTCCTCTCGAAATCGATACCAAGACATCTTTTTACTTCGCCTAGATTCTTCACACCAAAACTTTTACCTAATGTAGCTCCGAAACGTTCTATTTCTTCGATATTGCTTGACATAACGAGAATATCGTCAACATAAATGACGATTAACATCAGATTGTTGCTCTTCCCCTTCAGGTATAGACATGGATCACTTTTGGATGGAATTGCTCCGAGTTTTCGTAATTCCTCATCCAAGCGCTTGTGCCAAACGCGCCCCGCTTGTTTCAATCCGTAGAGTGCTTTCTTCATCCGGCACACCTTGTCGCCGCTCTTCAAACTATTCAGCATATTCTTTGCTTCATCTGTAGTGCGACGATCCAGTCCTCTCCTTTTAACCATGAAATTCAATACCTTATCCATCATCTCTGGAACCTCCATATACACCTCTTCCCCTTGAGGTAGGCGGTGGTTATGTCATATTGCTTGATATGCATCTTCTTACGTGCTGCGAGGGCAACTGACAATCTGATAGTGCTCAAACGAGCCACTGGAGCGTACGTATCCAGAAAATCTCTACCTGGAATTTGAGAAAAACCTCTTGTTACAATCCTGGCCTTCTATTTCTCGAAAATTCCATCAACGCCATATTTATTTTTAAGGATAAAACGACTACCAATAACGTGACTTTCTGTTGGTCTGTTCACGGGTTCCCATGTATTATTTAATAAAACAGATCGCTTGCAGCCATTCTTCTGATTCTGGACTTGATACAGCCTCCGTCAACGAAATCTCAGTAATGAGTGCCATGTCCTGTTCAACGTTGGCATACTGGACAATGCTATACTTTTTAGTTAGTCGTCCTTGACGTCCTGTCAGAATCTTTCGTGGTCTACCAGGGCCACGTCCGGCAGTAACTTCTGCATTTGCAGGTGGAATTCCTCTAAGTACATTTGGAAATTCCTCTTCTTGACTGTTTCTATTTCTGTCGTCGTTGTTTTGTGTATTTGATTCTTTTCCGATTAGGTGAATCTCGGCGCATTCATCGTTTTCCTCTGCATAATCGGAATGCCGTTCCTCAGGGAAACAGTCAGTGTATTTTTCACTGATCTGCACTGGAACTTTGTCCAAAAATTTTACGTCGCGTGACGTTTCGATTTTTCGCTCGTTTGGAATCCAAACCCTGAAACCTTTTGATTACTCGCTATATCCAACGAAAATCCCCTTCATTGATCTCGGTGCCAATTTGCTTCGATTCGGAGTTGTATTTAAAATATATATTTCACATCCGAAACGTTTAAAAAAACCAACGTCCGGAGATTTCCCGTACCACGCTTCGTATGGCGTTTTTCCATTTAGTTTAGTTGTGGGACACCGATTCCTAATAAAATTAGCGGTATTCACTGCCTCTGCCCAGAAAGAGGCAGGTAGCCCCGATTCAATGAGAAGACATCTTGCCGTCTCCATCAGGGTTCTGTTTCGCCTTTCGGCGACTCCGTTTTGTTCCGGGTTGTATGGCACAGTCAGTCGCCGCGTAATTCCATGCTGTCTAAGAATATCGTTGAATTGTTTATTCACGTACTCCAGGCCATTGTCCGTTTGAAGTACCTTGATTCTCTTTCCTCTTTAAGTTTCAACAAATGCCCTATAATTCTCGAATTGTTTGATAGCACTTCTATGTGCGATGAACCTTACTTCACTCCATCCAGAATAGTCGTCGATGAAAATAATGACATATCGACTATTTCCATTCGACGTCACTTTCATGGGACCGCAAATGACTGAATGAATGATATCTCCAAGATTTGATCTCCTTTTGGACTTTTTAGGGAATGGTAATCGTGACATCTTCCCCTCGATGCATACCTCGCATGTGAACTCCTTATTTACGTCTTCAACTCGTAATCCTTTTATGGTCCCTTTCTTGATCGCTTCGCGCAGTGTATGCAGGTTGAGATGTCCTAGACGTGCATGCCAATCCTCCAATGAGCTTACCCTCGATGGTTTGGTAAAATTCGACTCATTTACCATCTTACACTTTTCACTGGCGCCACCATGAAAATAGTACAACCCATTCGTTCGCTCCGCGACAAGTACAATTTTTCCTGTCGCGTCGATAACCTCAGCCTTTTCTCTTGCCAACAGAAACAAGATTCGTGCCAAGTTCCGGCACGCATAGCGTGTCTCTCAATGTCAATATCTTCTCACACCCATGTACTTTTGTTAAGATTGGTACACTTCCTTTTGCTTTGATATCGACGCATGAATTATTTGCGAGATTCAACTTCCCGCGTCCGTGACAAAACACTTCTGAGAATGCGTCAGTATCTTTGCACATATGTGCAGTGCATCCGCTGTCCATACACCAAACGCTGTTACCTGTAGTTTCTTCCGCACGGAGAACTTCGTCGCATTCACGTACATCTGACACCGCTACATACATACTTAAATTGTCGGCACGGCCCGCGATTTCATCTCTCGATTGATTTTCTTCGTATTTTCTGCTCGATCGACACTCTTTGGCAAAATGACCAGGCTTTTGACATTTGAAGCACTTAAAATCTTTCTTTGGAAAATGTCTTTTATATTTTGCTTCATCTCTGTCATTCTTACTCTTGGATTTTGAATTTCCATATTTCCGTGCAAGCATTGCACTTTGAGATAAATTACTTCGATCACTATCCTTTCGGGCCTCACATTCTTCTAATATTTTAACGCGCAATGTTTCAGGCGGTGGGAGTTCATCTCGCGATGTGATTGCGCACCGAAAGTTGTCAAATTAATTCGGCAGACTTCGCAAAAGCATCACTGTCAGTAGATCGCTATTTATTTCAATGTCCATCTCGGTCAACTTGTCGACGATATTAAGAAAGTCTTGTGTGCTTCGTCGAGCATCCTCACCGTTCTGCATTTTATGAGAAATCAACTGGTTTAGTAACGCAGCCTTTCGCATGGGTCCCTTCGATTGATGAATCTCTTCTAACTTGATCCAGATCTCTCGCGCTGTGTTGCATCCCTTCACAGGTTTAATTTCTGAAGGGCCTATTGACAGAATAATGTCCGATTGAGCTTTGAGATCTCCCTCGGTCCAACGTCGCGCAGCCTCAACTGAAACTGCATCACCTGCGATGATTCTGAGTTCTACCGACGCACCGCTGACATATGCCATTTTTTATTAGTATCGCGCGCATTTGGATTTTCCAGGTATTGAAGTTTTCCTTATTCAATTGCTCAAATCTTACGACACCACTCGTATTCATTCTTAACACTCGATGAAAACAATGTTCAAAAAAAAAAAAATTCGATCAGTCGAAAGAGTTCTGGGAATTCTGGTAACAATCACTATCACTTATAACGTCGCGCAACCCTATGTGCCTGGGCCCATAACCTGTTGGTTATTTCAGAGGTTTTAAATAAGCTCAAGTGAGAACACAGCGGTATGAATATCGAAATATATTGTAACTATGTTTTTTTATAAAATCAACAACTATCATTCGTTATACAAATCGGGCGTTACTTGATAAATACAACTAATAGTATATTTTACGATACGTTAGATGTCATGTGTCGGTGCTCGAGATTTAGATAACGCGTATTTTCCAACAGTAGTTATTATTGGTGCACCATAGATATACGACACAGGTTATATTGGTTTGTTTACCCTACAATTGTTTTACTTACAACTATATACAAAATATGGTGAACTGTGGCTAAATTCATTAAAAACAAATAAAAAAAGTCGTTTAAAGTAGAGTACCAAAATTTTTTGTTTGTTTCAGGAAATCATAAATGCAGAGAGGACTGGCCGTCTCTGGACATCGAAAAGGCTTACAACTTATTCCTGGACGTGATTCTGCTTGTCATCCCATTATTGGTTCTCGGGGTCACGTACTCCTTGATAACATTCACCCTCTGCAGAGGCATGGAAACCGAAAAGAGCCTGCGAGACATCGGAGGTAAATCTAAACTTTTACAGCCTTTCATGCATTATTAATTCTGTATCAGAACGGAAAGACGAGCCGCACAGAAAGCAACCGAACACACTGATAAACTCAGAATGCCCGAAATGAAAACACGACTTAACCCCCCTTCCCCATTGTTGCACGGGGTTTCGGATGTCATTTCTGTGTGATAAGCAAGATGTATCTGGATTTCGCGCAAAACTTTTTATACGAGTTGAAAAATGTTGATTACGACCGCAGACAGAAGTTAGGTGAAGCTGGGGTTTTGTTGTTTGTGTTATTTGCAGTTGAATTGATTTATTTAATTCGAAATTCTGCTTAAATTGTTGAAAATAATAAGTTGTAAATTTATAAAAATAATAATATTTATAGGCGTAATTAATTTTATTTTATCAATTATATATAAAACATTTATATTAACTATATTTTCTGTGTACGTTTCGTTTCTTAGATACTATTTTAATCAAATTATGCCTGCTACAATAAATATTTAATTTCTGAAAGGCCATCGCTTATTGTGACGCTTTAATGAAATTTTGCAAAACAACAGACTCATCAATTTAATATAAGAACAGTATTACAGACCATGCTGTTTTCATCGGAACGTTTTATGTATAAAACCGTTTAAGAGATAAGATCTACAGTACAAAGAATTTATTAATTACGAACATTTCATTTCAATCAAAAATAATTTAAGTATAATCGTATATAATTTTAATTTACAGTTTAATAAAGCGAGTTTTTTTAATATGAAACAATATAGTGAATATGTTTTAATATGTTGATTAATGATTAGGTAATAAATCTAATAAATAATTAAATTATAAGACGTTGGCGATGTGAGCTTATTACATTAAAATTCAATTCTGCTGGCTTAAACCCACAAATTAAATTTACGTATATTATAATAAAAATCTCAAAGATATTTATTGTTATTTAATATATAGGTTAATAATATCATTATTTCAATTTAGTAATAAAACAATTATATTACAAAATAGTGACGATGTAAACTTAACACATTCAAATCCAATTCTGCTAACTTAAAACTACAAATTTGTTTTAATAAATTAGTCGATTAAATAAATATATAAATATATATATAGAATGAAAATTCTTATTAAATATGTTTCGATTAATTTAATATTATATAAATACGTCTGTTATTATTAAAACAACCTAACTCAACTGTATTTATCAACTCATTAATCTAATCGAGCAACCTGTTCGGATTGTTAGGTCCTCGTCCTGGGTAGGCATCGACCGGATCCTTCTTTATTTATTATTCTCTCATTAGCCTTAATGGTCTATCGAATTCGGAGTGAAGTTACGATTGATGCAATTAACGTAAATTTCGCTCGAAATCGATTCGAACTTCTGACGGTTGGTAAAAACTGACGGCCACTTATTAGAAGCCCATCGTTATGCAGAAACGAGCGCGTCATATTGTTCGAATTGATTAGCGGAATTCATTATGCTTTTTCATTTCATAACCTGCGAGAGGGTATTGTTTTCGCGGGAAATTTCGACCATTACATCCGTGACGCCAATGTGAAAAATAATAAAATCGACAGTGAAAGGAAAAATTCAAGGAGTACGACTTAATTAAGGAAAATGAGATTTTTTTCCTTAGTAATGATAAAGCCCTATAAAATTTTATTTATATGAGGGTCACTACTTAACGAACAACTAATAAATTTATTTAGATGATATTAAAGGTTTTATATTATTTAATAATATAAAGATATGTATAATTCATAGGTAAGAAATAATTAAACCTTTCATCCAAAAAATCAAATTTAATTGAACAGATTTTATTTTTATAGATCATTAACAAAATTCAATATCAAAGATTTAATCTGTGACTAGCCAAAGAATAGTTCAATAATCTCTTTGTCCTTCCAAAGAAAATAACTTGAAAAATATAGCAGTTAATCCGCCAATATTGCGTACCAATAAAACACAAACATCGTAGATAATCGCCCACAAAAAGAAGGAAATTAATATGATTTTTATTGCTTTAATATTTCAAGCCTAACTTAATACAAGGTAATTAATTCGTTTCGGCTCTTCGGCCATAAATCCCCACATATATTTTTTTACTCATTGCCTTTCCCTGATCCCTTCTCTAACATGTGATTATATTGTAAATTAACGTTGGCTTTTGTGTGGCAGTGTGTGCCGAGTATAAAGCTTAATCTGTCGATTCAGTTTGTTCGGATTCCAATCCATTCAGTTCAATGATTTGCAGCATTTCTCAATTTATCTCCCTGATAAACTCCTGCGAGATTGCTTCCCTTTCCGTTTCCTTGCATTTTATTGTCTCACCCTTTCATCATCCCGGAGGCGACACCTAAGTTGCGAATTAATCATTCCGAACGTTAACGGTTTAATGTATTTTAAATTCGGCGTACCTTGTGAAAGAAATCTTATTTAAAAGAGATTTGCAATTCATTTTTAAGATGTTTTATACAGGGTGTTTATTGAGCATACGACAAAAATTCAAGGGGTTATTTTCTGGGCTATTATAAGAATATTTTGTCCATTCGTGATTTTTGGAAATTCGCTTTGTTTGGAAGATACATAGCAAACAAAATTTTTGACAAAAACATTTTTCATATTTTTTAAATTTGACTTTTAAATAGAAAGGGAACATGGACGACGAAAAACAGGAAAATCAAAAACAAGATAATGGAGGACGGTTGAGGCTGACTACCGGGACTACACCACCTGATCTTAACATCGGATATACATGCCTTCCTCTACGACAAAAACCAGTCCCATAATAAAAGACCATCGGAAAGGTTGATTGATAGAATCCTCGAGATCGCGAAACAACACGAAGGAGATTGTACAGTTAGTTAGAGAAAATCCAAACACGAAGGTGGTTTCGCAGCTAGAGCACGGCCTTGGATTGTAGTTATGGCGGACAAAAAGAATCAGACCGTGCGACCGATCACTAACGAAGCGGTGACTCAAATGAGCCCGAGGACCAGGGAACACTTAAAGGAGCTGCGGGTAGAGGAGGAAGCAGCAAAGTTCCGATGAAAGACCAAAAGGTGATAGCAGCGGCGACGGGGAAAAAAATACAATCTAACGACCTACAGGAACTAAACTATAAGATCGACAGGGTGGAAGAGAAACTGGCGATTAACATGGCCAACATGTCCATCCTAGGCCACTAAAGGCAAAGGCGGAAAACTGGGCAGCTAATCAGCTCAGAGGGTGCTGATAACCCAGTAATCAAAGTTACAGTATAATTGAGCAAATCATTGGAGAAAGCCCACTCAGTGACTGCAGCCAAGAGGAACAAGGCGGGTAATATGGTTATTGAAGACCACGATGCTTTAATAAATAACATTTCTTCTCACGTCGAGAATCGGAGAATAACGCTCACAGAATGAAGCAAGATACTGGCCAAGATAAAGTGCTTAGGTAAAGAAACTATCGAACTTGATATCAAAAAGGAGGTGGATAGATGCGGTAGAGAATTGTATGCATTTGAAGATACGGGCTGGATTATAAAATTATCCTCATTGAGGCGCCCAAAAAATCAAGTACAAAAACTGCTGAAAATAAAAACTATACACCCACACACGTATAGTTTTTCAAGTTCCAAGTGCAGGAACAAACCGGACAAGCCTCAAACATTCTGGAGGGGTATTCAATCGACCAAAAATCTGGTTCGCACCTGACAACTGTAATGTAATCCGTTCGTCGTTTACTATTATAAATAGTGTTTAGTAAATATACGCATAATGTTATTGTTATTAAATATAATAGTAAACAGGCATTGACGCAGCAATAAACATTCCTTGAGGAAATGCTGAGTTTGTCAATACCTGGTTCCCATGAACTGGCGATAACGACCTAATGCAAGGATGTTTACTTGCATCAGGCTCGTGCCCTAGAAATAGTTAGTATATAAGACATTTTTGTATTAGATTAAGATATAGATAGATATAGACTGTTAGAGACTGATATAGACTACGCTAGACTAAGAACGACGATGTAACTGTGTATATTATACTATGTATAATAAAGTACCACTTATTTGTAATATCCGAGTATAATTGATGTCAACCCGAGGCTGAGCTGTACCACTGGAAGAGTCTGCATTCAACAACCGATCCCGGCATATCACACAACAAACGAAATGAATAAAGTAATAGGTAGGCTGGAGGTCGGAAACGTTCTCACCAGGCCACGGATTATGGTCATGGTGGACGAAGATACCGTGCAACAGACCACTATTGAGGTGTTTACTCAAATGAGTCCGAGGACCAGGGAATACGAAAAGGGGATGTAGGGTGGAGGAGAAAGCAGTTAAGACCAAATGAGCGACCAAAATCCGATGCCAAGAAATACAATCTAATCTATACGAACTAATATTTCTTGAATTATGTTCTCATTTACGTCTTGGTGAAACATTGTGAAATAATAGGTAAAATTAAATTAAACCATAAGATCGACAGGCTGTAGTATCTTGCGGTCATCACTAAGGATAAATGCAGAAAAACTGGGTAGTTAATCAGCTCAGAGGGTGCTGACGGTAGCTCAGTAACCAAAACAGCTGTTAGCAAGAAGGATAGCCGTTCCAGGCCAAACAAACCTGATGGACACTAAGAGGTCTTCTTTTAGCAACGTGATTAAGACCTTGAAAGAGGGACTGTAGGAGAAGGCCGACTTAGTGACGGTTGTTAAAGATCACACTGTTTTAATGAAGAGTACTTTTAGCCTTATCGGGTGTAAGAAAGTAAAGCTCACAAAGGGCAACAAGAGCCTGACTGAAATAAAGAGCTTTAATAGATAGACTAAAGAAGTTGACATCAAAGAGGCGGTGGATAGATACCTTGGAGACCTGCATATCGAGGGTGGCATGAATTAGAAGCTACGATCCTGACTAGAGAATTACCATTATTATTAATTATCCTTCAGGCGCCCAAAGAACCGGTGCAGAAAGTGCTAAAATAAAATTATATAGGTGGGGCTAACAAGACGCTAAACCATGCTGAAGATACTGAAGAGTAGGTAATTTGGTGGCAGGAGATGACGCAAGAGCGGGTACAAGGAGAAGGAATTGGAAAAACTAGGCAGCAAGGTTTTGCGATGCTCAATGGATACTACTACTAAGAAATACACAACCGCCAAAATGCTACCTCACAAAAGACGAAATCAATGCACTAGACAGGATTAAGAAACAGAAATAAAGATTTATTCTGCCAGCATACAACCGTAGTAATGAACAAATCAGATTACACTGCCAAAATGGACACACTCCTGCTAAATCCAGCCTATAAGATAATTAATTCTGATCCTACTACCTAGAAAAAACTACGAAAAACAAATTACAAGCAACTCCCATATACAAACAAATCGAAAAAAACAAATTTTCCGAGAGAATAATCCTCCTGATGTCCGAAGCTATACGGACTACCAAAAATTCATAAAGAGAATCGTTCATAAGATCCCCAACACAACTACTAGCCAAATACCTGGCCAAACAATTCCAACCACAGACAAAAGAAGCAGCATCATACGTCAAAAATTCAATGAAAATGATATCCTTGTAAGTTTGAACGTAAAGCATTGTCCATAATTGTTAAATACACGCCACGTAATAGAGTTAATTAAACACTGCATAAATAACATATATTTGGGGTCACTCCTTTCGCCAGTAATTGCCAACGTATATATGGAGCATTTCGACAGAAAGGCAGAAACTTATTACTGACTTATACTTATTACTTGGGTGTTTATTTACATTATTTACACTATAGCTATATCTACATCTATATATCTACATATGCATGACGAACTATGTGTGTTGGTAAGAATATGGTGTGGCTAATAAGTGTGCGCATATGTGTTGAAGCGCGCAAGCGAATTCATCTTGCGCGCTTAAGTAATGTTAGGGTATATCTACTTTGTACCCGTTTTGATTAGTCATAATAATTTTAAATATATAAAAAAATATAATATAATTTGATTAATATAAGTAAATACGGAATTGTAACGAGTTCGTCTTTATGACCTGGCGGGCGCATTTTCGGACACCCGGCTATTGCCTGAGGATTAGCTGGTAATCCGGTGTTACATTACGTTACGTTTACAAATTGCTGGAAAGTTTTTCTTTGTACCTGAAATTACTTATCCGATTTGCTGTCATAAACCATGTTCGCAATATTCAGGGGCGGTTCAGTTTATTACCTCAAATACTGTTGAATTAAGAGATAATAATAATAAACAAGAGTGTGGTAAATAATGTCGTCGCGAAAAAAAAAATTGAAAATAATTTGAAAAAAACGGTTCCGATTTAACGGTGTTAAATTCGCTTACATCTAGATAAGATAGACCTATGTTTAGAGTTGCTTACATTGGCGAAGAATGTCGAATTGTAGATTCTCCTATTGGCTGAATTAATTAAAATAATAATAATAATAATATTTATTTACGGCAAACGCCTATAACACAGGAAGAATATAGTGTATATAAAACAATGTTAATATAAGTAGAATATAAATATATAATACTGTATGTGTAATATGAACCATAATAAGAATAAAAATTGAACATAATATATTGTTAAAAGTAAGTGATATAAATCAAATACATTAAAATTAATAATATTGTGATATTGTTACATTAAAATCATTAACCCTTCTTTGCATGATGATGGAAATTTCAATCATAATATTTAGTCAACAAAAAAAGGTACTCGAAACCCTTGTACTGTAAATTTGTTGTTGCTGGCAACTTTTTAAGCGACTATTGCGTACATTCTGGAGCATTGCCTGTAACTAAAGTCAATAGATTTGACAGGATAATAAAAGGAAAAATTGATATTACTTGCCCGTTTATTTTCTAAGAGTACAATAAACATATGGGAGGAGTAGATCTCATGGATAGCTTTTTGGGCAGAAATCATATAAAAATGAGGTCTAAAAAGTGGTATTTGCGTATTTTTTTTCATCTATTTGATCTAGCTATTATAAACCCTTGGATTGTTTATAAAAAAAAATGCTCAAGAAAGAGGTTAACCTAAAAAGAGTCTGCTTACAATGGGACAATTCAGAAATGAATTGGCCTTTGTGCTATGCAACAGAGAAACCACCAAAGAAGCTAAAAGAGGGCGTCCTAGTACCAGTGTACTAGAAGAAGAATTACAATCAAAAAAAAAGAAAAGGTTCTCCAGCTCCACCACCTCCAAAAGACATAAGAAAAGATGGTGCTGAACATTGGCCAAAAGTAGGTGGGTCACTCCGGTGCAAATTTCCCAAATGTAAAGGCTATTCCACAATTTCGTGTAATAAATGTGGCGTCAATTTGTGCTTAAATAAGAATAATAATTGTTTTTTAAATTATCATAAAGAATAAAGAAGATTGAGTAAACTATATTTTTTTATTTATTTAGTACTGAGCTAAATATGTGACAATGCATGATGATGTAAATTTCCATCATATTGTTTTTTACATAATAAATATTTTTATTTACACTAGGATTTTTTTAAATATTTTTCCTTTAATCTAGAGCATTAATTACATCACCCTGATTTATTTAAAAAAAATAGAAAAAATCATGCAAAGAAGGGTTAAAATATAAATAGATATGGGGAACAGGAAAAAAAACCCTAAAAAATATTATGAGTATGACATCTCAATGATACTAAACTAGTAAGTAAACTAAAACATTAAAATAATAAAAATAATATAATATAAATAATGATAACATTGCAACAAATTAATAATATATTAAATAGAAAAAACACGAAAGTATATTCGTAAAATCTACAACAAATGAGTCTTATTAAGACTATAAGAACAAATCACTTTTGAAATAACTACTTCTCTAGCTAATACTTCGACAGACATTGAATAATACAAAAGTAATTTGCGTGTTACAAAATAGCAAGGCTATTAAAGCAACACTAGTTTGAACGTATTTCTTTCTGTAAAATGAACTAAAAATGATTGAATGTACGTTAAAATAGTTTGTGAGTGACTATACTATGGTAATTTTGAAAAAGAAATGAATTTAGGTTGATGTAATTATATATTAAGTTTTATATTTCAGATAGCGTTTAAAATAGTCCAGAATTCCTAAATAAGTCGAACCATTAGAGATTATTAAATTCATTTCCTAGCTCCATTTTCCATGTTAATGAATTATTGTGACCAGACACTGTGCTATGTGTAACTGGGTAGAAGAGAGTAGATGATCGCGTCCTTCTAGAGGCAATATGAAATGAAATGGACTGTAGAATGTGTGGAGCATCAATGTGACCATTAACTATCCGTTGAAGTAGACATAGGTCAGCAACAGTTCTTCGTTCAGCAAGTGACTTCATGTTAAGGCCATGTAGTATCGACGAGTAATCACCTTGGGTATGTTGATGTCCAGATTTATACGCAATGCACCTTAGGAATTTCTTTTGAGTTTGTTCAAGTCGATCAATGTTGATTACTGTAAAGGGCGTCCAAATTGGAGAATTTTATTCAATAATGGAACGAACTAGGGAACAACATAAGGTCTTTAAGCAGGTAATATCCATGTCTCTCCCAATTGACCATACATACCCCCACATTTGTAAGGCCTTTTTGGATATATTAATGATATGATTATTAAAAGTTAGCTTCGAATCAAAAGTAATGCCCAGATCTTTAAATGTGCTAACCTTTTCCAAGTTTATTGAACTAATTGAGTAGGTATATGTAATTGGATTACAGCATCTAAACGTTGACATCGAGTAACACTTGCTAACGTTCAACAGTAGCCGATTAGTGGTGCACCAATCAATAAGTCTATTAAGATCGGCTTGAATATCATTGCAGTCATCACTGGTATTGACAATTTTTAAAGTTTTAAATCATCTGCGTATAAGGCAAAGTTGCAATTTTCTATAATATCAGCCAGGTCATTTACAAATAGAATAAAGAGTACTGGGCCACAATGTGACCCTTGTGGCACTACAGAGGAAACATGAGTTGGTTTAGATATGTAATTACATATTTTAACATACTGTACCCTGTTATTTAGGAAGGACCATACCCATGAGAGAGTCATACGACATAATCCGATAGAATCAAGCTTTCCCAATAGGATATTGATATCAATCCTGTCTAATGCCTTGGTGAAGTCTGTAAATATAGTATCCATCTGACAACGGTTTTCCAAGGCGTCCGATAAAAACTCTTTGTATCCCAGAAGATTGGACAAAGTTGATCTACCAGAGACGAATCAATGTTGATTAGGTGAGATGACTTGCTTTGTAGCCCAGGCTAATTGTTTGGCTACCATTTTATCCAACATTTTGGGAATCATAGATTGGATGCACAAACCCCTATAATTATTTATAAGAACCCTCGAACCAGATTTATGCCTCGGGACGATATAACTAATCTTTTATGTTTTAGGCATAATTGCTTGATTCAAAGATCTGTTAAACATGAGATAAATTGGACGACATAAAGAAAATAAACAGTTCTGTAGGAAATAACTAGATATTTTGTCAGGACCACATGTATGTGTAGGTTTTAGACAAATAATTGCATTAAACACATCCTGGATATCAATAACTAATTTACTGTCTAAAGTCATAGAATTTGAGTGCTGGCCTTGATGATGATGGGCAACTGTGTCGGAAGTAGTGTATACACTCGCAAAATAATCAGAAAATAGGTTGACGATGTTAAGTCCATTATCTGCTTTAATATCATTATAATGCATTTCATTTGGATACCCGGATTCATTTTTTAGATCTTTAGTGTACTGCCAGAAGTAGCGCTGATTCGATTTTAGGGAGTTTTGAACTTCAAGAAGGTAGTTACTGTAGCAGGTTTTTGATAATCTCTTACACTCATCCCTCAGTTGGGAAAAAACTCGGTAGTCATCGAGTAGACCACCTTGTTTGTAAATGATATGTGCCTTTTTCTTTTTTTTATTAGTGAGATCAGTTCTTTAGTCATCCATCGTGGGTAAGATTTATTATTATGGTAGACATATTTAGATAGTACGAATATATCAAATGCGGTGTAGATAATGTTATAAAATTCTGCAACAGCTGCATCAAAATCTGGATTTGTAGTGAGGAAATTCCAATTAATCGAGATAAAATAGGAATTGATCAAGTTATAGTCAGCATTGTTAAATAATAATATTTTCTCACAAGTATTTATATTATTATTTATAATAGTTGAGAATTCTAATACATACGCGAAATGATGGATACTAGTAGGAAGCAAAGGATTAGGTGTTTTATATATAGATGTATTAGAGAGACTACTGAAACATAAATCGAGAAAGACTCCGCGCGAGTTTGGAATGTCAATAATTTGTGATGCATTGAGGAAGTTATAACAATTAACTATAGTAGATGTTTTCACATCAGTATGATAATTATTTACGTTATCATACTTTAATCCTGGGAGATTAAAATCACCGAAAATAATTAAATTATGACATCTGTAATTATCTACAATATTTTCTATACAGTTGCAGTGATTTTGGTATTTCTCAATGTTGGATCCAGGAGGAATATATACACCACCAATAATATATGTGTGCTTATAAAATTTTACCGATATGAATAGATGTTCAATCGAACTATTGCATACAATGAGAGAGGAGTTGAGAAAAGATTTTATGGCAATAAGTATTCCTCCACCTCTTATTCCACCATCTATCAATCTATTTGATCTGTAGAGGGTATAGTTACGTAATTGCAATTGACTATTCAAAATATTATCATATAGCCAAGTTTCAACTATAATAATAATAATATCATAATCATTTACATTAACAGCTATTTGAAAGTCATTAATTTTAGTGCGTAATCCACCACAATTTTGGTATTATATACTTTGTTTTTTGGAAGAGTTACATTAAGTCTGATGTTGTTGTTTGATAGATACGGTATCCCGTTTCTATAAGCAATACGTGTGTTTAAATCACCATTCGAATTTTTTCTATTTAATTCATCCTTAAGTGACTTATAATACTCTACCTCTTTCTTACTCAATTAGAGGTGAACTTGAGTACCTCTCTAATCCTGGATATCCTGGTGAGCAGCCTTAAATGCTAGAGGACTAATCTGGACACTGGTTCTTCTGGAAGTCCTTCCTAATGTGTTGTATGATGATAGGAGGAACTTGGATGTGGCAGACCAGGAATGGACCGACATCATCCTGGTATGACGTTGCCAAACGTTTTGTTGTTAGCGCCATAATGGGAAACTCTCTGGAGTTAATTCTACTGCCCATTGTCAGTAGTGAGATGCACCTCGACGCCTTAACTTCTGAGGGTTTTTCCTTTAATATCGTCAGCATGGAGACGGTTAAACCGTCCGACGTTACGGGACGTATATAGATGGCACCCTCGTTCTGTAGGGTGGAACACATAACAAATGTTTTTTCATTGAAAATGTCTATGCACTTATCACTAATTATTTACACTTATACTATGGTTTCTTACACGCACTATCCGAGGTCACTAGGCCCGGCGGTTAGAAAGTGTCTATTGCACGTGGGACTGTATCTATTATGCGGGGAAGCGTCTATGTCGCGGCACAATACACTATGTTTATTTCATTTGTTGACATAGCTGCGGTGGTGATGATGGAAGGACCAGGTGTGGCATGATCGTTGGCGATGTGTGCTTCGTCTATGCTTATGGCTTCTGGTGATTCCGATGGGGGAGATAATCCTTGGAAGCGTCTCTGGGATTGAAACTTATGGACGTGGTGTGGAGCTGGGCGGATATCATCGGCGTGAACCCGCACAGTTTTTGTTTTCGTTGCGAATTAGGTAAACTATCCTAAATTACCTTTTGTCGTGGTCATTGATGTTATCGTTGTGAAGTGGCAGAAACATTGTGGCAATTTAGTTTTTATCTTGCTGCTGTGGGCCATTTCCCGATGAAGTAGGACAGTCACTGTGCCAATGGTTTCCTTGACGGCACTTTAGACAAAACGGTAGTGATCTGGGGCGGTACGGTCGGTCTGGTGGTGATGGAGTTGCTTCTCGGTGGGAAGTGGCATTCTGTCGACAGTCAGGACGTGCACTATCCTTTCTTGCATAATTTCACAATACTTATGGCGAGTGTTCCGACCTTTTTCTGATCAATGATGTTGTTGGAAATTGGAGCGGTATTCCGTGCGTTGGCGGCCATGTGCACTTTCTTCGATCTGGTTGTCGTTTCGGTACTGCTGGTTACTCCCAACAGAATTTTGGTCATATTTACTGTAGCTCCGGCCGGGATGTTGTTTATATTGGCTGTGCTTTTTGTAAGGCTGGGGTGGTGGTGAGCGTCTTTGAGATGGTGGTGAACGGCGTCGTGGTGGTGGTGAACGTCGTTGTTGCGGTTGGTATATAGCCACCGTTGCTTGACGACAGGTCTTCGTACTGTTGGTGGATATCACATTAATTGGTGCTAATTCGGTGGTTGTTAACCGAGCAGCCTGGTGGACGAATTTTGCGACAGTGATTGGCCTGAAGAAGAGCGTTTGTCGTAGTGTAGGTGATGCAAGACATCACATCATCTTGGTTTTGAATTATTCTGTCCATGCTTGTCCAGGACTATTGAAGAGGAGCTTCTTTCTGAGGGCAAACATTCTGCTGAGTAGACGACAGTTCAATCAGCTCATCGTGTGCAAGTGAATCTGGGTCTACCGATGTGATGAGCAAATTCTTCGCTTGTTCTCATGGAACATCCTCCGTGAAGTAGCCCCCGAACTTGGCTTTCGAGTCGTCGCTCATACGAGCCAAAGCTTTCATGTCTTTAACTGCGTCTTCCAGGTTAAGACCATTCAATTCTCTCTCTAGGAGAGCGATAACTTGATGCGGATCACGGCTTGTAAATATTGGTTTGACGTTCATTTCCGTTTTCTTCACCTCCCGCAAATATTCTATTATTTGTTTACTCGCTTGAGTTGCGACATGTTGTGTTTTGCTCATCGGGGATGATTGTCCGTATTCATGGCCTATGACATCCCTTGTGGGTTGGTGTAACTCTGCTTCTACATTTATGAGACTCGGGGAAGTTGGGTGTTGTTCGTGAGAACCTCGTGAATTGGACCTGGTTAACTCACGTCGAAGGTTGTCTCATCTCCTGCATATATCGATCTGCTTCCTCCTGGCGTCTCCGCATTTTTTTAACTTCTACGATATTCGCGTTTATCTTGTGATTTCGGATGAATAACTTGTTCCTCCTGGGCTTGCCTACGGGGCGTTTTTTCCTCGCGAATTTTCTCTAGCCTGGCCTCATAGTCTCGCTTTGCCGCAACTTCCTCGTCCTCAAGTTCTTCGAAACTTAAGGGTGATGCTCTATCCAAATTCCGTAAAGGAGACGGTGAACAATCATAATCTATGAAAAAACGAGATTCATGAGGCGAGCCAGCCCAAGAGAAAACTGTCTGGTATCTGTCGAAATCCTGTTATCTCGACTTTCGCGTTCCATTGGTTGGTGCTGTGTGGGTGTAAGCTGTGAGCGATTGTGCATCGTATAACTCTTCATTGACATTTTGGGATTGAGTTGGTCAAGACTCACTTAATCTGTTTAATGAAGAGAAAGAAGAGAATATGGACAAAAAAAAATATTATGATTCGGCCCCGTCGCGTTCCTTCTCGGCTTATTTGCAAATTACACAATTAGTAGGCAACGAAGGAAAAAGGAAAATGTTTATATTAACCAGTTTAAATGACGCATTTTTCGCTGCTTTAGTGAATTGAAATTATAAAATCGTAAACAAACTTGAAAATGCAATTAATTGAATAGTAAATAATTCAAAGTTACAAATACTGACTTAATATTCACTTGCGCAACTTGATTAATGAATATATACGAGAATGGTAGAAAATAATAACCTTCTAAATTATAAAACAACCAGAAAAACCCTAGAGTTGCTGGAAAATAAAAAATGTATTAGCACAAACTCTGAAAGAAAGAACTTTTACAATATGCATATAAATTAAACCAAAATATTGCGTCCTGAAATAGAGAACAACATACAATAATAAATAAAGCAAGCGTATTGTCTATGTTATTTCAACCGAATAAAAATTGATATTCTCTCAGCACGTGTGGGTGATCAATTTGTTTCACTTCTTAAAGAAAAACAATACAGCAATAGTATTAGTAGCAACCAGCTAAATATAAAATACGGTAATTGTAAAACTGTTTACCAGTGTGCTTATAAAATTGAAAAATGTGTTATCGTCTTACGTTATAATATTATAAATAATCTAAATAAATAGCTACCAGTTTTCAACACAAATTAAGCAACTAACACAACTAGGTTGAATTTAGACAAAAATATGAACAGTGTGACAAATAAAGTGAATTTAATAATTTAATTTTAAAAATATTACCTCAAAAGATGTGTAATATTTTCACTCACTAGATCATTAAAAAAATGAAATAATGTTAATTGATCCTAAATTGAAACCTTAATTATTAATCAACGATTATTAATATAATAATTAAGTATAATAAGTGTAGGCTGAGTGTAAATTGAATTGAATATTGTCTGACGTGGATTTGTTTGGTTAAAAAGCCAATTGTTTTAGGTGAGTGTGGACAAAATTTAAACAAATTAGTGCTGGCTTGTAAAAAAATCGAATTTCAGAGCAATTCTTTATTCTGTAGAGATAAAAATAAGTAATATATTCGCTTAAGATTCCAGCCTTGCGGTTTTTGTTTGAGTTTCAAATAATGGTTGCATTGTTGTACCATTGGAAAATAATTTATAATTAGGTAAAGGCCTTTGAACCTTATGAACACACACGTGCATAAAAATATAAGAAAACAACTAAATACTTAAATGACTTTAATACATTTAAAAAAAAGTTTATTATGAAAATATAATTAATATTTCAAGTGGCTGAATAATATTAATTAATACCGAAATTATAAATATAAAAAACTTATTAATTTTCATACGCAGGCATTTATTAAATAATTATATTTTTTTCTTAGATTATCATATTGTCGATATAACACAAACACTATTTATTTCACGCCCACAATATGTTTTCTGTTTAGGATATTTTATGCCATATAGAATATCCAAATATCACAATAACCTATGTATAACGTGAGCCTTATTGGTGTTTTTATTAATGTGGTCACAAAAATGAAATATAGGCAAGGCAAAAAGGGGGAAATTTTTAATATTGATGATATTAGGCGGGTGTGACAATACAGACAATTTATCTAAGCGGCTGAAAGTGTTTACCCTCGAGCTTTTTGGGAATTCCACACGTAAAGGTGCTCCCTCTCCAAAATGAGCAATTTTAAATTCCGTCACATACAGTTATTACCTTTTAAGTCATGCAAGGGAAAAAGAGGGTCGGTGTAATGTGCACACACAAAAAAAAACAGAATATTTAATTTTATAATGAAGAAATAAATTACACATGTAATGATACATATTTTACAAATATAACATTTGTAGGTATTTAAAATGCCATATATTTCATAAAGTATTATATGAATATAGAATTTAGAAACTATAAATGAACTAATATGAAAATATTGGTTCTATTATTTTTATTTTACTAGTTAATATATAGTAAAGATAGATTTTGTAAAAATTAATAATAAAATTTTGGATAATATTATATAATATAATGCAAAAAATATTTTAAAGTAGTTTAAAAGGGAGAATTATTTTAGGGATACGTATTTGCTACTATTCTCATATAGATTTAAAACATGCAAAGTTAATACAGTACGAACCGCTATAAAATACAATTTCCAATTTTGTCCTTTATATGCCGAAAAATATTATCCCAGGAACGGAAATCCTGTACACGATCAGCATGATAAACTTCATGCGATGGGCGCTTGAAAATTGGAAACGAACGTCCCTTAACTCTCGATAATTCTTTAAAGCTTCCTTATAGTCATCCCCATAAACGATCAAATCTGACGTTTCGAAACTTGTAATATGAATAAATTAAAGATACCATTTAGACTCTAGAATATCAATTACGTTACGAGATGTATTATATTACATAAGTACATTATTTCAGTTTATTATGCAATGAAGTAATAAAAGTTTTAAGTCTGGGTGTAAAGATAATCTTTGATGAGAATGATTAAAACAAGAGATAAGAAGTAAAGCGCTTTTTAGCTCGGATTATTTTATAGATGTTTCTAATAAAACGATATAAGTACGGACCGGTTGTGGTCTTATCTACCTTCAGTGGTATATTTCTGTTATTTATATAAGTAACTATTATTTGTTAATATAAAAACGGAAGTTGCATTTGCAGATGATGCACAAGTAATTCTTGTTTTCAGCGTTATCACTATACGCCTTAATTATTTGGCAGATGTCTTGTTTGGCTGCTCTTTTTATCCTTTATTTAGCCTTTTAGGTAGTTTCGATGAGATATTTGATTTGGCTGTTTTTAATCTTCAAAATTCTTCTGTTCGACAGATCAAGTCGAAGAAACAAACAAGAAATTATCTTTTAAACAGTTTGAAGAATTATTTCTAATGTAGCTTCGCTGTTAGACATTTTTATAAATACAGGAGGTTGCGACGCAGTTTCTTCTATAAGGGAATTGACTGATTACTGGTTCTGATTGTGTCTTTGCTGCTGATGCTAAGATGTTCTCATATTTAATTTATTATTTTGCTTCAAGCTAATGGTGACTAAATATTTCATCTGAGACCATTTTTCTTGAACATTGGCTGCTACGAAAATTTCTATTAATCTTATGTCCAATGTGTGGAATGGCCATCATATATCAGAAAAATTCGCAAGTGCAATTAATTTTAGGAAACTTTTTCCAAAGTAATTTTCAAAAACTACCACCCAGCCATTGTCCGCTGCAGCATATATAGTTCCCGGGAAACCAGCATATGCTGGTGCATGCAATTCATCCCAGATATTTTACCCTTAATTATAATCAGAGAAGGCACAGTATTTACAGAGACAGAAACTACACATAAAACAGTAATATTTTCTCTTTCTGGAGAACTGTTCGTCCGAATGGAAGGCTTGTTTTTTTCTCCAACTACCTTGGTTTTAGTAGAATCGGTACAAACCTGGTTTCGTAAAAATTCCATATATTTGTAGGACAATTTTCTACTGTTAAAGATTTAAGCATGTCTTCTAAGAGCTCAAAATAATGAATTAATGTAAATGGATTAGCACATTTATTTCTTACGACATTCTCAAGGATAAAGTGTTCCTTTTCTTTAACCCAAAAAAACAATCCTCACCCGGAACGATGTTTTTGGAGCGTGTTTATATTTTATAAAAAAATTAATTGGCCAACCAGCTCCAGCACTTTTCTTAAGAACGTTCTCGATAATCCGAAACCATATTTTCCATTATTAGGAGTCTATCTACAAGTCATTTTTCATATTCCTGAGAAATAGTAGTACTTCTGCCAAATATTGTAGTCTTTATTCGACGTATTCCTTTGATTAAATGGATTGGCTTAATATTGTGTTTTTTTACCTCCTATATAAGCAATTACTCGTCCAGCTTTAATTGCTTCTATTATTTCCTACAAAATGTCTTTGGTATAATTCCCACGATTTAATTTTCTAAGATAATTTCGAGTCATGTCGAATCTAAAAAAAAAAAAACAAAAAAAAAAATTACAATTAAACAAAGCAAAGAAATGTAAGTAATAGAAGTTGGATGGGTGACCGGTACCATTCACCATTGGAATACAATTATTGGTACTTTAGAGTGACGGGGGCGATTCTTAAGTAATAAGCTCATTTACACACACACAAATATACGAATAACACAGCGGAAGGAAATAATAAGAATTTTTTATATGAATCAAAAAACTTCACTACTGCAAATAATCTTTTCAAACATCTTTAGTTTTGATGAGGTCTCACTAATGTAGCTAATTACCCTCTCTTGTCCATTGTGAATATGTGATAAGACAGCTCTAATCCTTCTATTACTTGCATGGACATTCAAAACGAATTTTTCATGTGGTAATAAAACTAGTACAGTTGTAAGTATATTTTTTATTGTTTAGAACACGTCCTGACATATCTTGTATCATCGAAATCTTTGTGTCTTTTTTACATATTGGAATGGCCCTCAACGTAAATCAATAATAAGAACATTACGAAAAGATACCTTAGTTGATATAAAATCTTTGGAGCGAGCTATTTTTTTACAATTAAAATCGTTTGCACATCCAATAAAATACTTTCGCTCGAGACAATATGTTTATTTTAGTTTAGTTGATTTACCTATGAAAATTACTTAAACTGCAAACATAAATACACTACATTTATTTCAAATTTGGATTATAAATCTTGAAGGCGGAGTTCACGATTACTCAGTTCTTCCAATCGATCCACTATACTTAGCAGCTGGTAATAATACTCATCAGGCGATTTTTTCCACTGAGGCAATATTTTTGAAATTTCTGGCGTGCTTAGGTCTAATTTTTTAAGACAGTACTATTGGATTGGCTAATGTGCTAGATACTGTACTTATTTCTTAAAATGATGACATTTCTTTGGGCTGATATCTCATCGAAGGAATTTCTTATCACGACTATATCATCGAGGTACAGCTGACAGGTCTTTCAGAGTAGATATGAGAGTATCGGTATAATAAACAATTTTCCATTTCCTTTTATAAGTAGATGCTTAGCAGACGACGGTTATCTCTTTATCAACATAAAATCTTCCAAATTTTCTACATTTGAAGGGTTCTTAGTATTTATCTTTATGACTTCTTTATATATTCTTTAGCTTTGCTAATTTTTTGTTAATTTTTCTAATATTATTTTGTCTTCTAATTTTGTGGCCTTGATCTCAAGGACATAAGACAGTGTGTCTACTAATTTTGTTGTTCGAGGAAGGATCAAACCTATAGACTGATATTTTCAATGTATTCTTGAAAATGGATATGCACGTTATTAATCGCAAATTTTTGTCGGATTTTTGGTTTCTTTTGAAAGCAATGAATGGTAAATATATTCCAAGTGTATTTGACCATCTATTTGGAAGCATACTAAAAACCTGATGAATGAAATTATAAGGACACAATATATGACGCAAAAAAATCGACTACAAATTTAATTAAAAATGTAAGAAAGCAACATTATAGAACAAATTTGATTGAAACAAAAACAACCCAAATATACTCTGTAAAATAATAAATAATCAAATATATAAACGTAATAGAGAGGATAGTGACATAAATGTAATAAGAAAGACAAATGGGACAATTACAAAAAACAAACAAAAGATAGCCGATGAAACTAATAACTACTTCTCGAATGCTGGCAGAAAAGTAGCTGAGGCTCAAATAAATCAAACAAATAAAACACCAATAACAATGAAAAGTAAGAAAACAATTGATACCCTGATCATGCATACAACAATTTAGGAGGAAATAAATATTATAATCGATGCACTAAAAGAACACAAAACACTCGGATTTGACAAAATCATAAATCATACAATTAAAAAAATAAAGGTACATTAATACCAAATTGGTAAAAATTATAAACAACGTAATTACAGAAGGCATATATCTAAACTATATGAAAAAAAAACAATTATCATACCTGTATTTAAAAAAGGCGATAACAAAAACCCCGAAAACTACAGAAGTATTTATCAATATTAAATAAAATATTAGAAAAAACAATACAGTTACAGTTAAATAAACATTCAGTCAAATAAAACATCATACACGCACAACAATCCGGATCATCTTCTGCAGTTAACGACTTAATACACCACACAAAAATCAAACTAGACCAAAAAGAGAAAGTGCAATATCTATAGACATGCAAAAGGCATTCGATATAATTTCGAAGAGCAAATTAATAGAAACATTGAAATCAATAGCAATTCGAGATAAGACAGAAATAAATTTAATACATACATATTTAACAAATAGATCTCAAATAACACAAATAGGAAAACACGTAAGCAAACCAATGTATGTTGAATACGGAATACCTCAGGTTGGTATTTGACTCCCAATACTTTATATATAATATACCAATAATCTCATGGAAATCCAACTTAAAGGAAAACCATACATTTATGGCGACGACACATGTATTTTATATACCAGAAATAATAATACAGACATTCAGGATAAAATAAAACATGATTTATGCTATTAGAAAAATGGTATTTTAACAATCTCCTGACTAGAAACGAAACCAAAACAGCTGATCGAATACTTAATAATAAACAAAAACAACTAAACGACATTGAAATTAAATGCAGAGAAAAAATAATAGGACGAGTTAAAGAGGTAGATTACCTAGGAATAAGGATCCAAGAAAATCTCAGATGGAACAAACACATAACAAACTTAGTAAACCAAAACATAAAAACAATAGCTGCAATCAACAAAATCAAATATTGTGCACCAACTGGAGCAGGGAAAGAAATATAGAACGCATTATTCTTAACTAAAAACATGTACTTATGTAACATCTAGGGAATACAAGGAAGAAGAATATCAAAATAATGCAAACTCAGCAAAATAAAATATTAAAAACAGTATACAACATGAATAGAAGATCCAACACCTATTAATTATACAAAGAAATACAAGAACTTAATAGTAATAACACGATAATATTAAATAACTTGTTATTAATATATAAAATAAAAAATAAACTAATCAAAACATACATTAAGTTAAAACTGAATAACGAGATCCATACATTCAAAACAAGAAGATCAAACATCAGAACAGAAGAATTCAAAACAAGACAAGATACACATTTCCTGACAAGTGAAACACACAACCATTTAATAGCCTGCAGGATTATATACTGACACTAAAATATATAGCTTTTAAATTAAAAGTTAAACATTTATTAATAGATAATACAATAATATAAAGAAGCTAAACAGAGGAAAACCACTATATTTCCCAATACCGCTAGCCCGAGATGGGACGGATGCCGTACCCTAATTTCTGAGGTGAACAGAGGAAAAAATCACCATATCACTACAGACCCATGATGTGCATTAAATAATTATTATATAACTATTTATATGTATTGTATGGAAAACTGCAGCAATAAAGAACTGTCATTAATAAAAAATCACTGAATCTCACATTTAACGCTATCAGAAATTTGGCTGAATCGTAAAATTAAATATTGATTTGTACAAACTTACAAAAAATTATCAAAGTACTAGAAATAGGGGACAAGCAATTTATGCAATAAGCCCTTTAATTATTATTATTTTAGAAATAGGCTTAAATTTTGATTTAATACAGATACCCTTCAAATCTCGTAATAGCAGCACCAAACATCTGCTGTCACCTATATGCCTCTAAATTTGTAGTACATTTTTGTTTGGTTGTGGAGGAAACATCAATCATACTTTCTTTTTCATATGCAAGTAATATTATTAATACGAGTGATTTAAGTATTGCCGGAATTGCCGCAAAAGTCAAAATTAAAAACAGGTAATCGATGATTCTACTAAAATATACTTCAGTAGTTGACGTAATTATTGTAGATGAAGAAGTACCCATTAAAAAATTCAGAGTTATTGATTGCCATTTTTCTGATAACGATGTGATTAACGGTTGTATTTATTTTAATTGTGAACAATCTGCATCCAAAATATATTATTCACGTAATTTAAGAAATATAAATATAGAATATTTTATGTTTATGTTTATTAGACAATAGCTAACTTTCAAAAAAATTAACTCACAAAAATACCATATGATAATATATACTATTATCCTGATATCAATGATCAAATACATCCCTTCACTAGTATATACAGGGTTATTCACGCTATACGGCACGGAATATTGTGGCCAAAATACGTGACTTTCAAAAAGTTTCACTTTGGGGATATATGGGGGTCTATTAGGGCTACTTTTTAAAATTACTTTCATAATATACAGGGTGTCCCAAAAACCCTAAAAGTATCAAAGTTGTGTTTTTTTTAATGAAACACCCTGTATTTTATTGCATATTTGGATCCTTCGATAAAAATAAGTGTGTATTTTAATAAGGTTTTTATTACATAAACCTTAAGGTTTTTGAAATAATTTGAATTTTGTAAAAATGTAACCTAATTTTCATGTTTCAAATACTTAAAAAATAAATAAGTTATGCATACCAAATTTACACTGAAATGTAACAATAGATCATATTTTATTTTCCAAGTATAATAAACTTGACATCTTATACCGGGTGTAAAAAAAATGGAATTAAACAATTGAGAACTTTAAATGGCTATAACTTCATTTATTTAAATGGAACGCTATATTTATTAATTTATCAGCAAATGCACGTTTTAATTACCTTTCGAATGGTATTTAAATCTTAATTGTTAAGTCTTCTCGTTTTTGCAGAAAACGCCAAAATATTGTTTATTGCACCGTTTTAGTACTTTTTAAGTAAAAATTTTTATGTATCTAGTTTTCTATGGTATTTAAAAACGTCAGATAATTAATTTAGTCTGTCATTTTAGTTTAAAAAGCCTGTCTTTTGTTATAGTTGTCTTATTTTGCATTTTTGTGTTAGATCGTTAGTAATCGTTACTGTTTGAACATTGCTGTTGTATTTTTTGGTAAAAAATTAAGATTTACTCAAAAGAAGGGGTTATTGGCATTATTTTTATGCTTGGAGAATGTCATCAAAATTGTTTATTGGCTTGTCGAGTTTATACTTAAAGGTTTCCCGAAAGAAATCACCCTAAGCCAGCCATTTTGAGAGACTATTAACCAGTTTAAAGAAATTGGAAGTGTCAGTTATAAAAACCTCAGTATAAGAAAATCTGTGTAAATTTTCATTTTTTACTATGACATACAACAACCATGTTCAAACAATAACGATTACTAACGATCTAACACAAAAACGCAAAATAACACAACTATAACAAAAGACATCCTTTTTAAACTAAAGTAACAGACTAAATTAATTATCTGACGTTTTTAAATACGATAGAAAACTAGATACATTAAAATTTTTACTTTAAAAGTACTAAAACGGTGCAATAAACAATATTTTGGCGTTTTCTGTAAAAACGAGAAGACTTAACACTTAAGATTTAAATACCATTCGATAGGTAATTAAAACGTGCATTTGCTGATAAATTAATAAATATAGCGTTCCATTTAAATAAATGAAGTTATAGCCATTTAAAGTTCTCATTTGTTTAATTTCAATTTTTTTACACGCGGTATAAGATGTCAAATTTATTATACTTGGAAAATAAAATATCATCTATTGTTACATTTCAGTGTAAATTTGGTATGCATAACTTAATTACTTTTTAAGTATTTGAAAAATGAAAATTAGGTTGAACTTTTACAAAATTCAAATTATTTCAAAACCTTAATGTTTAAGTAATAAAAACCTTATTAAAACACACACTTATTTTGATCGAAGGATCAAAAAATGCAATAAAATATAGGGTGTTTCATTAAAAAAAACACAACTTTGATACTTTTAGGGTTTTTGGGACACCCTGTATATTATGAAAGTAATTTTAAAAGTAGCCCTAATAGACCCCCATATATCCCTAAAGTGAAACTTTTTGAAAGTCACGTATTTTGGCCACAATATTCCGTGCCGTAT